>CAXKVY010008208.1:0-602321 GCA_964058915.1 Tetropium fuscum
ACACTTCGCGATGCCTATCCATTTTCTATACCATGCCATTGTAACTACCATATCTTAGCGTTTGCATACAGCACCTAGAGTTGTGACCTTGAACGCTCCTTCATAAGTAGATAACTCCTACATGATAGAAAAGACGTTCAAGAGAAAACGGTCTAAGTTTTACTGCAATTAGTATGCAGCAGAGCTTTCAGAAAGTGCCCAAATAATATACACGTTAATTCGAACGCGTTTTGTACGCAAAGTAGCAATCCGCGGGCAATATAAGGCACTTCGCGATGTCTATCCATGTTCTATACCATGCCAATGTAACTATCATATCTTAGCGTTCGCATAGAGCTCCTAGAGTTGTGACCTTGAACGCTCCCTCATAAGTAGATATCTCCTACACGATATAAAAGACGTACAATAGAAAACGGACTAAGTTTTACTGCAATTAGCATTCAGCAGAGCTGCCTAATAATGCCCAGATGATACACACGAAAATTCGAAAGCGTTTTGTAAACAAAGCAGCAATCCGTGGGCTATTAAGGACACTTCGCGATGCCTATCCTTTTTCTATACCATGCCATTGAAACTACCATATCTTAGCGTCTGCATACAGCACCTAGAGTTGTGACCTTGAACGCTCCTTCATATGTAGATAAATCCTACACGATAGAAAAGACGTTCAAGAGAAAACGGTCTAAGTTTTACTGCAATTAGTATGCAGCAGAGCTTTCAGAAAGTGCCCAAATAATATACACGTTAATTCGAACGCGTTTTTTAGCAAAGTAGCAATCCGCGGGCAATATAAGGCACTTCGCGATGTCTATCCATGTTCTATACCATGCCAATGTAACTATCATATCTTAGCGTTCGCATACAGCATCTAGAGTTGTGACCTTGAACGCTCCTTCATAAGTAGATAACTCCTACACGATATAAAAGACGTACAATAGAAAACGGACTAAGTTTTACTGCAATTAGCATGCAGCAGAGCTGCCTAATAATGCCCAGATGATATACACGAAAATTCGAATGCTTTTGTAAACAAAGCAGCAATCCGTAGGCTATTAAGGACACTTCGCGATGCCTATCCATTTTCTATACCATGCCATTGTAACTACCATATCTTAGCGTTCGCATACAGCACCTAGAGCTGTGACCTTGAACGCTCCTTCATAATTAGATAACTCCTACACGATAGAAAAGACGTTCAAGAGAAAACGGTCTAAGTTTTACTGCAATTAATATTCAGCAGAGCTTTCAAAAAGTGCCCAAATAATATACACGTTAATTCGAACGCGTTTTGTACGCAAAGTAGCAATCCGCGGGCTATATAAGGCACTTCGCTATTTCTATCCATGTTCTATACCATGCCAATGTAATTATCATATCTTAGCGTTCGCATACAGTACCTAGAGTTGTGACCTTGAACGCTCCTTCATAAGTAGATAACTCCTACACGATAGAAAAGACGTTCAAGGGTAAACGGTCTAAGTTTTACTGCAATTAGTATGCAGCAGAGCTTTCAAAAAGTGCCCAAATAATATACACGTCAATTCGAACGCATTTTGTACGCAAAGTAGCAATCCGAGGGCTATATAGGGCACTTCGCGATGCCTATCCATGTTCTACACCATGTCAATGTTACTATCATATCTTAGGGTTCGCCTAGAGCACAAGGAGCTGTGACCTTGAACGCGCCTTCATTCGTAGATTACTGCTTCACGATAGAAATGACGTACAAGTGAAAATGGATTTAGTTTTACTGCAATTAGCATGCAGCAGAGCTGCCAAATAATGCCCAGATAATATATGCGTTAATTCGAATGCGTTTTGTAAACAAAGCAGCAATCCGTGGGCAATATAAGGCACTTCGCGATGTCTATCCATATTCTATACCATGCCAATGTAACTATCATATCTTAGCGTTCGCATACAGCACCTAGCGTTGTGACTTTGAACGCTCCTTCATAAGTAGATAACTCCTACACGATAGAAAAGACTTTCAAGGGAAAACGGTCTAAGTTTTACTGCAATTAGTATGCAGCAGAGCTTTCAAAAAGAGCCCAAATAATATATACGTTAATTCGAACGCGTTTTGTACGCAAAGTAGCAATCCGCGGGCTATATAAGGCACTTTGCGATGTCCATCCATGTTCTATACCATGTCAATGTTACTATTATATCTTAGGGTTCTAATAGAGCAATTAGAGCTGTGACCTTGAAAGGTCCTTCATAAGTAGATAACTCCTACACGATAGAAAAGACGTTCAAGAGAAAACGGTCTAAGTTTTACTGCAATTAATATGCAGCAGAGCTTTCAAAAAGAGCCCAAATAATATATACGTTAATTCGAACGCGTTTTGTATGCAAAGTAGCAATCCGCGGGCTATTTAAGGCACTTTGCGATGTCCATCCATGTTCTATACCATGTCAATATTACTATCATATCTTAGGGTTCGCATAGAGCAATTAGAGCTGTAACCTTGAACGGTCCTTCATAAGTAGATAACTCCTACACGATAGAAAAGACGTTCAAGAGAAAACGGTCTAAGTTTTACAGCAATTAATATTCAGCAGAGCTTTCAAAAAGTGCCCAAATAATATACATGTTAATTCGAACGCGTTTTGTATGCAAAGTAGCAATCCGCGGGCTATATAAGGCACTTTGCGATGTCCATCCATGTTCTATACCATGTCAATGTTACTATCATATCTTAGGGTTCGCATAGAGCAATTAGAGCTGTAACCTTGAACGGTCCTTCATAAGTAGATAACTCCTACATGATAGAAAAGACGTTCAAGAGAAAACGGTCTAAGTTTTACTGCAATTAGTATGCAGCAGAGCTTTCAGAAAGTGCCCAAATAATATACACGTTAATTCGAACGCGTTTTGTACGCAAAGTAGCAATCCGCGGGCAATATAAGGCACTTCGCGATGTCTATCCATGTTCTATACCATGCCAATGTAATTATCATATCTTAGCGTTCGCATAGAGCTCCTAGAGTTGTGACCTTGAACGCTCCTTCATAAGTAGATATCTCCTACACGATATAAAAGACGTACAATAGAAAACGGACTAAGTTTTACTGCAATTAGCATTCAGCAGAGCTGCCTAATAATGCCCAGATGATATACACGAAAATTCGAATGCGTTTTGTAAACAAAGCAGCAATCCGTGGGCTATTGAGGACACTTAGCGATGCCTTTCCATTTTCTACAGCATGTCAATGTTGCTATCATATCTAAGTGTTCGCATAGAGCGCAAAGAGCTGTGACCTTGAACGCTCCTTCATAAGTAGATAACTCCTACACGATAGAAAAGACGTTCAAGAGAAAACGGTCTAAGTTTTACTGCAATTAGTATGCAGCAGAGCTTTCAAAATGTGCCCAAATAATATACACGTCAATTCGAACGCATTTTGTACGCAAAGTAGCAATCCGCGGGCTATATAAGGCACTTCGCGATGCCTATCCATGTTCCACACCATGTCAATGTTACTATCATATCTTAGGGTTCGCATAGAGCACAAGGAGCTGTGACCTTTAACGCGCCTTCATTCGTAGATTACTGCTACACGATAGAAAAGACGTACAAGTGATAATGGATTTAGTTTTACTGCAATTAGGATGCAGCAGAGCTGCCAAATAATGCCCAGATAATATACGCGTTAATTCGAATACGTTTTGTAAACAAAGCAGCAATCCGTGGGCTATTGAGGACACTTAGCGATGCCTTTCCATGTTCTACAGCATGTCAATGTTACTATCATATCTTAGTGTTCGCATAGAGCGCAAAGAGCTGTGACCTTGAACGCTCCTTCATTCGTAGATTACTGCCACACGATAGAAAAGACGTACAAGTGAAAATGGATTTAGTTTTACTGCAATTAGCATGCAGCGGAGCTGCCAAATAATGCCCAGATAATATACAAGTTAATTCGAATGCGTTTTGTAAACAAAGCAGCAATCCGTGAGCTATTAAGGACACTTCGCGATGCCTATCCATATTCTATACCATGCCATTGTAACTACCATATCTTAGCGTTTGCATACAGCACCTAGAGTTGTGACCTTGAACGCTCCTTCATAAGTAAATAACTCCTACAGGAATAGAAGAGAAATAACTCCTACAAATAATATACACGTCAATTCGAACGCATTTTGTACGCAAAGTAGCAATCCGCGGGCAATATAAGGCACTTCGCGATGTCTATCCATGTTCTATACCATGCCAATGTAACTATCATATCTTAGCGTTCGCATAGAGCATCTAGAGTTGTGACCTTGAACGCTCTAAGTCTAAACGGTCTAAGTTTTACTGCAATTAGTATGCAGCAGAGCATTCAAAAAGAGCCCAAATAATATATACGTTAATTCGAACGCGTTTTCTACGCAAAGTAGCAATCCGCGGGCTATATAAGGCACTTTGCGACGTCCATCCATGTTCTATACCATGTCAATGTTACTATCATATCTTAGGGTTCGCATAGAGCAATTAGAGCTGTGACCTTGAACGGTCCTTCATAAGTAGATAACTCCTACACGATAGAAAAGACGTTCAAGAGAAAACGGTCTAAGTTTTACTGCAATTAGTATGCAGCAGAGCTTTCAAAAAGTGCCCAAATAATATACACGTCAATTCGAACGCATTTTGTACGCAAAGTAGCAATCCGCGGGCTATATAAGGCACTTCGCGATGCCTATCCATGTTCTACACCATGTCAATGTTACTATCATATCTTAGGGTTCGCATAGAGCACAAGGAGCTGTGACCTTGAACGCGCCATCATTCGTAGATTACTGCTACACGATAGAAAAGACGTACAAGTGAAAATGGATTTAGTTTTACTGCAATTAGCATGCAGCAGAGCTGCCAAATAATGCCCAGATAATATACGCGTTAATTCGAATGCGTTTTGTAAACAAAGCAGCAATCCGTGGGCTATTGAGGACACTTAGCGATGCCTTTCCATGTTCTACAGCATGTCAATGTTACTATCATATCTTAGGGTTCGCATAGACCACAAAGAGCTGTGACCTTAAACGCTCCTTCATTCGTGGATTACTGCTACACAATAGAAAAGACGTATGAGTGAAAATGGATTTAGTTTTACTGGAATAAGCATGCAGCAGATCTGCCAAATAATGCCCAGATAATATACCCGTTAATTCGAATGCGTTTTGTAAACAAAGCAGCAATCCGTGGGCTATTAAGGACATTTCGCGATGCCTATCCATATTCTATACCATGCCATTGTAACTACCATATCTTAGCGTTTGCATACAGCACCTAGAGTTGTGACCTTGAACGCTCCTTCATAAGTAGATAACTCCTACACGATAGAAAAGACGTTCAAGAGAAAACGGTCTAAGTTTCACTGCAATTAGTATGCAGCAGAGCTTTCAGAAAATGCCCAAATAATATACACGTTAATTCGAACGCGTTTTGTACGCAAAGTAGCAATCCGCGGGCAATATAAGGCACTTCGCGATGTCTATCCATGTTCTATACCATGCCAATGTAACTATCATTTCTTAGCGTTCGCATACAGCATCTAGAGTTGTGACCTTGAACGCTCCTTCATTAGTAGATAACTCCTACACGATATAAAAGACGTACAATAGAAAACGGACAAAGTTTTACTGCAATTAGCATGCAACTGAGCTGCCTAATAATGCCCAGATGATATACACGAAAATTCGAATGCTTTTGTAAACAAGGCAGCAATCCGTGGGCTATTAAGGACACTTCGCGATGCCTATCCATTTTCTATACCATGCCATTGTAACTACCATATCTTAGCGTTCGCATACAGCACCTAGAGCTGTGACCTTGAACGCTCCTTCATAATTAGATAACTCCTACACGATAGAACAGACGTTCAAGAGAAAACGGTCCAAGTTTTACTGCAATTAATATTCAGCAGAGCTTTCAAAAAGTGCCCAAATAATATACACGTTAATTCGAACGCGTTTTGTACACAAAGTAGTAATCCGCGGGCTATATAAGGCACTTCGCTATTTCTATCCATGTTCTATACCATGCCAATGTAACTATCATATCTTAGCGTCCGCATACAGCATCTGGAGTTGCGACCTTGAACGCTCCTTCATAAGTAGATAACTCCTACACGATAGAAAAGACGTTCAAGGGAAAACGGTCTAAGTTTTACTGCAATTAGTATGCAGCAGAGCTTTCAAAAAGTGCCCAAATAATATACACGTCAATTCGAACGCATTTTGTACGCAAAGTAGCAATCCGAGGGCTATATAAGGCACTTCGCGATGCCTATCCATGTTCTACACCATGTCAATGTTACTATCATATCTTAGGGTTCGCATAGAGCACAAGGAGCTGTGACCTTGAAGGCGCCTTCATTCGTAGATTACTGCTACACGATAGAAAAGACGTACAAGTGAAAATGGATTTAGTTTGACTGCAATTAGCATGCAGCAGAGCTGCCAAATAATGCCCAGATAATATACGCGTTAATTCGAATGCCTTTTGTAAACAAGGCAGCAATCCGTGGGCAATATAAGGCACTTCGCGATGTCTATCCATGTTCTATACCATGCCAATGTAACTATCATATCTTAGCGTACGCATAGAGCTCCTAGAGTTGTGACCTTGAACGCTCCTTCATAAGTAGATATCTCCTACACAAAGACGTACAATAGAAAACGGACTAAGTTTTACTGCAATTAGCATTCAGCAGAGCTGCCTAATAATGCCCAGATGATATACACGAAAATTCGAATGCGTTTTGTAAACAAAGCAGCAACCCGTGGGCTATTGAGGACACTTAGCGATGCCTTTCCATGTTCTACAGCATATCAATGTTACTATCATATCTTAGGGTTCGCATAGAGCACAAAGAGCTGTGACCTTGAACGCTCCTTCATTCGTGGATTACTGCCACACGATAGAAAAGACGTACAAGTGAAAATGGATTTAGTTTTACTGCAATTAGCATGCAGCGGAGCTGCCAAATAATGCCCAGATAATATTCAAGTTAATTCGAATGCGTTTTGTAAACAAAGCAGCAATCCGTGAGCTATTAAGGACACTTCGCGATGCCTATCCATATTCTATACCATGCCATTGTAACTACCATATCTTAGCGTTTGCATACAGCACCTAGAGTTGTGACCTTGAACGCTCCTTCATAAGTAGATAACTCCTACACGATAGAAAAGACGTTCAAGAGAAAACGGTCCAAGTTTCACTGCAATTAGTATGCAGCAGAGCTTTCAGAAAATGCCCAAATAATATACACGTTAATTCGAACGCGTTTTGTACGCAAAGTAGCAATCCGCGGGCAATATAAGGCACTTCGCGATGTCTATCCATGTTCTATACCATGCCAATGTAACTATCATATCTTAGCGTCCGCATACAGCATCTAGAGTTGTGACCTTGAACGCTCCTTCATAAGTAGATAACTCCTACACGATAGAAAAGACGTTCAAGAGAAAACGGTCTAAGTTTTACTGCAACTAGTATGCAGCAGAGCTTTCAAAAAGTGCCCAAATAATATACACGTCAATTCGAACAAGTTTTGTACGCAAAGTAGCAATCCGTGGGCAATATAAGGCACTTCACGATGTCTATCCATGTTCTATACCATGCCAATGTAACTATCATATCTTAGCGTTCGCATACAGCAACTAGAGTTGTGACCTTGAACGCTCCTTCATAAGAAGATAACTCCTACACAATAGAAAAGACGTATAAGTGAAAATGGATTTAGTTTTACTGCAATTAGCATGCAGCAGTGCTGCCAAATTATGCCCAGATAATATACGCGTTAATTCGAATGCGTTTTGTAAACACAGCAGCAATCCGTGGGCTATTAAGGACACTTCGCGATGCCTATCCATTTTCTATACCATGCCATTGTAACTACCATATCTTAGCGTTTGCATACAGCACCTAGAGTTGTGACCTTGAACGCTCCTTCATAAGTAGATAACTCCTACATGATAGAAAAGACGTTCAAGAGAAAACGGTCTAAGTTTTACTGCAATTAGTATGCAGCAGAGCTTTCAGAAAGTGCCCAAATAATATACACGTTAATTCGAACGCGTTTTGTACGCAAAGTAGCAATCCGCGGGCAATATAAGGCACTTCGCGATGTCTATCCATGTTCTATACCATGCCAATGTAACTATCATATCTTAGCGTTCGCATAGAGCTCCTAGAGTTGTGACCTTGAACGCTCCCTCATAAGTAGATATCTCCTACACGATATAAAAGACGTACAATAGAAAACGGACTAAGTTTTACTGCAATTAGCATTCAGCAGAGCTGCCTAATAATGCCCAGATGATACACACGAAAATTCGAAAGCGTTTTGTAAACAAAGCAGCAATCCGTGGGCTATTAAGGACACTTCGCGATGCCTATCCTTTTTCTATACCATGCCATTGAAACTACCATATCTTAGCGTCTGCATACAGCACCTAGAGTTGTGACCTTGAACGCTCCTTCATATGTAGATAAATCCTACACGATAGAAAAGACGTTCAAGAGAAAACGGTCTAAGTTTTACTGCAATTAGTATGCAGCAGAGCTTTCAGAAAGTGCCCAAATAATATACACGTTAATTCGAACGCGTTTTTTAGCAAAGTAGCAATCCGCGGGCAATATAAGGCACTTCGCGATGTCTATCCATGTTCTATACCATGCCAATGTAACTATCATATCTTAGCGTTCGCATACAGCATCTAGAGTTGTGACCTTGAACGCTCCTTCATAAGTAGATAACTCCTACACGATATAAAAGACGTACAATAGAAAACGGACTAAGTTTTACTGCAATTAGCATGCAGCAGAGCTGCCTAATAATGCCCAGATGATATACACGAAAATTCGAATGCTTTTGTAAACAAAGCAGCAATCCGTAGGCTATTAAGGACACTTCGCGATGCCTATCCATTTTCTATACCATGCCATTGTAACTACCATATCTTAGCGTTCGCATACAGCACCTAGAGCTGTGACCTTGAACGCTCCTTCATAATTAGATAACTCCTACACGATAGAAAAGACGTTCAAGAGAAAACGGTCTAAGTTTTACTGCAATTAATATTCAGCAGAGCTTTCAAAAAGTGCCCAAATAATATACACGTTAATTCGAACGCGTTTTGTACGCAAAGTAGCAATCCGCGGGCTATATAAGGCACTTCGCTATTTCTATCCATGTTCTATACCATGCCAATGTAATTATCATATCTTAGCGTTCGCATACAGTACCTAGAGTTGTGACCTTGAACGCTCCTTCATAAGTAGATAACTCCTACACGATAGAAAAGACGTTCAAGGGTAAACGGTCTAAGTTTTACTGCAATTAGTATGCAGCAGAGCTTTCAAAAAGTGCCCAAATAATATACACGTCAATTCGAACGCATTTTGTACGCAAAGTAGCAATCCGAGGGCTATATAGGGCACTTCGCGATGCCTATCCATGTTCTACACCATGTCAATGTTACTATCATATCTTAGGGTTCGCCTAGAGCACAAGGAGCTGTGACCTTGAACGCGCCTTCATTCGTAGATTACTGCTTCACGATAGAAATGACGTACAAGTGAAAATGGATTTAGTTTTACTGCAATTAGCATGCAGCAGAGCTGCCAAATAATGCCCAGATAATATATGCGTTAATTCGAATGCGTTTTGTAAACAAAGCAGCAATCCGTGGGCAATATAAGGCACTTCGCGATGTCTATCCATGTTCTATACCATGCCAATGTAACTATCATATCTTAGCGTTCGCATACAGCATCTAGAGTTGTGACCTTGAACGCTCTTTCATAAGTAGATAACTCCTACACGATAGCAAAGACGTTCAAGAGAAAACCGTCTAAGTTTTACTGCAATTAGTATGCAGCAGAGCTTTCAAAAAGTGCCCAAATAATATACACGTCAATTCGAAAGCGTTTTGTACGCAAAGTAGCAATCCGCGGGCTATATAAGGCACTTCGCTATTTCTATCCATGTTCTATACCATGCCAATGTAACTATCATATCTTAGCGTTCGCATACAGCATCTAGAGTTGTGACCTTGAACGCTCCTTCATCAGTGGAAAACTCCTACACGATAGAAAAGACGTTCAAGAGAAAACGGTCCAAGTTTCACTGCAATTAGTATGCAGCAGAGCCTTCAGAAAATGCCCAAAAAATATACACGTTAATTCGAACGCGTTTTGTACGCAAAGTAGCAATCTGCGGGCTATATAAGGCACTTCGCGATGCCTATCCATGTTCTACACCATGTCAATGTTACTATCATATCTTAGGGTTCGCATAGAGCACAAGGAGCTGTGACCTTGAACGCGCCTTCATTCGTAGATTACTGCTACACGATAGAAAAGACGTACAAGTGAAAATTGATTTAGTTTTACTGCAATTAGCATGCAGCAGAGCTGCCAAATAATGCCCAGATAATATACGCGTTAATTCGAATGCGTTTTGTAAACAAAGCAGCAATCCGTGGGCTATTGAGGACACTTAGCGATGCCTTTCCATGTTCTACAGCATGTCAATGTTACTATCATATCTTAGGGTTCGCATATGTTCTACAGCATGTCAATGTTACTATCATATCTTAGGGTTCGCATAGAGCACAAAGAGCTGTGACCTTGAACGCTCCTTCATTCGTGGATTACTGCCACACGATAGAAAAGACGTACAAGTGAAAATGGATTTAGTTTTACTGCAATTAGCATGCAGCGGAGCTGCCAAATAATGCCCAGATAATATACAAGTTAATTCGAATGCGTTTTGTAAACAAAGCAGCAATCCGTGAGCTATTAAGGACACTTCGCGATGCCTATCCATATTCTATACCATGCCATTGTAACTACCATATCTTAGCGTTTGCATACAGCACCTAGAGTTGTGACCTTGAACGCTCCTTCATAAGTAGATAACTCCTACACGATAAAAAAGACGTTCAAGAGAAAACGGTCTAAGTTTTACTGCAATTAGTATGCAGCAGAGCTTTCAAAAAGTGCCCAAATAATTGCTATTTTTGCGGATTGCTACTTTGCTACCGCAAAGTAGCAATCCGCGGGCTATATAAGGCACTTCGCTATTTCTATCCATGTTCTATACCATGCCAATGTAACTATCATATCTTAGCGTTCGCATACAGCACCTATCGTTGTGACCTTGAACGCTCCTTCATAAGTAGATAACTCCTACACGATAGAGAAGACGTTCACGGGAAAACGGTCTAAGTTTTACTGCAATTAGTATGCAGCAGAGCTTTCAAAAAGAGCCCAAATATCATATACGTTAATTCGAACGCGTTTTGTACGCAAAGTAGCAATCCGCGGGCTATTTAAGGCACTTTGCGATGTCCATCCATGTTCTATCCCATGTCAATGTTACTATCATATCTTAGGGTTCGCATAGAGCAATTAGAGCTGTGACCTTGAACGGTCCTTCATAAGTAGATAACTCCTACACGATAGAAAAGACGTTCAAGAGAAAACGGTCTAAGTTTCACTGCAATTAGTATGCAGCAGAGCTTTCAGAAATTGCCCAAATAATATACAAGTTAATTCGAACGCGTTTTGTACGCAAAGTAGCAATCCGCGGGCAATATAAGGCACTTCGCGATGTCTATCCATGTTCTATACCATGCCAATGTAACTATCATATCTTAGCGTCCGCATACAGCATCTAGAGTTGTGACCTTGAACGCTCCTTCATAAGTAGATAACTCCTACACGATAGAAAAGACGTTCAGGAGAAAACAGTCTAAGTTTTACTGCAATTAGTATGCAGCAGAGCTTTCAAAAAGTGCCCAAATAATATACACGTCAATTAGAACGCGTTTTGTACGCAAAGTAGCAATCCGCGGGCAATATAAGGCACTTCACGATGTCTATCCATGTTTTATACCATGCCAATGTAACTATCATATCTTAGCGTTCGCATACAGCAACTAGAGTTGTGACCTTGAACGCTCCTTCATAAGTAGATAACTCCTACACAATAGAAAAGACGTATAAGTGAAAATGGATTTAGTTTTACTGGAATAAGCATGCAGCAGAGCTGCCAAATAATGCCCAGATAATATACGCGTTAATTCGAACGCGTTTTGTACGCAAAGTAGCAATCCGCGGGCCATATAAGGCACCTCGCGATGTCTATCCATGTTCTATACCATGCCAATGTAACTATCATATCTTAGCGTCCGCATACAGCATCTAGAGTTGTGACCTTGAACGCTCCTTCATAAGTAGATAACTCCTACACGATAGAAAAGACGTTCAAGAGAAAACGGTCTAAGTTTCACTGCAATTAGTATGCAGCAGAGCTTTCAGAAAATGCCCAAATAATATGCACGTTAATTCGAACGCGTTTTGTACGCAAAGTAGCAATCCGCGGGCAATATAAGGCACTTCGCGATGTCTATCCATGTTCTATACGATGCCAATGTAACTATCATATTTTAGCGTCCGCATACAGCATCTAGAGTTGTGACCTTGAACGCTCCTTCATAAGTAGATAACTCTTACACGATAGAAGAGACGTTCAAGAGAAAACGGTCTAAGTTTTACTGCAATTAGTATGCAGCAGAGCTGCCAAATAATGCCCAGATAATATACGAGTTAATTCGAATGCGTTTTGTAAACAAAGCAGCAATCCGTGGGCTATTAAGGACACTTCGCGATGCCTATCTTAGCGTTCATCGCCTTCGATCATATCTTAGCGTTCGCATACAGCATCTAGAGTTGTGACCTTGAACGCTCCTTCATAAGTAGATAACTCCTACACGATATAAAAGACGTACAATAGAAAACGGACAAAGTTTTACTGCAATTAGCATGCAGCAGAGCTGCCTAATAATGCCCAGATGATATACACGAAAATTCGAATGCTTTTGTAAACAAAGCAGCAATCCGTGGGCTATTAAGGACACTTTGCAATGCCTATCCATTTTCTATACCATGCCATTGTAACTACCATATCTTAGCGTTTGCACACAGCATCTAGAGCTGTGACCTTGAACGCTCCTTCATAAGTAGATAACTCCTACACGATAGAAAAGCCGTTCAAGAGAAAACGGTCTAAGTTTTACAGCAATTAGTATGCAGCAGAGCTTTCAAAAAGTGCCCAAATATTATACACGTCAATTCGAAAGCGTTTTGTACCCAAAGTAGCAATCCGCGGGCTATATAAGGCACTTCGCTATTTCTATCCATGTTCTATACCATGCCAATGTAACTATCATATCTTAGCGTTCGCATACAGCACCTAGCGTTGTGACCTTGAACGCTCCTTCATAAGTAGATAACTCCTACACGATAGAAAAGACGTTCAAGGGAAAACGGTCTAAGTTTTACTGCAATTAGTATCCAGCAGAGCTTTCAAAAAGAGCCCAAATAATATATACGTTAATTCGAACGCGTTTTGTACGCAAAGTAGCAATCCGCGGGCTATATGAGGCACTTTGCGATGTCCATCCATGTTCTATACCATGTCAATGTTACTATCATATCTTAGGGTTCGCATAGAGCAATTAGAGCTGTGACCTTGAACGGGCCTTCATAAGTAGATAACTCTTACACGATAGAAAAGACGTTCAAGAGAAAACGGTCCAAGTTTCACTGCAATTAGTATGCAGCAGAGCTTTCAGAAAATGCCCAAATAATATACACGTTAATTCGAACGCGTTTTGTACGCAAAGTAGCAATCCGCGGGCAATATAAGGCACTTCGCGATGTCTATCCATGTTCTATACCATGCCAATGTAACTATCATATCTTAGCGTTCGCATACAGCATCTAGAGTTGTGACCTTGAACGCTCCTTCATCAGTAGATAACTCCTACACGATAGAAAAGACGTTCAAGAGAAAACGGTCCAAGTTTCACTGCAATTAGTATGCAGCAGAGCTTTCAGAAAATGCCCAAATAATATACACGTTAATTCGAAAGCGTTTTGTACGCAAAGTAGCAATCCGCGGGCTATATAAGGCACTTCGCTATTTCTATCCATGTTCTATACCATGCCAATGTAACTATCATATCTTAGCGTTCGCATAGAGCTCCTAGAGTTGTGACCTTGATCGCTCCATCATAAGTAGATATCTCCTACACGATATAAAAGACGTACAATAGAAAACGGACTAAGTTTTACTGCAATTAGCATTCATCAGAGCTGCCTAATAATGCCCAGATGATATACACGAAAATTCGAATCCGTTTTGTAAACAAAGCAGCAATCCGTGGGCTATGCAGGACACTTCGCGATGCCTATCCTTTTTCTATACCATGCCATTGAAACTACCATATCTTAGCGTTCGCATACAGCATCTAGAGTTGTGACCTTGAACGCTCCTTCATAAGTAGATAACTCCTACACGATAGCAAAGACGTTCAAGAGAAAACGGTCTAAGTTTTACTGCAATTAGTATGCAGCAGAGCTTTCAAAAAGTGCCCAAATAATATACACGTCAATTCGAAAGCGTTTTGTACGCAAAGTAGCAATCCGCGGGCTATATAAGGCACTTCGCTATTTCTATCCATGTTCTATACCATGCCAATGTAACTATCATATCTTAGCGTTCGCATACAGCATCTAGAGTTGTGACCTTGAACGCTCCTTCATCAGTGGAAAACTCCTACACGATAGAAAAGACGTTCAAGAGAAAACGGTCCAAGTTTCACTGCAATTAGTATGCAGCAGAGCTTTCAGAAAATGCCCAAATAATATACACGTTAATTCGAACGCGTTTTGTACGCAAAGTAGCAATCTGCGGGCTATATAAGGCACTTCGCGATGCCTATCCATGTTCTACACCATGTCAATGTTACTATCATATCTTAGGGTTCGCATAGAGCACAAGGAGCTGTGACCTTGAACGCGCGTTCATTCGTTTCATTCGTAGATTACTGCTACACGATAGAAAAGACGTACAAGTGAAAATTGATTTAGTTTTACTGCAATTAGCATGCAGCAGAGCTGCCAAATAATGCCGAGATAATATACGCGTTAATTCGAATGCGTTTTGTAAACAAAGCAGCAATCCGTGGGCTATTGAGGACACTTAGCGATGCCTTTCCATGTTCTACAGCATGTCAATGTTACTATCGTATCTTAGGGTTCGCATAGAGCACAAAGAGCTGTGACCTTGAACGCTCCTTCATTCGTAGATTACTGCCACACGATAGAAAAGACGTACAAGTGAAAATGGATTTAGTTTTACTGCAATTAGCATGCAGCGGAGCTGCCAAATAATGCCCACATAATATACAAGTTAATTCAAATGCGTTTTGTAAACAAAGCAGCAATCCGTGGGCTATTAAGGACACTTCGCGATGCCTATCCATTTTCTATACCAAGCCATTGTAACTACCATATCTTAGCGTTCGCATACAGCATCTAGAGCTGTGACCTTGAACGCTCCTTCATAAGTAGATAACTCCTACACGATAGAAAAGACGTTCAAGAGAAAACGGTCTAAGTTTCACTGCAATTAGTATGCAGCAGAGCTTTCAGAAAATGCCCAAATAATATACACGTTAATTCGAACGCGTTTTGTACGCAAAGTAGCAATCCGTGGGCAATATAAGGCACTTCGCGATGTCTATCCATGTTCTATACCATGCCAATGTAACTATCATATATTAGCGTTCGCATACAGCATCTAGAGATGTGACCTTGAACGCTCCTACATAAGTAGATAACTCCTACACGATATAAAAGACGTACAATAGAAAACGGACAAAGTTTTACTGCAATTAGCATGCAGCAGAGCTGCCTAATAATGCCCAGATGATATACACGAAAATTCGAATGCTTTTGAAAACAAAGCAGCAATCCGTGGGCTATTAAGGACACTTCGCGATGCCTATCCATTTTCTATACAATGCCATTGTAAGTACCATATCTTAGCGTTCGCATACAGCATCTAGAGATGTGACCTTGAACGCTCCTTCATAAGTAGATAACTCCTACACGATAGAAAAGCCGTTCAAGAGAAAACGGTATAAGTTTTACTGCAATTAGTATGCAGCAGAGCTTTCAAAAAGTGCCCAAATAATATACACGTCAATTCGAAAGCGTTTTGTACGCAAAGTAGCAATCCGCGGGCTATATAAGGCACTTCGCGATGCCTATCCATGTTCTACACCATGTCAATGTTACTATCATATCTTAGGGTTCGCATAGAGCACAAGGAGCTGTGACCTTGAACGCGCCTTCATTCGTAGATTACTGCTACACGATAGAAAAGACGTACAAGTGAAAGTGGATTTAGTTTTACTGCAATTAGCATGCAGCCGAGCTGCCAAATAATGCCCAGATAATATATGCGTTAATTCGAATGGGTTTTGTAAACAAAGCAGCAATCCGTGGGCTATTGAGGACACTTATCGATGCCTTTCCATGTTCTACAGCATGTCAATGTTACTATCATATCTTAGGGTTCGCATAGAGCACAAGGAGCTGTGACCTTGAACGCTCCTTCATTCGTAGATTACTGCCACACGATAGAAAAGACGTACAAGTGAAAATGGATTTAGTTTTACTGCAATTAGCATGCAGCGGAGCTGCCAAATAATGCCCACATAATATACAAGTTAATTCAAATGCGTTTTGTAAACAAAGCAGCAATCCGTGGGCTATTAAGGACACTTCGCGTTGCCTATCCATTTTCTATACCAAGCCATTGTAACTACCATATCTTAGCGTTCGCATACAGCATCTAGAGCTGTGACCTTGAACGCTCCTTCATAAGTAGATAACTCCTACACGATAGAAAAGCCGTTCAAGAGAAAACGGTCTAAGTTTTACTGCAATTAGTATGCAGCAGAGCTTTCAAAAAGTGCCCAAATAATATACACGTCAATTCGAACGCGTTTTGTACGCAAAGTAGCAATCCGCGGGCAATATAAGGCACCTCACGATGTCTATCCATGTTCTATACCATGCCAATGTAACTATCATATCTTAGCGTTCGCATACAGCAACTAGAGTTGTGACCTTGAACGCTCCTTCATAAGTAGATAACTCCTACACAATAGAAAAGACGTATAAGTGAAAATGGATTTAGTTTTACTGCAATAAGCATGCAGCAGAGCTGCCAAATAATGCCCAGATAATATACGCGTTAATTCGAATGCGTTTTGTAAACAAAGCAGCAATCCGTGGGCTATTAAGGACACTTCGCGATGCCTATCCATATTCTATACCATGCCATTGTAACTACCATATCTTAGCGTTTGCATACAGCACCTAGTGTTGTGACCTTGAAGGGTCCTTCATAAGTAGATAACTCCTACACGATAGAAAAGACGTTCAAGAGAAAACGGTCTAAGTTTTACTGCAATTAGTATGCAGCAGAGCTTTCAGAAAGTGCCCAAATAATATACACGTTAATTCGAACGCGTTTTGTACGCAAAGTAGCAATCCGCGGGCAATATAAGGCACTTCGCGATGTCTATCCATGTTCTATACCATGCCAATGTAACTATCATATCTTAGCGTCCGCATACAGCATCTAGAGTTGTGACCTTGAACGCTCCTTCATAAGTAGATAACTCCTACACGATAGAAAAGACGTTCAAGAGAAAACGGTCTAAGTTTTACTGCAACTAGTATGCAGCAGAGCTTTCAAAAAGTGCCCAAATAATATACACGTCAATTCGAACAAGTTTTGTACGCAAAGTAGCAATCCGTGGGCAATATAAGGCACTTCACGATGTCTATCCATGTTCTATACCATGCCAATGTAACTATCATATCTTAGCGTTCGCATACAGCAACTAGAGTTGTGACCTTGAACGCTCCTTCATAAGAAGATAACTCCTACACAATAGAAAAGACGTATAAGTGAAAATGGATTTAGTTTTACTGCAATTAGCATGCAGCAGTGCTGCCAAATTATGCCCAGATAATATACGCGTTAATTCGAATGCGTTTTGTAAACACAGCAGCAATCCGTGGGCTATTAAGGACACTTCGCGATGCCTATCCATTTTCTATACCATGCCATTGTAACTACCATATCTTAGCGTTTGCATACAGCACCTAGAGTTGTGACCTTGAACGCTCCTTCATAAGTAGATAACTCCTACATGATAGAAAAGACGTTCAAGAGAAAACGGTCTAAGTTTTACTGCAATTAGTATGCAGCAGAGCTTTCAGAAAGTGCCCAAATAATATACACGTTAATTCGAACGCGTTTTGTACGCAAAGTAGCAATCCGCGGGCAATATAAGGCACTTCGCGATGTCTATCCATGTTCTATACCATGCCAATGTAACTATCATATCTTAGCGTTCGCATAGAGCTCCTAGAGTTGTGACCTTGAACGCTCCCTCATAAGTAGATATCTCCTACACGATATAAAAGACGTACAATAGAAAACGGACTAAGTTTTACTGCAATTAGCATTCAGCAGAGCTGCCTAATAATGCCCAGATGATACACACGAAAATTCGAAAGCGTTTTGTAAACAAAGCAGCAATCCGTGGGCTATTAAGGACACTTCGCGATGCCTATCCTTTTTCTATACCATGCCATTGAAACTACCATATCTTAGCGTCTGCATACAGCACCTAGAGTTGTGACCTTGAACGCTCCTTCATATGTAGATAAATCCTACACGATAGAAAAGACGTTCAAGAGAAAACGGTCTAAGTTTTACTGCAATTAGTATGCAGCAGAGCTTTCAGAAAGTGCCCAAATAATATACACGTTAATTCGAACGCGTTTTTTAGCAAAGTAGCAATCCGCGGGCAATATAAGGCACTTCGCGATGTCTATCCATGTTCTATACCATGCCAATGTAACTATCATATCTTAGCGTTCGCATACAGCATCTAGAGTTGTGACCTTGAACGCTCCTTCATAAGTAGATAACTCCTACACGATATAAAAGACGTACAATAGAAAACGGACTAAGTTTTACTGCAATTAGCATGCAGCAGAGCTGCCTAATAATGCCCAGATGATATACACGAAAATTCGAATGCTTTTGTAAACAAAGCAGCAATCCGTAGGCTATTAAGGACACTTCGCGATGCCTATCCATTTTCTATACCATGCCATTGTAACTACCATATCTTAGCGTTCGCATACAGCACCTAGAGCTGTGACCTTGAACGCTCCTTCATAATTAGATAACTCCTACACGATAGAAAAGACGTTCAAGAGAAAACGGTCTAAGTTTTACTGCAATTAATATTCAGCAGAGCTTTCAAAAAGTGCCCAAATAATATACACGTTAATTCGAACGCGTTTTGTACGCAAAGTAGCAATCCGCGGGCTATATAAGGCACTTCGCTATTTCTATCCATGTTCTATACCATGCCAATGTAATTATCATATCTTAGCGTTCGCATACAGTACCTAGAGTTGTGACCTTGAACGCTCCTTCATAAGTAGATAACTCCTACACGATAGAAAAGACGTTCAAGGGTAAACGGTCTAAGTTTTACTGCAATTAGTATGCAGC
Organism: Tetropium fuscum; assembly: GCA_964058915.1. NCBI lineage: Eukaryota > Metazoa > Arthropoda > Insecta > Coleoptera > Cerambycidae > Tetropium > Tetropium fuscum. The sequence continues at coordinate 19,468 of CAXKVY010008208.1, forward strand.
AGAGCTTTCAAAAAGTGCCCAAATAATATACACGTCAATTCGAACGCATTTTGTACGCAAAGTAGCAATCCGAGGGCTATATAGGGCACTTCGCGATGCCTATCCATGTTCTACACCATGTCAATGTTACTATCATATCTTAGGGTTCGCCTAGAGCACAAGGAGCTGTGACCTTGAACGCGCCTTCATTCGTAGATTACTGCTTCACGATAGAAATGACGTACAAGTGAAAATGGATTTAGTTTTACTGCAATTAGCATGCAGCAGAGCTGCCAAATAATGCCCAGATAATATATGCGTTAATTCGAATGCGTTTTGTAAACAAAGCAGCAATCCGTGGGCAATATAAGGCACTTCGCGATGTCTATCCATATTCTATACCATGCCAATGTAACTATCATATCTTAGCGTTCGCATACAGCACCTAGCGTTGTGACTTTGAACGCTCCTTCATAAGTAGATAACTCCTACACGATAGAAAAGACTTTCAAGGGAAAACGGTCTAAGTTTTACTGCAATTAGTATGCAGCAGAGCTTTCAAAAAGAGCCCAAATAATATATACGTTAATTCGAACGCGTTTTGTACGCAAAGTAGCAATCCGCGGGCTATATAAGGCACTTTGCGATGTCCATCCATGTTCTATACCATGTCAATGTTACTATTATATCTTAGGGTTCTAATAGAGCAATTAGAGCTGTGACCTTGAAAGGTCCTTCATAAGTAGATAACTCCTACACGATAGAAAAGACGTTCAAGAGAAAACGGTCTAAGTTTTACTGCAATTAATATGCAGCAGAGCTTTCAAAAAGAGCCCAAATAATATATACGTTAATTCGAACGCGTTTTGTATGCAAAGTAGCAATCCGCGGGCTATTTAAGGCACTTTGCGATGTCCATCCATGTTCTATACCATGTCAATATTACTATCATATCTTAGGGTTCGCATAGAGCAATTAGAGCTGTAACCTTGAACGGTCCTTCATAAGTAGATAACTCCTACACGATAGAAAAGACGTTCAAGAGAAAACGGTCTAAGTTTTACAGCAATTAATATTCAGCAGAGCTTTCAAAAAGTGCCCAAATAATATACATGTTAATTCGAACGCGTTTTGTATGCAAAGTAGCAATCCGCGGGCTATATAAGGCACTTTGCGATGTCCATCCATGTTCTATACCATGTCAATGTTACTATCATATCTTAGGGTTCGCATAGAGCAATTAGAGCTGTAACCTTGAACGGTCCTTCATAAGTAGATAACTCCTACATGATAGAAAAGACGTTCAAGAGAAAACGGTCTAAGTTTTACTGCAATTAGTATGCAGCAGAGCTTTCAGAAAGTGCCCAAATAATATACACGTTAATTCGAACGCGTTTTGTACGCAAAGTAGCAATCCGCGGGCAATATAAGGCACTTCGCGATGTCTATCCATGTTCTATACCATGCCAATGTAATTATCATATCTTAGCGTTCGCATAGAGCTCCTAGAGTTGTGACCTTGAACGCTCCTTCATAAGTAGATATCTCCTACACGATATAAAAGACGTACAATAGAAAACGGACTAAGTTTTACTGCAATTAGCATTCAGCAGAGCTGCCTAATAATGCCCAGATGATATACACGAAAATTCGAATGCGTTTTGTAAACAAAGCAGCAATCCGTGGGCTATTGAGGACACTTAGCGATGCCTTTCCATTTTCTACAGCATGTCAATGTTGCTATCATATCTTAGTGTTCGCATAGAGCGCAAAGAGCTGTGACCTTGAACGCTCCTTCATAAGTAGATAACTCCTACACGATAGAAAAGACGTTCAAGAGAAAACGGTCTAAGTTTTACTGCAATTAGTATGCAGCAGAGCTTTCAAAATGTGCCCAAATAATATACACGTCAATTCGAACGCATTTTGTACGCAAAGTAGCAATCCGCGGGCTATATAAGGCACTTCGCGATGCCTATCCATGTTCCACACCATGTCAATGTTACTATCATATCTTAGGGTTCGCATAGAGCACAAGGAGCTGTGACCTTTAACGCGCCTTCATTCGTAGATTACTGCTACACGATAGAAAAGACGTACAAGTGATAATGGATTTAGTTTTACTGCAATTAGGATGCAGCAGAGCTGCCAAATAATGCCCAGATAATATACGCGTTAATTCGAATACGTTTTGTAAACAAAGCAGCAATCCGTGGGCTATTGAGGACACTTAGCGATGCCTTTCCATGTTCTACAGCATGTCAATGTTACTATCATATCTTAGTGTTCGCATAGAGCGCAAAGAGCTGTGACCTTGAACGCTCCTTCATTCGTAGATTACTGCCACACGATAGAAAAGACGTACAAGTGAAAATGGATTTAGTTTTACTGCAATTAGCATGCAGCGGAGCTGCCAAATAATGCCCAGATAATATACAAGTTAATTCGAATGCGTTTTGTAAACAAAGCAGCAATCCGTGAGCTATTAAGGACACTTCGCGATGCCTATCCATATTCTATACCATGCCATTGTAACTACCATATCTTAGCGTTTGCATACAGCACCTAGAGTTGTGACCTTGAACGCTCCTTCATAAGTAAATAACTCCTACAGGAATAGAAGAGAAATAACTCCTACAAATAATATACACGTCAATTCGAACGCATTTTGTACGCAAAGTAGCAATCCGCGGGCAATATAAGGCACTTCGCGATGTCTATCCATGTTCTATACCATGCCAATGTAACTATCATATCTTAGCGTTCGCATAGAGCATCTAGAGTTGTGACCTTGAACGCTCTAAGTCTAAACGGTCTAAGTTTTACTGCAATTAGTATGCAGCAGAGCATTCAAAAAGAGCCCAAATAATATATACGTTAATTCGAACGCGTTTTCTACGCAAAGTAGCAATCCGCGGGCTATATAAGGCACTTTGCGACGTCCATCCATGTTCTATACCATGTCAATGTTACTATCATATCTTAGGGTTCGCATAGAGCAATTAGAGCTGTGACCTTGAACGGTCCTTCATAAGTAGATAACTCCTACACGATAGAAAAGACGTTCAAGAGAAAACGGTCTAAGTTTTACTGCAATTAGTATGCAGCAGAGCTTTCAAAAAGTGCCCAAATAATATACACGTCAATTCGAACGCATTTTGTACGCAAAGTAGCAATCCGCGGGCTATATAAGGCACTTCGCGATGCCTATCCATGTTCTACACCATGTCAATGTTACTATCATATCTTAGGGTTCGCATAGAGCACAAGGAGCTGTGACCTTGAACGCGCCATCATTCGTAGATTACTGCTACACGATAGAAAAGACGTACAAGTGAAAATGGATTTAGTTTTACTGCAATTAGCATGCAGCAGAGCTGCCAAATAATGCCCAGATAATATACGCGTTAATTCGAATGCGTTTTGTAAACAAAGCAGCAATCCGTGGGCTATTGAGGACACTTAGCGATGCCTTTCCATGTTCTACAGCATGTCAATGTTACTATCATATCTTAGGGTTCGCATAGACCACAAAGAGCTGTGACCTTAAACGCTCCTTCATTCGTGGATTACTGCTACACAATAGAAAAGACGTATGAGTGAAAATGGATTTAGTTTTACTGGAATAAGCATGCAGCAGATCTGCCAAATAATGCCCAGATAATATACCCGTTAATTCGAATGCGTTTTGTAAACAAAGCAGCAATCCGTGGGCTATTAAGGACATTTCGCGATGCCTATCCATATTCTATACCATGCCATTGTAACTACCATATCTTAGCGTTTGCATACAGCACCTAGAGTTGTGACCTTGAACGCTCCTTCATAAGTAGATAACTCCTACACGATAGAAAAGACGTTCAAGAGAAAACGGTCTAAGTTTCACTGCAATTAGTATGCAGCAGAGCTTTCAGAAAATGCCCAAATAATATACACGTTAATTCGAACGCGTTTTGTACGCAAAGTAGCAATCCGCGGGCAATATAAGGCACTTCGCGATGTCTATCCATGTTCTATACCATGCCAATGTAACTATCATTTCTTAGCGTTCGCATACAGCATCTAGAGTTGTGACCTTGAACGCTCCTTCATTAGTAGATAACTCCTACACGATATAAAAGACGTACAATAGAAAACGGACAAAGTTTTACTGCAATTAGCATGCAACTGAGCTGCCTAATAATGCCCAGATGATATACACGAAAATTCGAATGCTTTTGTAAACAAGGCAGCAATCCGTGGGCTATTAAGGACACTTCGCGATGCCTATCCATTTTCTATACCATGCCATTGTAACTACCATATCTTAGCGTTCGCATACAGCACCTAGAGCTGTGACCTTGAACGCTCCTTCATAATTAGATAACTCCTACACGATAGAACAGACGTTCAAGAGAAAACGGTCCAAGTTTTACTGCAATTAATATTCAGCAGAGCTTTCAAAAAGTGCCCAAATAATATACACGTTAATTCGAACGCGTTTTGTACACAAAGTAGTAATCCGCGGGCTATATAAGGCACTTCGCTATTTCTATCCATGTTCTATACCATGCCAATGTAACTATCATATCTTAGCGTCCGCATACAGCATCTGGAGTTGCGACCTTGAACGCTCCTTCATAAGTAGATAACTCCTACACGATAGAAAAGACGTTCAAGGGAAAACGGTCTAAGTTTTACTGCAATTAGTATGCAGCAGAGCTTTCAAAAAGTGCCCAAATAATATACACGTCAATTCGAACGCATTTTGTACGCAAAGTAGCAATCCGAGGGCTATATAAGGCACTTCGCGATGCCTATCCATGTTCTACACCATGTCAATGTTACTATCATATCTTAGGGTTCGCATAGAGCACAAGGAGCTGTGACCTTGAAGGCGCCTTCATTCGTAGATTACTGCTACACGATAGAAAAGACGTACAAGTGAAAATGGATTTAGTTTGACTGCAATTAGCATGCAGCAGAGCTGCCAAATAATGCCCAGATAATATACGCGTTAATTCGAATGCCTTTTGTAAACAAGGCAGCAATCCGTGGGCAATATAAGGCACTTCGCGATGTCTATCCATGTTCTATACCATGCCAATGTAACTATCATATCTTAGCGTACGCATAGAGCTCCTAGAGTTGTGACCTTGAACGCTCCTTCATAAGTAGATATCTCCTACACAAAGACGTACAATAGAAAACGGACTAAGTTTTACTGCAATTAGCATTCAGCAGAGCTGCCTAATAATGCCCAGATGATATACACGAAAATTCGAATGCGTTTTGTAAACAAAGCAGCAACCCGTGGGCTATTGAGGACACTTAGCGATGCCTTTCCATGTTCTACAGCATATCAATGTTACTATCATATCTTAGGGTTCGCATAGAGCACAAAGAGCTGTGACCTTGAACGCTCCTTCATTCGTGGATTACTGCCACACGATAGAAAAGACGTACAAGTGAAAATGGATTTAGTTTTACTGCAATTAGCATGCAGCGGAGCTGCCAAATAATGCCCAGATAATATTCAAGTTAATTCGAATGCGTTTTGTAAACAAAGCAGCAATCCGTGAGCTATTAAGGACACTTCGCGATGCCTATCCATATTCTATACCATGCCATTGTAACTACCATATCTTAGCGTTTGCATACAGCACCTAGAGTTGTGACCTTGAACGCTCCTTCATAAGTAGATAACTCCTACACGATAGAAAAGACGTTCAAGAGAAAACGGTCCAAGTTTCACTGCAATTAGTATGCAGCAGAGCTTTCAGAAAATGCCCAAATAATATACACGATAATTCGAACGCGTTTTGTACGCAAAGTAGCAATCCGCGGGCAATATAAGGCACTTCGCGATGTCTATCCATGTTCTATACCATGCCAATGTAACTATCATATCTTAGCGTCCGCATACAGCATCTAGAGTTGTGACCTTGAACGCTCCTTCATAAGTAGATAACTCCTACACGATAGAAAAGACGTTCAAGAGAAAACGGTCTAAGTTTTACTGCAACTAGTATGCAGCAGAGCTTTCAAAAAGTGCCCAAATAATATACACGTCAATTCGAACAAGTTTTGTACGCAAAGTAGCAATCCGTGGGCAATATAAGGCACTTCACGATGTCTATCCATGTTCTATACCATGCCAATGTAACTATCATATCTTAGCGTTCGCATACAGCAACTAGAGTTGTGACCTTGAACGCTCCTTCATAAGAAGATAACTCCTACACAATAGAAAAGACGTATAAGTGAAAATGGATTTAGTTTTACTGCAATTAGCATGCAGCAGTGCTGCCAAATTATGCCCAGATAATATACGCGTTAATTCGAATGCGTTTTGTAAACACAGCAGCAATCCGTGGGCTATTAAGGACACTTCGCGATGCCTATCCATTTTCTATACCATGCCATTGTAACTACCATATCTTAGCGTTTGCATACAGCACCTAGAGTTGTGACCTTGAACGCTCCTTCATAAGTAGATAACTCCTACATGATAGAAAAGACGTTCAAGAGAAAACGGTCTAAGTTTTACTGCAATTAGTATGCAGCAGAGCTTTCAGAAAGTGCCCAAATAATATACACGTTAATTCGAACGCGTTTTGTACGCAAAGTAGCAATCCGCGGGCAATATAAGGCACTTCGCGATGTCTATCCATGTTCTATACCATGCCAATGTAACTATCATATCTTAGCGTTCGCATAGAGCTCCTAGAGTTGTGACCTTGAACGCTCCCTCATAAGTAGATATCTCCTACACGATATAAAAGACGTACAATAGAAAACGGACTAAGTTTTACTGCAATTAGCATTCAGCAGAGCTGCCTAATAATGCCCAGATGATACACACGAAAATTCGAAAGCGTTTTGTAAACAAAGCAGCAATCCGTGGGCTATTAAGGACACTTCGCGATGCCTATCCTTTTTCTATACCATGCCATTGAAACTACCATATCTTAGCGTCTGCATACAGCACCTAGAGTTGTGACCTTGAACGCTCCTTCATATGTAGATAAATCCTACACGATAGAAAAGACGTTCAAGAGAAAACGGTCTAAGTTTTACTGCAATTAGTATGCAGCAGAGCTTTCAGAAAGTGCCCAAATAATATACACGTTAATTCGAACGCGTTTTTTAGCAAAGTAGCAATCCGCGGGCAATATAAGGCACTTCGCGATGTCTATCCATGTTCTATACCATGCCAATGTAACTATCATATCTTAGCGTTCGCATACAGCATCTAGAGTTGTGACCTTGAACGCTCCTTCATAAGTAGATAACTCCTACACGATATAAAAGACGTACAATAGAAAACGGACTAAGTTTTACTGCAATTAGCATGCAGCAGAGCTGCCTAATAATGCCCAGATGATATACACGAAAATTCGAATGCTTTTGTAAACAAAGCAGCAATCCGTAGGCTATTAAGGACACTTCGCGATGCCTATCCATTTTCTATACCATGCCATTGTAACTACCATATCTTAGCGTTCGCATACAGCACCTAGAGCTGTGACCTTGAACGCTCCTTCATAATTAGATAACTCCTACACGATAGAAAAGACGTTCAAGAGAAAACGGTCTAAGTTTTACTGCAATTAATATTCAGCAGAGCTTTCAAAAAGTGCCCAAATAATATACACGTTAATTCGAACGCGTTTTGTACGCAAAGTAGCAATCCGCGGGCTATATAAGGCACTTCGCTATTTCTATCCATGTTCTATACCATGCCAATGTAATTATCATATCTTAGCGTTCGCATACAGTACCTAGAGTTGTGACCTTGAACGCTCCTTCATAAGTAGATAACTCCTACACGATAGAAAAGACGTTCAAGGGTAAACGGTCTAAGTTTTACTGCAATTAGTATGCAGCAGAGCTTTCAAAAAGTGCCCAAATAATATACACGTCAATTCGAACGCATTTTGTACGCAAAGTAGCAATCCGAGGGCTATATAGGGCACTTCGCGATGCCTATCCATGTTCTACACCATGTCAATGTTACTATCATATCTTAGGGTTCGCCTAGAGCACAAGGAGCTGTGACCTTGAACGCGCCTTCATTCGTAGATTACTGCTTCACGATAGAAATGACGTACAAGTGAAAATGGATTTAGTTTTACTGCAATTAGCATGCAGCAGAGCTGCCAAATAATGCCCAGATAATATATGCGTTAATTCGAATGCGTTTTGTAAACAAAGCAGCAATCCGTGGGCAATATAAGGCACTTCGCGATGTCTATCCATATTCTATACCATGCCAATGTAACTATCATATCTTAGCGTTCGCATACAGCACCTAGCGTTGTGACTTTGAACGCTCCTTCATAAGTAGATAACTCCTACACGATAGAAAAGACTTTCAAGGGAAAACGGTCTAAGTTTTACTGCAATTAGTATGCAGCAGAGCTTTCAAAAAGAGCCCAAATAATATATACGTTAATTCGAACGCGTTTTGTACGCAAAGTAGCAATCCGCGGGCTATATAAGGCACTTTGCGATGTCCATCCATGTTCTATACCATGTCAATGTTACTATTATATCTTAGGGTTCTAATAGAGCAATTAGAGCTGTGACCTTGAAAGGTCCTTCATAAGTAGATAACTCCTACACGATAGAAAAGACGTTCAAGAGAAAACGGTCTAAGTTTTACTGCAATTAATATGCAGCAGAGCTTTCAAAAAGAGCCCAAATAATATATACGTTAATTCGAACGCGTTTTGTATGCAAAGTAGCAATCCGCGGGCTATTTAAGGCACTTTGCGATGTCCATCCATGTTCTATACCATGTCAATATTACTATCATATCTTAGGGTTCGCATAGAGCAATTAGAGCTGTAACCTTGAACGGTCCTTCATAAGTAGATAACTCCTACACGATAGAAAAGACGTTCAAGAGAAAACGGTCTAAGTTTTACAGCAATTAATATTCAGCAGAGCTTTCAAAAAGTGCCCAAATAATATACATGTTAATTCGAACGCGTTTTGTATGCAAAGTAGCAATCCGCGGGCTATATAAGGCACTTTGCGATGTCCATCCATGTTCTATACCATGTCAATGTTACTATCATATCTTAGGGTTCGCATAGAGCAATTAGAGCTGTAACCTTGAACGGTCCTTCATAAGTAGATAACTCCTACATGATAGAAAAGACGTTCAAGAGAAAACGGTCTAAGTTTTACTGCAATTAGTATGCAGCAGAGCTTTCAGAAAGTGCCCAAATAATATACACGTTAATTCGAACGCGTTTTGTACGCAAAGTAGCAATCCGCGGGCAATATAAGGCACTTCGCGATGTCTATCCATGTTCTATACCATGCCAATGTAATTATCATATCTTAGCGTTCGCATAGAGCTCCTAGAGTTGTGACCTTGAACGCTCCTTCATAAGTAGATATCTCCTACACGATATAAAAGACGTACAATAGAAAACGGACTAAGTTTTACTGCAATTAGCATTCAGCAGAGCTGCCTAATAATGCCCAGATGATATACACGAAAATTCGAATGCGTTTTGTAAACAAAGCAGCAATCCGTGGGCTATTGAGGACACTTAGCGATGCCTTTCCATTTTCTACAGCATGTCAATGTTGCTATCATATCTAAGTGTTCGCATAGAGCGCAAAGAGCTGTGACCTTGAACGCTCCTTCATAAGTAGATAACTCCTACACGATAGAAAAGACGTTCAAGAGAAAACGGTCTAAGTTTTACTGCAATTAGTATGCAGCAGAGCTTTCAAAATGTGCCCAAATAATATACACGTCAATTCGAACGCATTTTGTACGCAAAGTAGCAATCCGCGGGCTATATAAGGCACTTCGCGATGCCTATCCATGTTCCACACCATGTCAATGTTACTATCATATCTTAGGGTTCGCATAGAGCACAAGGAGCTGTGACCTTTAACGCGCCTTCATTCGTAGATTACTGCTACACGATAGAAAAGACGTACAAGTGATAATGGATTTAGTTTTACTGCAATTAGGATGCAGCAGAGCTGCCAAATAATGCCCAGATAATATACGCGTTAATTCGAATACGTTTTGTAAACAAAGCAGCAATCCGTGGGCTATTGAGGACACTTAGCGATGCCTTTCCATGTTCTACAGCATGTCAATGTTACTATCATATCTTAGTGTTCGCATAGAGCGCAAAGAGCTGTGACCTTGAACGCTCCTTCATTCGTAGATTACTGCCACACGATAGAAAAGACGTACAAGTGAAAATGGATTTAGTTTTACTGCAATTAGCATGCAGCGGAGCTGCCAAATAATGCCCAGATAATATACAAGTTAATTCGAATGCGTTTTGTAAACAAAGCAGCAATCCGTGAGCTATTAAGGACACTTCGCGATGCCTATCCATATTCTATACCATGCCATTGTAACTACCATATCTTAGCGTTTGCATACAGCACCTAGAGTTGTGACCTTGAACGCTCCTTCATAAGTAAATAACTCCTACAGGAATAGAAGAGAAATAACTCCTACAAATAATATACACGTCAATTCGAACGCATTTTGTACGCAAAGTAGCAATCCGCGGGCAATATAAGGCACTTCGCGATGTCTATCCATGTTCTATACCATGCCAATGTAACTATCATATCTTAGCGTTCGCATAGAGCATCTAGAGTTGTGACCTTGAACGCTCTAAGTCTAAACGGTCTAAGTTTTACTGCAATTAGTATGCAGCAGAGCATTCAAAAAGAGCCCAAATAATATATACGTTAATTCGAACGCGTTTTCTACGCAAAGTAGCAATCCGCGGGCTATATAAGGCACTTTGCGACGTCCATCCATGTTCTATACCATGTCAATGTTACTATCATATCTTAGGGTTCGCATAGAGCAATTAGAGCTGTGACCTTGAACGGTCCTTCATAAGTAGATAACTCCTACACGATAGAAAAGACGTTCAAGAGAAAACGGTCTAAGTTTTACTGCAATTAGTATGCAGCAGAGCTTTCAAAAAGTGCCCAAATAATATACACGTCAATTCGAACGCATTTTGTACGCAAAGTAGCAATCCGCGGGCTATATAAGGCACTTCGCGATGCCTATCCATGTTCTACACCATGTCAATGTTACTATCATATCTTAGGGTTCGCATAGAGCACAAGGAGCTGTGACCTTGAACGCGCCATCATTCGTAGATTACTGCTACACGATAGAAAAGACGTACAAGTGAAAATGGATTTAGTTTTACTGCAATTAGCATGCAGCAGAGCTGCCAAATAATGCCCAGATAATATACGCGTTAATTCGAATGCGTTTTGTAAACAAAGCAGCAATCCGTGGGCTATTGAGGACACTTAGCGATGCCTTTCCATGTTCTACAGCATGTCAATGTTACTATCATATCTTAGGGTTCGCATAGACCACAAAGAGCTGTGACCTTAAACGCTCCTTCATTCGTGGATTACTGCTACACAATAGAAAAGACGTATGAGTGAAAATGGATTTAGTTTTACTGGAATAAGCATGCAGCAGATCTGCCAAATAATGCCCAGATAATATACCCGTTAATTCGAATGCGTTTTGTAAACAAAGCAGCAATCCGTGGGCTATTAAGGACATTTCGCGATGCCTATCCATATTCTATACCATGCCATTGTAACTACCATATCTTAGCGTTTGCATACAGCACCTAGAGTTGTGACCTTGAACGCTCCTTCATAAGTAGATAACTCCTACACGATAGAAAAGACGTTCAAGAGAAAACGGTCTAAGTTTCACTGCAATTAGTATGCAGCAGAGCTTTCAGAAAATGCCCAAATAATATACACGTTAATTCGAACGCGTTTTGTACGCAAAGTAGCAATCCGCGGGCAATATAAGGCACTTCGCGATGTCTATCCATGTTCTATACCATGCCAATGTAACTATCATTTCTTAGCGTTCGCATACAGCATCTAGAGTTGTGACCTTGAACGCTCCTTCATTAGTAGATAACTCCTACACGATATAAAAGACGTACAATAGAAAACGGACAAAGTTTTACTGCAATTAGCATGCAACTGAGCTGCCTAATAATGCCCAGATGATATACACGAAAATTCGAATGCTTTTGTAAACAAGGCAGCAATCCGTGGGCTATTAAGGACACTTCGCGATGCCTATCCATTTTCTATACCATGCCATTGTAACTACCATATCTTAGCGTTCGCATACAGCACCTAGAGCTGTGACCTTGAACGCTCCTTCATAATTAGATAACTCCTACACGATAGAACAGACGTTCAAGAGAAAACGGTCCAAGTTTTACTGCAATTAATATTCAGCAGAGCTTTCAAAAAGTGCCCAAATAATATACACGTTAATTCGAACGCGTTTTGTACACAAAGTAGTAATCCGCGGGCTATATAAGGCACTTCGCTATTTCTATCCATGTTCTATACCATGCCAATGTAACTATCATATCTTAGCGTCCGCATACAGCATCTGGAGTTGCGACCTTGAACGCTCCTTCATAAGTAGATAACTCCTACACGATAGAAAAGACGTTCAAGGGAAAACGGTCTAAGTTTTACTGCAATTAGTATGCAGCAGAGCTTTCAAAAAGTGCCCAAATAATATACACGTCAATTCGAACGCATTTTGTACGCAAAGTAGCAATCCGAGGGCTATATAAGGCACTTCGCGATGCCTATCCATGTTCTACACCATGTCAATGTTACTATCATATCTTAGGGTTCGCATAGAGCACAAGGAGCTGTGACCTTGAAGGCGCCTTCATTCGTAGATTACTGCTACACGATAGAAAAGACGTACAAGTGAAAATGGATTTAGTTTGACTGCAATTAGCATGCAGCAGAGCTGCCAAATAATGCCCAGATAATATACGCGTTAATTCGAATGCCTTTTGTAAACAAGGCAGCAATCCGTGGGCAATATAAGGCACTTCGCGATGTCTATCCATGTTCTATACCATGCCAATGTAACTATCATATCTTAGCGTACGCATAGAGCTCCTAGAGTTGTGACCTTGAACGCTCCTTCATAAGTAGATATCTCCTACACAAAGACGTACAATAGAAAACGGACTAAGTTTTACTGCAATTAGCATTCAGCAGAGCTGCCTAATAATGCCCAGATGATATACACGAAAATTCGAATGCGTTTTGTAAACAAAGCAGCAACCCGTGGGCTATTGAGGACACTTAGCGATGCCTTTCCATGTTCTACAGCATATCAATGTTACTATCATATCTTAGGGTTCGCATAGAGCACAAAGAGCTGTGACCTTGAACGCTCCTTCATTCGTGGATTACTGCCACACGATAGAAAAGACGTACAAGTGAAAATGGATTTAGTTTTACTGCAATTAGCATGCAGCGGAGCTGCCAAATAATGCCCAGATAATATTCAAGTTAATTCGAATGCGTTTTGTAAACAAAGCAGCAATCCGTGAGCTATTAAGGACACTTCGCGATGCCTATCCATATTCTATACCATGCCATTGTAACTACCATATCTTAGCGTTTGCATACAGCACCTAGAGTTGTGACCTTGAACGCTCCTTCATAAGTAGATAACTCCTACACGATAGAAAAGACGTTCAAGAGAAAACGGTCCAAGTTTCACTGCAATTAGTATGCAGCAGAGCTTTCAGAAAATGCCCAAATAATATACACGTTAATTCGAACGCGTTTTGTACGCAAAGTAGCAATCCGCGGGCAATATAAGGCACTTCGCGATGTCTATCCATGTTCTATACCATGCCAATGTAACTATCATATCTTAGCGTCCGCATACAGCATCTAGAGTTGTGACCTTGAACGCTCCTTCATAAGTAGATAACTCCTACACGATAGAAAAGACGTTCAAGAGAAAACGGTCTAAGTTTTACTGCAACTAGTATGCAGCAGAGCTTTCAAAAAGTGCCCAAATAATATACACGTCAATTCGAACAAGTTTTGTACGCAAAGTAGCAATCCGTGGGCAATATAAGGCACTTCACGATGTCTATCCATGTTCTATACCATGCCAATGTAACTATCATATCTTAGCGTTCGCATACAGCAACTAGAGTTGTGACCTTGAACGCTCCTTCATAAGAAGATAACTCCTACACAATAGAAAAGACGTATAAGTGAAAATGGATTTAGTTTTACTGCAATTAGCATGCAGCAGTGCTGCCAAATTATGCCCAGATAATATACGCGTTAATTCGAATGCGTTTTGTAAACACAGCAGCAATCCGTGGGCTATTAAGGACACTTCGCGATGCCTATCCATTTTCTATACCATGCCATTGTAACTACCATATCTTAGCGTTTGCATACAGCACCTAGAGTTGTGACCTTGAACGCTCCTTCATAAGTAGATAACTCCTACATGATAGAAAAGACGTTCAAGAGAAAACGGTCTAAGTTTTACTGCAATTAGTATGCAGCAGAGCTTTCAGAAAGTGCCCAAATAATATACACGTTAATTCGAACGCGTTTTGTACGCAAAGTAGCAATCCGCGGGCAATATAAGGCACTTCGCGATGTCTATCCATGTTCTATACCATGCCAATGTAACTATCATATCTTAGCGTTCGCATAGAGCTCCTAGAGTTGTGACCTTGAACGCTCCCTCATAAGTAGATATCTCCTACACGATATAAAAGACGTACAATAGAAAACGGACTAAGTTTTACTGCAATTAGCATTCAGCAGAGCTGCCTAATAATGCCCAGATGATACACACGAAAATTCGAAAGCGTTTTGTAAACAAAGCAGCAATCCGTGGGCTATTAAGGACACTTCGCGATGCCTATCCTTTTTCTATACCATGCCATTGAAACTACCATATCTTAGCGTCTGCATACAGCACCTAGAGTTGTGACCTTGAACGCTCCTTCATATGTAGATAAATCCTACACGATAGAAAAGACGTTCAAGAGAAAACGGTCTAAGTTTTACTGCAATTAGTATGCAGCAGAGCTTTCAGAAAGTGCCCAAATAATATACACGTTAATTCGAACGCGTTTTTTAGCAAAGTAGCAATCCGCGGGCAATATAAGGCACTTCGCGATGTCTATCCATGTTCTATACCATGCCAATGTAACTATCATATCTTAGCGTTCGCATACAGCATCTAGAGTTGTGACCTTGAACGCTCCTTCATAAGTAGATAACTCCTACACGATATAAAAGACGTACAATAGAAAACGGACTAAGTTTTACTGCAATTAGCATGCAGCAGAGCTGCCTAATAATGCCCAGATGATATACACGAAAATTCGAATGCTTTTGTAAACAAAGCAGCAATCCGTAGGCTATTAAGGACACTTCGCGATGCCTATCCATTTTCTATACCATGCCATTGTAACTACCATATCTTAGCGTTCGCATACAGCACCTAGAGCTGTGACCTTGAACGCTCCTTCATAATTAGATAACTCCTACACGATAGAAAAGACGTTCAAGAGAAAACGGTCTAAGTTTTACTGCAATTAATATTCAGCAGAGCTTTCAAAAAGTGCCCAAATAATATACACGTTAATTCGAACGCGTTTTGTACGCAAAGTAGCAATCCGCGGGCTATATAAGGCACTTCGCTATTTCTATCCATGTTCTATACCATGCCAATGTAATTATCATATCTTAGCGTTCGCATACAGTACCTAGAGTTGTGACCTTGAACGCTCCTTCATAAGTAGATAACTCCTACACGATAGAAAAGACGTTCAAGGGTAAACGGTCTAAGTTTTACTGCAATTAGTATGCAGCAGAGCTTTCAAAAAGTGCCCAAATAATATACACGTCAATTCGAACGCATTTTGTACGCAAAGTAGCAATCCGAGGGCTATATAGGGCACTTCGCGATGCCTATCCATGTTCTACACCATGTCAATGTTACTATCATATCTTAGGGTTCGCCTAGAGCACAAGGAGCTGTGACCTTGAACGCGCCTTCATTCGTAGATTACTGCTTCACGATAGAAATGACGTACAAGTGAAAATGGATTTAGTTTTACTGCAATTAGCATGCAGCAGAGCTGCCAAATAATGCCCAGATAATATATGCGTTAATTCGAATGCGTTTTGTAAACAAAGCAGCAATCCGTGGGCAATATAAGGCACTTCGCGATGTCTATCCATGTTCTATACCATGCCAATGTAACTATCATATCTTAGCGTTCGCATACAGCATCTAGAGTTGTGACCTTGAACGCTCTTTCATAAGTAGATAACTCCTACACGATAGCAAAGACGTTCAAGAGAAAACCGTCTAAGTTTTACTGCAATTAGTATGCAGCAGAGCTTTCAAAAAGTGCCCAAATAATATACACGTCAATTCGAAAGCGTTTTGTACGCAAAGTAGCAATCCGCGGGCTATATAAGGCACTTCGCTATTTCTATCCATGTTCTATACCATGCCAATGTAACTATCATATCTTAGCGTTCGCATACAGCATCTAGAGTTGTGACCTTGAACGCTCCTTCATCAGTGGAAAACTCCTACACGATAGAAAAGACGTTCAAGAGAAAACGGTCCAAGTTTCACTGCAATTAGTATGCAGCAGAGCCTTCAGAAAATGCCCAAAAAATATACACGTTAATTCGAACGCGTTTTGTACGCAAAGTAGCAATCTGCGGGCTATATAAGGCACTTCGCGATGCCTATCCATGTTCTACACCATGTCAATGTTACTATCATATCTTAGGGTTCGCATAGAGCACAAGGAGCTGTGACCTTGAACGCGCCTTCATTCGTAGATTACTGCTACACGATAGAAAAGACGTACAAGTGAAAATTGATTTAGTTTTACTGCAATTAGCATGCAGCAGAGCTGCCAAATAATGCCCAGATAATATACGCGTTAATTCGAATGCGTTTTGTAAACAAAGCAGCAATCCGTGGGCTATTGAGGACACTTAGCGATGCCTTTCCATGTTCTACAGCATGTCAATGTTACTATCATATCTTAGGGTTCGCATATGTTCTACAGCATGTCAATGTTACTATCATATCTTAGGGTTCGCATAGAGCACAAAGAGCTGTGACCTTGAACGCTCCTTCATTCGTGGATTACTGCCACACGATAGAAAAGACGTACAAGTGAAAATGGATTTAGTTTTACTGCAATTAGCATGCAGCGGAGCTGCCAAATAATGCCCAGATAATATACAAGTTAATTCGAATGCGTTTTGTAAACAAAGCAGCAATCCGTGAGCTATTAAGGACACTTCGCGATGCCTATCCATATTCTATACCATGCCATTGTAACTACCATATCTTAGCGTTTGCATACAGCACCTAGAGTTGTGACCTTGAACGCTCCTTCATAAGTAGATAACTCCTACACGATAAAAAAGACGTTCAAGAGAAAACGGTCTAAGTTTTACTGCAATTAGTATGCAGCAGAGCTTTCAAAAAGTGCCCAAATAATTGCTATTTTTGCGGATTGCTACTTTGCTACCGCAAAGTAGCAATCCGCGGGCTATATAAGGCACTTCGCTATTTCTATCCATGTTCTATACCATGCCAATGTAACTATCATATCTTAGCGTTCGCATACAGCACCTATCGTTGTGACCTTGAACGCTCCTTCATAAGTAGATAACTCCTACACGATAGAGAAGACGTTCACGGGAAAACGGTCTAAGTTTTACTGCAATTAGTATGCAGCAGAGCTTTCAAAAAGAGCCCAAATATCATATACGTTAATTCGAACGCGTTTTGTACGCAAAGTAGCAATCCGCGGGCTATTTAAGGCACTTTGCGATGTCCATCCATGTTCTATCCCATGTCAATGTTACTATCATATCTTAGGGTTCGCATAGAGCAATTAGAGCTGTGACCTTGAACGGTCCTTCATAAGTAGATAACTCCTACACGATAGAAAAGACGTTCAAGAGAAAACGGTCTAAGTTTCACTGCAATTAGTATGCAGCAGAGCTTTCAGAAATTGCCCAAATAATATACAAGTTAATTCGAACGCGTTTTGTACGCAAAGTAGCAATCCGCGGGCAATATAAGGCACTTCGCGATGTCTATCCATGTTCTATACCATGCCAATGTAACTATCATATCTTAGCGTCCGCATACAGCATCTAGAGTTGTGACCTTGAACGCTCCTTCATAAGTAGATAACTCCTACACGATAGAAAAGACGTTCAGGAGAAAACAGTCTAAGTTTTACTGCAATTAGTATGCAGCAGAGCTTTCAAAAAGTGCCCAAATAATATACACGTCAATTAGAACGCGTTTTGTACGCAAAGTAGCAATCCGCGGGCAATATAAGGCACTTCACGATGTCTATCCATGTTTTATACCATGCCAATGTAACTATCATATCTTAGCGTTCGCATACAGCAACTAGAGTTGTGACCTTGAACGCTCCTTCATAAGTAGATAACTCCTACACAATAGAAAAGACGTATAAGTGAAAATGGATTTAGTTTTACTGGAATAAGCATGCAGCAGAGCTGCCAAATAATGCCCAGATAATATACGCGTTAATTCGAACGCGTTTTGTACGCAAAGTAGCAATCCGCGGGCCATATAAGGCACCTCGCGATGTCTATCCATGTTCTATACCATGCCAATGTAACTATCATATCTTAGCGTCCGCATACAGCATCTAGAGTTGTGACCTTGAACGCTCCTTCATAAGTAGATAACTCCTACACGATAGAAAAGACGTTCAAGAGAAAACGGTCTAAGTTTCACTGCAATTAGTATGCAGCAGAGCTTTCAGAAAATGCCCAAATAATATGCACGTTAATTCGAACGCGTTTTGTACGCAAAGTAGCAATCCGCGGGCAATATAAGGCACTTCGCGATGTCTATCCATGTTCTATACGATGCCAATGTAACTATCATATTTTAGCGTCCGCATACAGCATCTAGAGTTGTGACCTTGAACGCTCCTTCATAAGTAGATAACTCTTACACGATAGAAGAGACGTTCAAGAGAAAACGGTCTAAGTTTTACTGCAATTAGTATGCAGCAGAGCTGCCAAATAATGCCCAGATAATATACGAGTTAATTCGAATGCGTTTTGTAAACAAAGCAGCAATCCGTGGGCTATTAAGGACACTTCGCGATGCCTATCTTAGCGTTCATCGCCTTCGATCATATCTTAGCGTTCGCATACAGCATCTAGAGTTGTGACCTTGAACGCTCCTTCATAAGTAGATAACTCCTACACGATATAAAAGACGTACAATAGAAAACGGACAAAGTTTTACTGCAATTAGCATGCAGCAGAGCTGCCTAATAATGCCCAGATGATATACACGAAAATTCGAATGCTTTTGTAAACAAAGCAGCAATCCGTGGGCTATTAAGGACACTTTGCAATGCCTATCCATTTTCTATACCATGCCATTGTAACTACCATATCTTAGCGTTTGCACACAGCATCTAGAGCTGTGACCTTGAACGCTCCTTCATAAGTAGATAACTCCTACACGATAGAAAAGCCGTTCAAGAGAAAACGGTCTAAGTTTTACAGCAATTAGTATGCAGCAGAGCTTTCAAAAAGTGCCCAAATATTATACACGTCAATTCGAAAGCGTTTTGTACCCAAAGTAGCAATCCGCGGGCTATATAAGGCACTTCGCTATTTCTATCCATGTTCTATACCATGCCAATGTAACTATCATATCTTAGCGTTCGCATACAGCACCTAGCGTTGTGACCTTGAACGCTCCTTCATAAGTAGATAACTCCTACACGATAGAAAAGACGTTCAAGGGAAAACGGTCTAAGTTTTACTGCAATTAGTATCCAGCAGAGCTTTCAAAAAGAGCCCAAATAATATATACGTTAATTCGAACGCGTTTTGTACGCAAAGTAGCAATCCGCGGGCTATATGAGGCACTTTGCGATGTCCATCCATGTTCTATACCATGTCAATGTTACTATCATATCTTAGGGTTCGCATAGAGCAATTAGAGCTGTGACCTTGAACGGGCCTTCATAAGTAGATAACTCTTACACGATAGAAAAGACGTTCAAGAGAAAACGGTCCAAGTTTCACTGCAATTAGTATGCAGCAGAGCTTTCAGAAAATGCCCAAATAATATACACGTTAATTCGAACGCGTTTTGTACGCAAAGTAGCAATCCGCGGGCAATATAAGGCACTTCGCGATGTCTATCCATGTTCTATACCATGCCAATGTAACTATCATATCTTAGCGTTCGCATACAGCATCTAGAGTTGTGACCTTGAACGCTCCTTCATCAGTAGATAACTCCTACACGATAGAAAAGACGTTCAAGAGAAAACGGTCCAAGTTTCACTGCAATTAGTATGCAGCAGAGCTTTCAGAAAATGCCCAAATAATATACACGTTAATTCGAAAGCGTTTTGTACGCAAAGTAGCAATCCGCGGGCTATATAAGGCACTTCGCTATTTCTATCCATGTTCTATACCATGCCAATGTAACTATCATATCTTAGCGTTCGCATAGAGCTCCTAGAGTTGTGACCTTGATCGCTCCATCATAAGTAGATATCTCCTACACGATATAAAAGACGTACAATAGAAAACGGACTAAGTTTTACTGCAATTAGCATTCATCAGAGCTGCCTAATAATGCCCAGATGATATACACGAAAATTCGAATCCGTTTTGTAAACAAAGCAGCAATCCGTGGGCTATGCAGGACACTTCGCGATGCCTATCCTTTTTCTATACCATGCCATTGAAACTACCATATCTTAGCGTTCGCATACAGCATCTAGAGTTGTGACCTTGAACGCTCCTTCATAAGTAGATAACTCCTACACGATAGCAAAGACGTTCAAGAGAAAACGGTCTAAGTTTTACTGCAATTAGTATGCAGCAGAGCTTTCAAAAAGTGCCCAAATAATATACACGTCAATTCGAAAGCGTTTTGTACGCAAAGTAGCAATCCGCGGGCTATATAAGGCACTTCGCTATTTCTATCCATGTTCTATACCATGCCAATGTAACTATCATATCTTAGCGTTCGCATACAGCATCTAGAGTTGTGACCTTGAACGCTCCTTCATCAGTGGAAAACTCCTACACGATAGAAAAGACGTTCAAGAGAAAACGGTCCAAGTTTCACTGCAATTAGTATGCAGCAGAGCTTTCAGAAAATGCCCAAATAATATACACGTTAATTCGAACGCGTTTTGTACGCAAAGTAGCAATCTGCGGGCTATATAAGGCACTTCGCGATGCCTATCCATGTTCTACACCATGTCAATGTTACTATCATATCTTAGGGTTCGCATAGAGCACAAGGAGCTGTGACCTTGAACGCGCGTTCATTCGTTTCATTCGTAGATTACTGCTACACGATAGAAAAGACGTACAAGTGAAAATTGATTTAGTTTTACTGCAATTAGCATGCAGCAGAGCTGCCAAATAATGCCGAGATAATATACGCGTTAATTCGAATGCGTTTTGTAAACAAAGCAGCAATCCGTGGGCTATTGAGGACACTTAGCGATGCCTTTCCATGTTCTACAGCATGTCAATGTTACTATCGTATCTTAGGGTTCGCATAGAGCACAAAGAGCTGTGACCTTGAACGCTCCTTCATTCGTAGATTACTGCCACACGATAGAAAAGACGTACAAGTGAAAATGGATTTAGTTTTACTGCAATTAGCATGCAGCGGAGCTGCCAAATAATGCCCACATAATATACAAGTTAATTCAAATGCGTTTTGTAAACAAAGCAGCAATCCGTGGGCTATTAAGGACACTTCGCGATGCCTATCCATTTTCTATACCAAGCCATTGTAACTACCATATCTTAGCGTTCGCATACAGCATCTAGAGCTGTGACCTTGAACGCTCCTTCATAAGTAGATAACTCCTACACGATAGAAAAGACGTTCAAGAGAAAACGGTCTAAGTTTCACTGCAATTAGTATGCAGCAGAGCTTTCAGAAAATGCCCAAATAATATACACGTTAATTCGAACGCGTTTTGTACGCAAAGTAGCAATCCGTGGGCAATATAAGGCACTTCGCGATGTCTATCCATGTTCTATACCATGCCAATGTAACTATCATATATTAGCGTTCGCATACAGCATCTAGAGATGTGACCTTGAACGCTCCTACATAAGTAGATAACTCCTACACGATATAAAAGACGTACAATAGAAAACGGACAAAGTTTTACTGCAATTAGCATGCAGCAGAGCTGCCTAATAATGCCCAGATGATATACACGAAAATTCGAATGCTTTTGAAAACAAAGCAGCAATCCGTGGGCTATTAAGGACACTTCGCGATGCCTATCCATTTTCTATACAATGCCATTGTAAGTACCATATCTTAGCGTTCGCATACAGCATCTAGAGATGTGACCTTGAACGCTCCTTCATAAGTAGATAACTCCTACACGATAGAAAAGCCGTTCAAGAGAAAACGGTATAAGTTTTACTGCAATTAGTATGCAGCAGAGCTTTCAAAAAGTGCCCAAATAATATACACGTCAATTCGAAAGCGTTTTGTACGCAAAGTAGCAATCCGCGGGCTATATAAGGCACTTCGCGATGCCTATCCATGTTCTACACCATGTCAATGTTACTATCATATCTTAGGGTTCGCATAGAGCACAAGGAGCTGTGACCTTGAACGCGCCTTCATTCGTAGATTACTGCTACACGATAGAAAAGACGTACAAGTGAAAGTGGATTTAGTTTTACTGCAATTAGCATGCAGCCGAGCTGCCAAATAATGCCCAGATAATATACGCGTTAATTCGAATGGGTTTTGTAAACAAAGCAGCAATCCGTGGGCTATTGAGGACACTTATCGATGCCTTTCCATGTTCTACAGCATGTCAATGTTACTATCATATCTTAGGGTTCGCATAGAGCACAAGGAGCTGTGACCTTGAACGCTCCTTCATTCGTAGATTACTGCCACACGATAGAAAAGACGTACAAGTGAAAATGGATTTAGTTTTACTGCAATTAGCATGCAGCGGAGCTGCCAAATAATGCCCACATAATATACAAGTTAATTCAAATGCGTTTTGTAAACAAAGCAGCAATCCGTGGGCTATTAAGGACACTTCGCGTTGCCTATCCATTTTCTATACCAAGCCATTGTAACTACCATATCTTAGCGTTCGCATACAGCATCTAGAGCTGTGACCTTGAACGCTCCTTCATAAGTAGATAACTCCTACACGATAGAAAAGCCGTTCAAGAGAAAACGGTCTAAGTTTTACTGCAATTAGTATGCAGCAGAGCTTTCAAAAAGTGCCCAAATAATATACACGTCAATTCGAACGCGTTTTGTACGCAAAGTAGCAATCCGCGGGCAATATAAGGCACCTCACGATGTCTATCCATGTTCTATACCATGCCAATGTAACTATCATATCTTAGCGTTCGCATACAGCAACTAGAGTTGTGACCTTGAACGCTCCTTCATAAGTAGATAACTCCTACACAATAGAAAAGACGTATAAGTGAAAATGGATTTAGTTTTACTGCAATAAGCATGCAGCAGAGCTGCCAAATAATGCCCAGATAATATACGCGTTAATTCGAATGCGTTTTGTAAACAAAGCAGCAATCCGTGGGCTATTAAGGACACTTCGCGATGCCTATCCATATTCTATACCATGCCATTGTAACTACCATATCTTAGCGTTTGCATACAGCACCTAGTGTTGTGACCTTGAAGGGTCCTTCATAAGTAGATAACTCCTACACGATAGAAAAGACGTTCAAGAGAAAACGGTCTAAGTTTTACTGCAATTAGTATGCAGCAGAGCTTTCAAAAAGTGCCCAAATAATATACACGTCAATTCGAAAGCGTTTTGTACGCAAAGTAGCAATCCGCGGGCTATATAAGGCACTTCGCTATTTCTATCCATGTTCTATACCATGCCAATGTAACTATCATTTCTTAGCGTTCGCATAGAGCTCCTAGAGTTGTGACCTTGATCGCTCCATCATAAGTAGATATCTCCTACACGATATAAAAGACGTACAATAGAAAACGGACTAAGTTTTACTGCAATTAGCATTCATCAGAGCTGCCTAATAATGCCCAGATGATATACACGAAAATTCGAATGCGTTTTGTAAACAAAGCAGCAATCCGTGGGCTATGAAGGACACTTCGCGATGCCTATCCTTTTTCTATACCATGCCATTGAAACTACCATATCTTAACGTTTGCATACAGCACCTAGAGTTGTGACCTTGAACGGTCCTTCATAAGTAGATAACTCCTACACGATAGAAAATACGTTCAAGAGAAAACGGTCTAAGTTTCACTGCAATTAGTATGCAGCAGAGCTTTCAGAAAATGCCCAAATAATATACACGTTAATTCGAACGCGTTTTGTACGCAAAGTAGCAATCCGTGGGCAATATAAGGCACTTCGCGATGTCTATCCATGTTCTATACCATGCCAATGTAACTATCATATCTTAGCGTTCGCATACAGCATCTAGAGATGTGACCTTGAACGCTCCTACATAAGTAGATAACTCCTACACGATATAAAAGACGTACAATAGAAAACGGACAAAGTTTTACTGCAATTAGCATGCAGCAGAGCTGCCTAATAATGCCCAGATGATATACACGAAAATTCGAATGCTTTTGAAAACAAAGCAGCAATCCGTGGGCTATTAAGGACACTTCGCGATGCCTATCCATTTTCTATACAATGCCATTGTAAGTACCATATCTTAGCGTTCGCATACAGCATCTAGAGATGTGACCTTGAACGCTCCTTCATAAGTAGATAACTCCTAAACGATAGAAAAGCCGTTCAAGAGAAAACGGTATAAGTTTTACTGCAATTAGTATGCAGCAGAGCTTTCAAAAAGTGCCCAAATAATATACACGTCAATTCGAAAGCGTTTTGTACGCAAAGTAGCAATCCGCGGGCTATATAAGGCACTTCGCTATTTCTATCCATGTTCTATACCATGCCAATGTAACTATCATATCTTAGCGTTCGCATACAGCACCTATCGTTGTGACCTTGAACGCTCCTTCATAAGTAGATAACTCCTACACGATAGAGAAGACGTTCACGGGAAAACGGTCTAAGTTTTACTGCAATTAGTATGCAGCAGAGCTTTCAAAAAGAGCCCAAATATCATATACGTTAATTCGAACGCGTTTTGTACGCAAAGTAGCAATCCGCGGGCTATTTAAGGCACTTTGCGATGTCCATCCATGTTCTATCCCATGTCAATGTTACTATCATATCTTAGGGTTCGCATAGAGCAATTAGAGCTGTGACCTTGAACGGTCCTTCATAAGTAGATAACTCCTACACGATAGAAAAGACGTTCAAGAGAAAACGGTCTAAGTTTCACTGCAATTAGTATGCAGCAGAGCTTTCAGAAATTGTCCAAATAATATACAAGTTAATTCGAACGCGTTTTGTACGCAAAGTAGCAATCCGCGGGCAATATAAGGCACTTCGCGATGTCTATCCATGTTCTATACCATGCCAATGTAACTATCATATCTTAGCGTCCGCATACAGCATCTAGAGTTGTGACCTTGAACGCTCCTTCATAAGTAGATAACTCCTACACGATAGAAAAGACGTTCAGGAGAAAACAGTCTAAGTTTTACTGCAATTAGTATGCAGCAGAGCTTTCAAAAAGTGCCCAAATAATATACACGTCAATTAGAACGCGTTTTGTACGCAAAGTAGCAATCCGCGGGCAATATAAGGCACTTCACGATGTCTATCCATGTTTTATACCATGCCAATGTAACTATCATATCTTAGCGTTCGCATACAGCAACTAGAGTTGTGACCTTGAACGCTCCTTCATAAGTAGATAACTCCTACACAATAGAAAAGACGTATAAGTGAAAATGGATTTAGTTTTACTGGAATAAGCATGCAGCAGAGCTGCCAAATAATGCCCAGATAATATACGCGTTAATTCGAACGCGTTTTGTACGCAAAGTAGCAATCCGCGGGCCATATAAGGCACCTCGCGATGTCTATCCATGTTCTATACCATGCCAATGTAACTATCATATCTTAGCGTCCGCATACAGCATCTAGAGTTGTGACCTTGAACGCTCCTTCATAAGTAGATAACTCCTACACGATAGAAAAGACGTTCAAGAGAAAACGGTCTAAGTTTCACTGCAATTAGTATGCAGCAGAGCTTTCAGAAAATGCCCAAATAATATGCACGTTAATTCGAACGCGTTTTGTACGCAAAGTAGCAATCCGCGGGCAATATAAGGCACTTCGCGATGTCTATCCATGTTCTATACGATGCCAATGTAACTATCATATTTTAGCGTCCGCATATAGCATCTAGAGTTGTGACCTTGAACGCTCCTTCATAAGTAGATAACTCTTACACGATAGAAGAGACGTTCAAGAGAAAACGGTCTAAGTTTTACTGCAATTAGTATGCAGCAGAGCTGCCAAATAATGCCCAGATAATATACGAGTTAATTCGAATGCGTTTTGTAAACAAAGCAGCAATCCGTGGGCTATTAAGGACACTTCGCGATGCCTATCCACATTCTATACCATGCCATTGTAACTACCATATCTTAGCGTTTGCATACAGCACCTAGAGTTGTGACCTTGAACGCTCCTTCATAAGTAGATAACTCCTACACGATATAAAAGACGTACAATAGAAAACGGACAAAGTTTTACTGCAATTAGCATGCAGCAGAGCTGCCTAATAATGCCCAGATGATATACACGAAAATTCGAATGCTTTTGTAAACAAAGCAGCAATCCGTGGGCTATTAAGGACACTTTGCAATGCCTATCCATTTTCTATACCATGCCATTGTAACTACCATATCTTAGCGTTTGCACACAGCATCTAGAGCTGTGACCTTGAACGCTCCTTCATAAGTAGATAACTCCTACACGATAGAAAAGCCGTTCAAGAGAAAACGGTCTAAGTTTTACAGCAATTAGTATGCAGCAGAGCTTTCAAAAAGTGCCCAAATATTATACACGTCAATTCGAAAGCGTTTTGTACCCAAAGTAGCAATCCGCGGGCTATATAAGGCACTTCGCTATTTCTATCCATGTTCTATACCATGCCAATGTAACTATCATATCTTAGCGTTCGCATACAGCACCTAGCGTTGTGACCTTGAACGCTCCTTCATAAGTAGATAACTCCTACACGATAGAAAAGACGTTCAAGGGAAAACGGTCTAAGTTTTACTGCAATTAGTATGCAGCAGAGCTTTCAAAAAGAGCCCAAATAATATATACGTTAATTCGAACGCGTTTTGTACGCAAAGTAGCAATCCGCGGGCTATATGAGGCACTTTGCGATGTCCATCCATGTTCTATACCATGTCAATGTTACTATCATATCTTAGGGTTCGCATAGAGCAATTAGAGCTGTGACCTTGAACGGGCCTTCATAAGTAGATAACTCTTACACGATAGAAAAGACGTTCAAGAGAAAACGGTCCAAGTTTCACTGCAATTAGTATGCAGCAGAGCTTTCAGAAAATGCCCAAATAATATACACGTTAATTCGAACGCGTTTTGTACGCAAAGTAGCAATCCGCGGGCAATATAAGGCACTTCGCGATGTCTATCCATGTTCTATACCATGCCAATGTAACTATCATATCTTAGCGTTCGCATACAGCATCTAGAGTTGTGACCTTGAACGCTCCTTCATCAGTAGATAACTCCTACACGATAGAAAAGACGTTCAAGAGAAAACGGTCCAAGTTTCACTGCAATTAGTATGCAGCAGAGCTTTCAGAAAATGCCCAAATAATATACACGTTAATTCGAAAGCGTTTTGTACGCAAAGTAGCAATCCGCGGGCTATATAAGGCACTTCGCTATTTCTATCCATGTTCTATACCATGCCAATGTAACTATCATATCTTAGCGTTCGCATAGAGCTCCTAGAGTTGTGACCTTGATCGCTCCATCATAAGTAGATATCTCCTACACGATATAAAAGACGTACAATAGAAAACGGACTAAGTTTTACTGCAATTAGCATTCATCAGAGCTGCCTAATAATGCCCAGATGATATACACGAAAATTCGAATCCGTTTTGTAAACAAAGCAGCAATCCGTGGGCTATGCAGGACACTTCGCGATGCCTATCCTTTTTCTATACCATGCCATTGAAACTACCATATCTTAGCGTTCGCATACAGCATCTAGAGTTGTGACCTTGAACGCTCCTTCATAAGTAGATAACTCCTACACGATAGCAAAGACGTTCAAGAGAAAACGGTCTAAGTTTTACTGCAATTAGTATGCAGCAGAGCTTTCAAAAAGTGCCCAAATAATATACACGTCAATTCGAAAGCGTTTTGTACGCAAAGTAGCAATCCGCGGGCTATATAAGGCACTTCGCTATTTCTATCCATGTTCTATACCATGCCAATGTAACTATCATATCTTAGCGTTCGCATACAGCATCTAGAGTTGTGACCTTGAACGCTCCTTCATCAGTGGAAAACTCCTACACGATAGAAAAGACGTTCAAGAGAAAACGGTCCAAGTTTCACTGCAATTAGTATGCAGCAGAGCTTTCAGAAAATGCCCAAATAATATACACGTTAATTCGAACGCGTTTTGTACGCAAAGTAGCAATCTGCGGGCTATATAAGGCACTTCGCGATGCCTATCCATGTTCTACACCATGTCAATGTTACTATCATATCTTAGGGTTCGCATAGAGCACAAGGAGCTGTGACCTTGAACGCGCGTTCATTCGTTTCATTCGTAGATTACTGCTACACGATAGAAAAGACGTACAAGTGAAAATTGATTTAGTTTTACTGCAATTAGCATGCAGCAGAGCTGCCAAATAATGCCGAGATAATATACGCGTTAATTCGAATGCGTTTTGTAAACAAAGCAGCAATCCGTGGGCTATTGAGGACACTTAGCGATGCCTTTCCATGTTCTACAGCATGTCAATGTTACTATCATATCTTAGGGTTCGCATAGAGCACAAAGAGCTGTGACCTTGAACGCTCCTTCATTCGTAGATTACTGCCACACGATAGAAAAGACGTACAAGTGAAAATGGATTTAGTTTTACTGCAATTAGCATGCAGCGGAGCTGCCAAATAATGCCCACATAATATACAAGTTAATTCAAATGCGTTTTGTAAACAAAGCAGCAATCCGTGGGCTATTAAGGACACTTCGCGATGCCTATCCATTTTCTATACCAAGCCATTGTAACTACCATATCTTAGCGTTCGCATACAGCATCTAGAGCTGTGACCTTGAACGCTCCTTCATAAGTAGATAACTCCTACACGATAGAAAAGACGTTCAAGAGAAAACGGTCTAAGTTTCACTGCAATTAGTATGCAGCAGAGCTTTCAGAAAATGCCCAAATAATATACACGTTAATTCGAACGCGTTTTGTACGCAAAGTAGCAATCCGTGGGCAATATAAGGCACTTCGCGATGTCTATCCATGTTCTATACCATGCCAATGTAACTATCATATATTAGCGTTCGCATACAGCATCTAGAGATGTGACCTTGAACGCTCCTACATAAGTAGATAACTCCTACACGATATAAAAGACGTACAATAGAAAACGGACAAAGTTTTACTGCAATTAGCATGCAGCAGAGCTGCCTAATAATGCCCAGATGATATACACGAAAATTCGAATGCTTTTGAAAGCAAAGCAGCAATCCGTGGGCTATTAAGGACACTTCGCGATGCCTATCCATTTTCTATACAATGCCATTGTAAGTACCATATCTTAGCGTTCGCATACAGCATCTAGAGATGTGACCTTGAACGCTCCTTCATAAGTAGATAACTCCTACACGATAGAAAAGCCGTTCAAGAGAAAACGGTATAAGTTTTACTGCAATTAGTATGCAGCAGAGCTTTCAAAAAGTGCCCAAATAATATACACGTCAATTCGAACGCGTTTTGTACGCAAAGTAGCAATCCGCGGGCAATATAAGGCACCTCACGATGTCTATCCATGTTCTATACCATGCCAATATAACTATCATATCTTAGCGTTCGCATACAGCAACTAGAGTTGTGACCTTGAACGCTCCTTCATAAGTAGATAACTCCTACACAATAGAAAAGACGTATAAGTGAAAATGGATTTAGTTTTACTGCAATAAGCATGCAGCAGAGCTGCCAAATAATGCCCAGATAATATACGCGTTAATTCGAATGCGTTTTGTAAACAAAGCAGCAATCCGTGGGCTATTAAGGACACTTCGCGATGCCTATCCATATTCTATACCATGCCATTGTAACTACCATATCTTAGCGTTTGCATACAGCACCTAGTGTTGTGACCTTGAAGGGTCCTTCATAAGTAGATAACTCCTACACGATAGAAAAGACGTTCAAGAGAAAACGGTCTAAGTTTTACTGCAATTAGTATGCAGCAGAGCTTTCAAAAAGTGCCCAAATAATATACACGTCAATTCGAAAGCGTTTTGTACGCAAAGTAGCAATCCGCGGGCTATATAAGGCACTTCGCTATTTCTATCCATGTTCTATACCATGCCAATGTAACTATCATTTCTTAGCGTTCGCATAGAGCTCCTAGAGTTGTGACCTTGATCGCTCCATCATAAGTAGATATCTCCTACACGATATAAAAGACGTACAATAGAAAACGGACTAAGTTTTACTGCAATTAGCATTCATCAGAGCTGCCTAATAATGCCCAGATGATATACACGAAAATTCGAATGCGTTTTGTAAACAAAGCAGCAATCCGTGGGCTATGAAGGACACTTCGCGATGCCTATCCTTTTTCTATACCATGCCATTGAAACTACCATATCTTAACGTTTGCATACAGCACCTAGAGTTGTGACCTTGAACGGTCCTTCATAAGTAGATAACTCCTACACGATAGAAAAGACGTTCAAGAGAAAACGGTCCAAGTTTCACTGCAATTAGTATGCAGCAGAGCTTTCAGAAAATGCCCAAATAATATACACGTTAATTCGAACGCGTTTTGTACGCAAAGTAGCAATCCGCGGGCAATATAAGGCACTTCGCGATGTCTATCCATGTTCTATACCATGCCAATGTAACTATCATATCTTAGCGTTCGCATACAGCATCTAGAGTTGTGACCTTGAACGCTTCTTCATCAGTAGATAACTCCTACACGATAGAAAAGACGTTCAAGGGAAAACGGTCTAAGTCTTATTGCAATTAGTATGAGCAGAGCATTCAAAAAGAGCCCAAATAATATATACGATAATTCGAACGCGTTTTGTACGCAAAGAAGCAATCCGCGGGCTATATAAGGCACTTCGCGATGCCTATCCATGTTCTACACCATGTCAATGTTACTATGATATCTTAGGGTTTGCATAGAGCACAAGGAGTTGTGACTTTGAACGCGCCTTCATTCGTAGATTACTGCTACACGATAGAAAAGACGTACAAGTGAAAATGGATTTAGTTTTACTGCAATTAGCATGCAGCAGAGCTGCCAAATAATGCCCAGATAATATACGCGTTAATTCGAATGCGTTTTGTAAACAAAGCAGCAATCCGTGGGTTATTGAGGACACTTAGCGATGCCTTTCCATGTTCTACAGCATGTCAATGTTACTATCATATCTTAGGGTTCGCATAGAGCACAAAGAGCTGTGAACTTGAACGCTCCTTCATTCGTGGATTACTGCCACACGATAGAAAAGACGTACAAGTGAAAATGGATTTAGTTTTACTGCAATTAGCATGCAGCGGAGCTGCCAAATAATGCCCAGATAATATACAAGTTAATTTTAATGCGTTTTGTAAACAAAGCAGCAATCCGTGAGCTATTAAGGACACTTCGCGATGCCTATCCATATTCTATACCATGCCATTGTAACTATCATATCTTAGCGTTTGCATACAGCACCTAGAGTTGTGACCTTGAACGCTCCTTCATAAGTAGATAACTCCTACACGATAGAAAAGACGTTCAAGAGAAAACGGTCTAAGTTTCACTGCAATTAGTATGCAGCAGAGCTTTCAGAAAATGCCCAAATAATATACACGTTAATTCGAACGCGTTTTGTACGCAAAGTAGCAATCCGCGGGCAATATAAGGCACTTCGCGATGTCTATTAATTTTCTATGCCATGCTAATGTAAATATCATATCTTAGCGTCCGCATACAGCATCTAGAGTTGTGACCTTGAACGCTCCTTCATAAGTAGATAACTCCTACATGATAGAAAAGACGTTCAAGAGAAAACGGTCTGTTTTACTGCAATTAGTATGCAGCAGAGCTTTCAAAAAGTGCCCAAATAATATACACGTCAATTCGAACGCGTTTTGTACGCAAAGTAGCAATCCGCGGGCAATATAAGGCACCTCACGATGTCTATCCATGTTCTATACCATGCCAATGTAACTATCATATCTTAGCGTTCGCATACAGCACCTAGAGTTGTGACCTTGAACGCTCCTTCATAAGTAGATAACTCCTACACGATAGAAAAGACGTTCAAGAGAAAACGGTCTAAGTTTCACTGCAATTAGTATGCAGCAGAGCTTTCAAAAAGTGCCCAAATAATATACACGTCAATTCGAACGCTTTTTGTACGCAAAGTAGCAATCCGCGGGCTATATAAGGCACTTCGCGATGCCTATCCATGTTCTACACCATGGCAATGTTACTATCATATCTTAGGGTTCGCATAGAGCACAAAGAGCTGTGACCTTGAACGCTCCTTCATTCGTGGATTACTGCCACACGATAGAAAAGACGTACAAGTGATAATGGATTTAGTTTTACTGCAATTAGCATGCAGCGGAGCTGCCAAATAATGCCCAGATAATATACAAGTTAATTCTAATGCGTTTTGTAAACAAAGCAGCAATCCGTGAGCTATTAAGGACACTTCGCGATGCCTATCCATATTCTATACCATGCCATTGTAACTATCATATCTTAGCGTTTGCATACAGCACCTAGAGTTGTGACCTTGAACGCTCCTTCATAAGTAGATAACTCCTACACGATAGAAAAGACGTTCAAGAGAAAACGGTCTAAGTTTCACTGCAATTAGTATGCAGCAGAGCTTTCAGAAAATGCCCAAATAATATACACGTTAATTCGAACGCGTTTTGTACGCAAAGTAGCAATCCGCGGGCAATATAAGGCACTTCGCGATGTCTATTAATTTTCTATGCCATGCCAATGTAACTATCATATCTTGGCGTCCGCATACAGCATCTAGAGTTGTGACCTTGAACGCTCCTTCATAAGTAGATAACTCCTACATGATAGAAAAGACGTTCAGGAGAAAGCGGTCTGTTTTACTGCAATTAGTATGCAGCAGAGCTTTCAAAAAGTGCCCAAATAATATACACGTCAATTCGAACGCGTTTTGTACGCAAAGTAGCAATCCGCGGGCAATATAAGGCACCTCACGATGTCTATCCATGTTCTATACGATGCCAATGTAACTATCATATCTTAGCGTTCGCATACAGCACCTAGAGTTGTGACCTTGAACGCTCCTTCATAAGTAGATAACTCCTACACGATAGAAAAGACGTTCAAGAGAAAACGGTCTAAGTTTCACTGCAATTAGTATGCAGCAGAGCTTTCAAAAAGTGCCCAAATAATATACACGTCAATTCGAACGCTTTTTGTACGCAAAGTAGCAATCCGCGGGCTATATAAGGCACTTCGCGATGCCTATCCATGTTCTACACCATGTCAATGTTACTATCATATTTTAGGGTTCGCATAGAGCACAAGGAGCTTTGATCTTGAACGCGCCTTCATTCGAAGATTACTGCTACATGATAGAAAAGACGTACAAGTGAAAATGGATTTAGTTTTACTGCAATTAGCATGCAGCGGAGCTGCCAAATAATGCCCAGATAATATACAAGTTAATTCGAATGCGTTTTGTAAACAAAGCAACAATCCGTGAGCTATTAAGGACACTTCGCGATGCCTATCCATATTCTATACCATGCCATTGTAACAACCATATCTTAGCGTTTGCATACAGCACCTAGAGTTGTGACCTTGAACGCTCCTTCATAAGTAGATAACTCCTACACGATAGAAAAGACGTTCAAGAGAAACGGTCTAAGTTTCACAGCAATTAGTATGCAGCAGAGCTTTCAGAAAATGCCCAAATAATATACACGTAAATTCGAACGCGTTTTGTACGCAAAGTAGCAATCCGCGGGCAATATAGGGCACTTCGCGATGTCTATCCATGTTCTATACACTGCCAATGTAACTATCATATCTTAGCGTTCGCATAGAGCTCCTAGAGTTGTGACCTTGAACGCTCCCTCATAAGTAGATATCTCCTACACGATATAAAAGACGTACAATAGAAAACGGACTAAGTTTTACTGCAATTAGCATTCAGCAGAGCTGCCTAATAATGCCCAGATGATATACACGAAAATTCGAATGCTTTTGTAAACAAAGCAGCAATCCGTAGGCTATTAAGGACACTTCGCGATGCCTATCCATTTTCTATACCATGCCATTGTAACAACCATATCTTAGCGTTCGCATACAGCACCTAGAGCTGTGACCTTGAACGCTCCTTCATAATTAGATAACTCCTACACGATAGAAAAGACGTTCAAGAGAAAACGGTCTAAGTTTTACTGCAATTAATATTCAGCAGAGCTTTCAAAAAGTGCCCAAATAATATACACGTTAATTCGAACGCGTTTTGTACGCAAAGTAGCAATCCGCGGGCTATATAAGGCACTTCGCTATTTCTATCCATGTTCTATACCATGAAAATGTAATTTTCATATCTTAGCGTTCGCATACAGCACCTAGAGTTGTGACCTTGAACGCTCCTTCATAAGTAGATAACTCCTACACGATAGAAAAGACGTTCAAGGGTAAACGGTCTAAGTTTTACTGCAATTAGTATGCAGCAGAGCTTTCAAAAAGTGCCCAAATAATATACACGTCAATTCGAACGCATTTTGTACGCAAAGTAGCAATCCGAGGGCTATATAGGGCACTTCGCGATGCCTATCCATGTTCTACACCATGTCAATGTTACTATGATATCTTAGGGTTGGCCTAGAGCACAAGGAGCTGTGACCTTGAACGCGCCATCATTCGTAGATTACTGCTTCACGATAGAAATGACGTACAAGTGAAAATGGATTTAGTTTTACTGCAATTAGCATGCAGCAGAGCTGCCAAATAATGCCCAGATAATATATGCGTTAATTCGAATGCGTTTTGTAAACAAAGCAGCAATCCGTGGGCAATATAAGGCACTTCGCGATGTCTATCCATGTTCTATACCATGCCAATGTAACTATCATATCTTAGCGTTCGCATAGAGCTCCTAGAGTTGTGACCTTGAACGCTCCTTCATAAGTAGATATCTCCTACACGATATAAAAGACGTACAATAGAAAACGGACTAAGTTTTACTGCAATTAGCATTCTGCAAAGCTGCCTAATAATGCCCTGATGATATACACGAAAATTCGAATGCGTTTTGTAAACAAAGCAGCAATCCGTGGGCTATTAAGGACACTTCGCGATGCCTATCCTTTTTATATACCATGCCATTGAAACTACCATATCTTAGCGTTTGCATACAGCACCTAGAGTTGTGACCTTGAACGCTCCTTCATATGTAGATAACTCCTACACGATAGAAAAGACGTTCAAGAGAAAACGGTCTAAGTTTTACAGCAATTAATATTCAGCAGAGCTTTCAAAAGGTGCCCAAATAATATACACGTCAATTCGAAAGCGTTTTGTACGCAAAGTAGCAATCCGCGAGCTATATAAGGCACTTTGCGATGTCCATTAATGTTCTATACCATGTCAATGTTACTATCATATCTCTTAGGGTTCGCATAGACCAATTAGAGCTGTGACCTTGAACGGGCCTTTATAAGTAGATAACTCCTACACTATAGAAAAAACGTTCAAGAGAAAACGGTCTAAGTTTTACTGCAATTAGTATGCAGCAGAGCTTTCAAAAAGTGCCCAAATAATATACACGTCAATTCGAACGCATTTTGTACGCAAAGTAGCAATCCGCGGGCTATATAAGGCACTTCGCGATGCCTATCCATGTTCTACACCATGTCAATGTTACTATCATATCTTAGGGTTCGCATAGAGCACAAGGAGCTTTAACGCGCCTTCATTCGTAGATTACTGCTACACGATAGAAAAGACGTACAAGTGTAAATGGATTTAGTTTTACTGCAATTAGCATGCAGCAGAGCTGCCAAATAATGCCCAGATAATATACGCGTTAAATCGAATGCGTTTTGTAAACAAAGCAGCAATCCGTGGGCTATTGAGGACACTTAGCGATGCCTTTCCATGTTCTACAGCATGTCAATGTTACTATCATATCTTAGGGTTCGCATAGAGCACAAAGAGCTGTGACCTTGAACGCTCCTTCATTCGTAGATTACTGCCACACGATAGAAAAGACGTACAAGTGAAAATGGATTTAGTTTTACTGCAATTAGCATGCAGCGGAGCTGCCAAATAATGCCCACATAATATACAAGTTAATTCAAATGCGTTTTGTAAACAAAGCAGCAATCCGTGGGCTATTAAGGACACTTCGCGATGCCTATCCATTTTCTATACCAAGCCATTGTAACTACCATATCTTAGCGTTCGCATACAGCATCTAGAGCTGTGACCTTGAACGCTCCTTCATAAGTAGATAACTCCTACACGATAGAAAAGCCGTTCAAGAGAAAACGGTCTAAGTTTTACTGCAATTAGTATGCAGCAGAGCTTTCAAAAAGTGCCCAAATAATATACACGTCAATTCGAACGCGTTTTGTACGCAAATTAGCAATCCGCGGGCAATATAAGGCACCTCACGATGTCTATCCATGTTCTATACCATGCCAATGTAACTATCATATCTTAGCGTTCGCATACAGCAACTAGAGTTGTGACCTTGAACGCTCCTTCATAAGTAGATAACTCCTACACAATAGAAAAGACGTATAAGTGAAAATGGATTTAGTTTTACTGCAATAAGCATGCAGCAGAGCTGCCAAATAATGCCCAGATAATATACGCGTTAATTCGAATGCGTTTTGTAAACAAAGCAGCAATCCGTGGGCTATTAAGGACACTTCGCGATGCCTATCCATATTCTATACCATGCCATTGTAACTACCATATCTTAGCGTTTGCATACAGCACCTAGTGTTGTGACCTTGAAGGGTCCTTCATAAGTAGATAACTCCTACACGATAGAAAAGACGTTCAAGAGAAAACGGTCTAAGTTTTACTGCAATTAGTATGCAGCAGAGCTTTCAAAAAGTGCCCAAATAATATACACGTCAATTCGAACGCATTTTGTACGCAAAGTAGCAATCCGCGGGCTATATAAGGCACTTCGCGATGCCTATCCATGTTCTACACCATGTCAATGTTACTATCATATCTTAGGGTTCGCATAGAGCACAAGGAGCTGTGACCTTGAACGCGCCTTCATTCGTAGATTAATGCTACACGATAGAAAAGACGTACAAGTGAAAATGGATTTAGTTTTTCTGCAATTAGCATGCAGCGGAGCTGCCAAATAATGCCCAGATAATATACAAGTTAATTCGAATGCGTTTTGTAAACAAAGAAGCAATCCGTGAGCTATTAAGGACACTTCGCGATGCCTATCCATATTCTATACCATGCCATTGTAACTACCATATCTTAGCGTTTGCATACAGCACCTAGAGCTGTGACCTTGAACGCTCCTTCATAATTAGATAACTCCTACACGATAGAAAAGACGTTCAAGAGAAAATGGTCTAAGTTTCACTGCAATTAATATTCAGCAGAGCTTTTAAAAAGTGCCCAAATAATATACACGTTAATTCGAACGCGTTTTGTACGCAAAGTAGCAATCCGCGGGCTATATAAGGCACTTCGCTATTTCTGTCCATGTTCTATACCATGCCAATGTAATTATCATATTTTAGCGTTCGCATACAGCACCTAGAGTTGTGACCTTGAACGCTCCTTCATAAGTAGTTAACTCCTACACGATAGAAAAGACGTTCAAGGGAAAACTGTCTAAGTTTTACTGCAATTAGTATGCAGCAGAGCTTTCAAAAAGTGCCCAAATAATATACACGTCAATTCGAACGCATTTTGTACGCAAAGTAGCAATCCGAAGGCTATATAGGGCACTTCGCGATGCCTATCCATGTTCTACACCATGTCGATGTTACTATCATATCTTAGGGTTCGCCTAGAGCACAAGGAGCTGTGACCTTGAACGCCCCTTCATTCGTAGATTACTGCTTCACGATAGAAATGACGTACAAGTGAAAATGGATTTAGTTTTACTGCAATTAGCATGCAGCAGAGCTGCCAAATAATGCCCAGATAATATATGCGTTAATTCGAATGCGTTTTGTAAACAAAGCAGCAATCCGTGGGCAATATAAGGCGCTTCGCGATGTCTATCCATTCTATACCATGCCAATGTAACTATCATATCTTAGCGTTCGCATAGAGCTCCTAGAGTTGTGACCTTGAACGCTTCTTCATAAGTAGATATCTCCTACACGATATAAAAGACGTACAATAGAACACGGACTAAGTTTTACTGCAATTAGCATTCAGCAAAGCTGCCTAATAATGCCCAGATGATATTAAGGACACTTCGCGATGCCTATCCATATTCTATACCATGCCAATGTAACTATCATATCTTAGCGTTCGCATAGAGCTCCTAGAGTTGTGACCTTGAACGCTCCTTCATAAGTAGATATCTCCTACACGATATAAAAGACGTACAATAGAAAACGGACTAAGTTTTACTGCAATTAGCATTCAGCAGAGCTGCCTAATAATGCCCAGATGATATACACGAAAATTCGAATGCGTTTTGTAAACAAAGCAGCAATCCGTGGATTATTAAGGACACTTCGCGATGCCTATCCTTTTTCTATACCATGCCATTGAAACTACCATATCTTAGCGTTTGCATACAGCACCTAGAGTTGTGACCTTGAACGCTCCTTCATATGTAGATAACTCCTACACGATAGAAAAGACGTTCAAGCGAAAACGGTCTAATTTTTGCAGCAATTAATATTCAGCAGAGCTTTCAAAAAGTGCCCAAATAATATACACGATAATTCGAACGCGTTTTGTACGCAAAGTAGCAATCCGCGGGCAATATAAGGCACTTCGCGATG
Source organism: Tetropium fuscum (assembly GCA_964058915.1). NCBI lineage: Eukaryota > Metazoa > Arthropoda > Insecta > Coleoptera > Cerambycidae > Tetropium > Tetropium fuscum. Next base: position 58,571 of record CAXKVY010008208.1, read on the forward strand.
TCTATCCATGTTCTATACCATGCCAATGTAACTATCATATCTTAACGTTCGCATACAGCATCTAGAGTTGTGAGCTTAAACGCTCCTTCATAAGTAGATAACTCCTACACGATAGAAAAGACGTTCAAGAGAAAACGGTCTAAGTTTTACTGCAATTAGTATGCAGCAGAGCTTTCAAAAAGTGCCCAAATAATATACACGTCAATTCGAAAGCGTTTTGTACGCAAAGTAGAAATCCGCGGGCTATATAAGGCACTTCGTTATTTCTATCCATGTTCTATACCATGCCAATGTAACTATCATATCTTAGCGTTCGCATACAGCACCTAGCGTTGTGACCTTGAACGCTCCTTCATCAGTAGATAACTCCTACACGATAGAAAAGACGTTCAAGGGAAAACGGTCTAAGTTTTACTGCAATTAGTATGCAGCAGAGCATTCAAAAGAGCCCAAATAATATATACGTTAATTCGAACGCGTTTTGTACGCAAAGTAGCAATCCGCGGGCTATATAACGCACTTGGCGATGTCCATCCATGTTCTATACCATGTCAATGTTACTATCATATCTTAGGGTTCGCATAGAGCAATTAGAGCTGTGACCTTGGACGGTCCTTCATAAGTAGATAACTGCTACACGATAGAAAAGACGTTCAAGAGAAAACGGTCTAAGTTTTACTGCAATTAGTATGCAGCAGAGCTTTCAAAAAGTGCCCAAATAATATACACGTCAATTCGAACGCATTTTGTACGCAAAGTAACAATCCGCGGGCTATATAAGGCACTTCGCGATGCCTATCCATGTTCTACACCATGTCAATGTTACTATCATATCTTAGGGTTCGCATAGAGCACAAGGAGCTGTGACCTTGAACGCGCCTTCATTCGTGGATTACTGCCACACGATAGAAAAGACGTACAAGTGAAAATGGATTTAGCTTTACTGCAATTAGCATGCAGCGGAGCTGCCAAATAATGCCCAGATAATATACAAGTTAATTCGAATGCGTTTTGTAAACAAAGCAGCAATCCGTGAGCTATTAAGGACACTTCGCGATGCCTATCCATATTCTATACCATGCCATTGTAACTACCATATCTTAGCGTTTGCATACAGCACCTAGAGTTGTGACCTTGAACGCTCCTTCATAAGTAGATAACTCCTACACGATAGAAAAGACGTTCAAGAGAAAACGGTCTAAGTTTTACTGCAATTAGTATGCAGCAAAGCTTTCAAAAAGTGCCCAAATAATATAAACGTCAATTCGAAAGCGTTTTGTACGCAAAGTAGCAATCCGCGGGCTATATAAGACACTTCGCTATTTCTATCCATGTTCTATACCATACCAATGTAACTATCATATCTTAGCGTTCGCATACAGCACCTAGCGTTGTGACCTTGAACGCTCCTTCATAAGTAGATAACTCCTACACGATAGAAAAGACGTTCAAGAGAAAACGGTCTAAGTTTTACTGCAATTAGTATGCAGCAGAGCTTTCAAAAAGTGCCCAAATAATATACACGTCAATTCGAAAGCGTTTTGTACGAAAAGAAGCAATCCGCGGGCAATATAAGGCACTTCGCGATGTCTATCCATGTTCTATACCATGCCAATGTAACTATCATATCTTAGCGTTCGCATAGAGCTCCTAGAGTTGTGACCTTGAACGCTCCTTCATAAGTAGATATCTCCTACACGATATAAAAGACGTACAATAGAAAACGGACTAAGTCTTACTGCAATTAGCATTCAGCAGAGCTGCCTAATAATGCCCAGATGATATACACGAAAATTCGAATGCGTTTTGTAAACAAAGCAGCAATCCGTGGATTATTAAGGACACTTCGCGATGCCTATCCTTTTTCTATACCATGTCATTGAAACTACCATATCTTAGCGTTTGCATACAGCACCTAGAGTTGTGACCTTGAACGCTCCTTCATATGTAGATAACTCCTACACGATAGAAAAGACGTTCAAGAGAAAACGGTCTAAGTTTTACAGCAATTAATATTCAGCAGAGCTTTCAAAAAGTGCCCAAATAATATAAACGATAATTCGAACGCGTTTTGTACGCAAAGTAGCAATCCGCGGGCAATATAAGGCACTTCGCGATGTCTATCCATGTTCTATACCATGAAAATGTAACTATCATATCTTAGCGTTCGCATACAGCATCTAGAGTTGTGACCTTGAACGCTCCTTCATAAGTAGATAACTCCTACACGATAGAAAAGACGTTCAAGAGAAAACGGTCTAAGTTTAACTGCAATTAGTATGCAGCAGAGCTTTCAAAAAGTGCACAAATAATATACACGTTAATTCGAACGCGTTTTGTACGCAAAGTAGCAATCCGCGGGCTATATAAGGCACTTCGCGATGTCTATCCATGTTCTATACCATGCCAATGTAACTATCATATCATACAGCATCTAGAGTTGTGACCTTGAACGCTCCTTCATAAGTAGATAACTCCTACACGATAGAAAAGACGTTCAAGAGAAAGCGGTCCAAGTTTCACTGCAATTAGTATGCAGCAGAGCTTTCAGAAAATGCCCAAATAATATACACGTTAATTCGAACGCGTTTTGTACGCAAAGTAGCAATCCGCGGGCAATATAAGGCACTTCGCGATGTCTATCCATGTTCTATACCATGCCAATGTAACTATCATATCTTAGCGTTCGCATACAGCATCTAGAGTTGTGACCTTGAACGCTCCTTCATCAGTGGAAAACTCCTACACGATAGAAAAGACGCTCAAGGGAAAACGGTCTAAGTTTTACTGCAATTAGTATGCAGCAGAGCTTTCAAAAAGTGCCCAAATAATATACACGTCAATTCGAACGCATTTTGTACGCAAAGTAGCAATCCGCGGGCTATATAAGGCACTTCGCGATGCCTATCCATGTTCTACACCATGTCAATGTTACTATCATATCTTAGGGTTCGCATAGAGCACAAGGAGCTGTGACCTTGAACGCGCCTTCATTCATAGATTACTGCTACACGATAGAAAAGACGTACAAGTGAAAATTGATTTAGTTTTACTGCAATTAGCATGCAGCAGAGCTGCCAAATAATGCCCAGATAATATACGCGTTAATTCGAATGCGTTTTGTAAACAAAGCAGCAATCCGTGGGCTATTGAGGACACTTAGCGATGCCTTTCCATGTTCTACAGCATGTCAATGTTACTATCATATTTTAGGGTTCGCATAGAGCACAAAGAGCTGTGACCTTGAACGCTCCTTCATTCATGGATTACTGCCACACGATAGAAAAGACGTACAAGTGAAAATGGATTTAGTTTTACTGCAATTAGCATGCAGCGGAGCTGCCAAATAATGCCCAGATAATATACAAGTTAATTCGAATGCGTTTTGTAAACAAAGCAGCAATCCGTGAGCTATTAAGGACACTTCGCGATGCCTATCCATATTCTATACCATGTAATTGTAACTACCATATCTTAGCGTTTGCATACAGAACCTAGAGTTGTGACCTTGAACGCTCCTTCATAAGTAGATAACTCCTACACGATAGAAAAGACGTTCAAGAGAAAACGGTCTAAGTTTTACTGCAATTAGTATGCAGCAGAGCTTTCAAAAAGTGCCCAAATAATATACACGTCAATTCGAACGCATTTTGTACGCAAAGTAGCAATCCGCGGGCTATATAAGGCACTTCGCGATGCCTATCCATGTTCTACACCATGTCAATGTTACTATCATATCTTAGGGTTCGCATAGAGCACAAGGAGCTGTGACCTTGAACGCGCCTTCATTCATAGATTACTGCTACACGATAGAAAAGACGTACAAGTGAAAATTGATTTAGTTTTACTGCAATTAGCATGCAGCAGAGCTGCCAAATAATGCCCAGATAATATACGCGTTAATTCGAATGCGTTTTGTAAACAAAGCAGCAATCCGTGGGCTATTGAGGACACTTAGCGATGCCTTTCCATGTTCTACAGCATGTCAATGTTACTATCATATTTTAGGGTTCGCATAGAGCACAAAGAGCTGTGACCTTGAACGCTCCTTCATTCATGGATTACTGCCACACGATAGAAAAGACGTACAAGTGAAAATGGATTTAGTTTTACTGCAATTAGCATGCAGCGGAGCTGCCAAATAATGCCCAGATAATATACAAGTTAATTCGAATGCGTTTTGTAAACAAAGCAGCAATCCGTGAGCTATTAAGGACACTTCGCGATGCCTATCCATATTCTATACCATGTAATTGTAACTACCATATCTTAGCGTTTGCATACAGAACCTAGAGTTGTGACCTTGAACGCTCCTTCATAAGTAGATAACTCCTACACGATAGAAAAGACGTTCAAGAGAAAACGGTCTAAGTTTTACTGCAATTAGTATGCAGCAGAGCTTTCAAAAAGTGCCCAAATAATATACACGTCAATTCGAAAGCGTTTTGTACGCAAAGTAGCAATCCGCGGGCTATATAAGGCACTTCGCTATTTCTATCCATGTTCTATACCATGCCAATGTAACTATCATATCTTAGCGTTCGCATACAGCACCTAGCGTTGTGACCTTGAACGCTCATTCATAAGTAGATAACTCCAACACGATAGAGAAGACGTTCACGGGAAAACGGTCTAAGTTTTACTGCAATTAGTATGCAGCAGAGCTATCAAAAAGAGCCCAAATAACATATACGTTCATTCGAACGCGTTTTGTACGCAAAGTAGCAATCCGCGGGCAATATAAGGCACTTTGCGATGTCCATCCATGTTCTATCCCATGTCAATGTTACTATCATATCTTAGGGTTTGCATAGAGCAATTAGAGCTGTGACCTTGAACGGTCCTTCATAAGTAGATAACTCCTACACGATAGAAAAGACGTTCAAGAGAAAACGGTCTAAGTTTCACTGCAATTAGTATGCAGCAGAGCTTTCAGAATTTGCCCAAATAATATACAAGTTAATTCGAACGCGTTTTGTACGCAAAGTAGCAATCCGCGGGCAATATAAGGCACTTCGCGATGTCTATCCATGTTCAATACCATGCCAATGTAACTATCATATCTTAGCGTCCGCATACAGCATCTAGAGTTGTGACCTTGAACGCTCCTTCATAAGTAGATAACTCCTACACGATAGAAAAGACGTTCAAGAGAAAACGGTCTAAGTTTTACTGCAATTAGTATGCAGCAGAGCTTTCAAAAGGTGCCCAAATAATATACACGTCAATTAGAACGCGTTTTGTACGCAAAGTAGCAATCCGCGGGCAATATAAGGCACTTCACGATGTCTATCCATGTTCTATACCATGCCAATGTAACTATCATATCTTAGCGTTCGCATACAGCAACTAGAGTTGTGACCTTGAACGCTCCTTCATAAGTAGATAACTCCTACACAATAGAAAAGACGTATAAGTGAAAATGGATTTAGTTTTACTGGAATAAGCATGCAGCAGAGCTGCCAAATAATGCCCAGATAATATACGCGTTAATTCGAATGCGTTTTGTAAACAAAGCAGCAATCCGTGGGCTATTAAGGACACTTCGCGATGCCTATCCTTTTTCTATACCATGCCATTGAAACTACCATATCTTAGCGTTTGCATACAGCACCTAGAGTTGTGACCTCGAACGCTCCTTCATATGTAGATAACTCCTACACGATAGAAAAGACGTTCAAGAGAAAACGGTCTAAGTTTTACTGCAATTAGTATGCAGCAGAGCTTTCAAAAAGTGCCCAAATAATATACACGTCAATTCGAACGCGTTTTGTACGCAAAGTAGCAATCCGCGGGCAATATAAGGCACTTCACGATGTCTATCCATGTTCTATACCATGCCAATGTAACTATCATATCTTAGCGTTCGCATACAGCAACTAGAGTTGTGACCTTGAACGCTCCTTCATAAGTAGATAACTCCTACACAATAGAAAATACGTATAAGTGAAAATGGATTTAGTTTTACTGCAATAAGCATGCAGCAGAGCTGCCAAATAATGCCCAGATAATATACGCGTTAATTCGAATGCGTTTTGTAAACAATGCAGCAATCCGTGGGCTATTAAGGACACTTCGCGATGCCTATCCATATTCTATACCATGCCATTGTAACTACCATATCTTAGCGTTTGCATACAGCACCTAGAGTTGTGACCTTGAACGCTCCTTCATAAGTAGATAACTCCTACACGATAGAAAAGACGTTCAAGAGAAAACGGTCTAAGTTTCACTGAAATTAGTATGCAGCAGAGCTTTCAGAAAATGCCCAAATAATATACACGTTAATTCGAACGCGTTTTGTACGCAAAGTAGCAATCCGTGGGCAATATAAGGCACTTCGCGACGTCTATCCATGTTCTATACCATGCCAATGTAACTATCATACCTTAGCGTTCGCATACAGCATCTAGAGTTGTGACCTTGAACGCTGCTTCATAAGTAGATAACTCCTACACGATATAAAAGACGTACAATAGAAAACGGACAAAGTTTTACTGCAATTAGCATGCAGCAGAGCTGCCTAATAATGCCCAGATGATATACACGAAAATTCGAATGCTTTTGTAAACAAAGCAGCAATCCGTGGGCTATTAAGGACACTTCGCGATGCCTATCCATTTTCTATACCATGCAATTGTAACTACCATATCTTAGCGTTCGCATACAGCATCTAGAGCTGTCACCTTGAACGCTCCTTCATAAGTAGATAACTCGTTCAACGTTCAAGAGAAAACGGTCTAAGTTTTACAGCAATTAATATTCAGCAGAGCTTTCAAAAAGTGCCCAAATAATATACACGATAATTCGAACGCGTTTTGTACGCAAAGTAGCAATCCGCGGGCAATATTAGGCACTTCGCGATTTCTATCCATGTTCTATACCATGCCAATGTAACTATCATATCTTAGCGTTCGCATACAGCATCTAGAGTTGTGACCTTGAACGCTCCTTCATAAGTAGATAACTCCTACACGATAGAAAAGACGTTTAAGAGAAAACGGTCTAAGTTTTACTGCAATTAGTATGCAGCAGAGCTTTCAAAAAGTACCCAAATAATATACACGTCAATTCGAAAGCGTTTTGTACGCAAAGTAGAAATCCGCGGGCTATATAAGGCACTTCGCTATTTCTATCCATGGTCTATACCATGCCAATGTAACTATCATATCTTAGCGTACGCATACAGCACCTAGCGTTGTGACCTTGAACGCTCCTTCATCAGTAGATAACTCCTACACGATAGAAAAGACGTTCAAGGGAAAACGGTCTAAGTTTTACTGCAATTAGTATGCAGCAGAGCATTCAAAAAGAGCCCAAATAATATATACGTTAATTCGAACGCGTTTTGTACGCAAAGTAGCAATCCGCGGGCTATATAAGGCACTTTGCGATGTCCATCCATGTTCTATACCATGTCAATGTTACTATCATATCTTAGGGTTCGCATAGAGTAATTAGAGCTGTGACCTTGAACGGTCCTTCATAAGTAGATAACTGCTACACGATAGAAAAGACGTTCAAGAGAAAACGGTCTAAGTTTTACTGCAATTAGTATGCAGCAGAGCTTTCAAAAAGTGCCCAAATAATATACGCGTCAATTCGAACGCATTTTGTACGCAAAGTAGCAATCCGCGGGCCATATAAGGCACTTCGCGATGCCTATCCATGTTCTACACCATGTCAATGTTACTATCATATCTTAGGGTTCGCATAGAGCACAAGGAGCTGTGACCTTGAACGCTCCTTCATAAGTAGATAACTCCTACACGATAGAAAAGACGTTCAAGAGAAAACGGTCTAAGTTTCACTGCAATTAGTTTGCAGCAGAGCTTTCAAAAAGTACCCAAATAATATACACGTCAATTCGAACGCGTTTTGTACGCAAAGTAGCAATCCGCGGGCAATATAAGGCACTTCACGATGTCTATCCATGTTCTATACCATGCCAATGTAACTATCATATCTTAGCGTTCGCATACAGCAACTAGAGTTGTGACCTTGAACGCTCCTTCATAAGTAGATAAATCCTACACAATAGAAAAGACGTATAAGTGAAAATGGATTTAGTTTTACTGCAATAAGCATGCAGCAGAGCTGCCAAATAATGCCCAGATAATATACGCGTTAATTCGAATGCGTTTTGTAAACAAAGCAGCAATCCGTGGGCTATTAAGGACACTTCGCGATGCCTATCCACATTCTATACCATGCCATTGCAACTACCATATCTTAGCGTTTGCATACAGCACCTAGAGTTGTGACCTTGAACGCTCCTTCATAAGTAGATAACTCCTACACGATAGAAAAGACGTTCAAGAGAAAACGGTCTAAGTTTCACTGCAATTAGTATGCAGCAGAGCTTATAGAAAATGCCTAAATAATGTACACGTTAATTCGAACACGTTTTGTACGCAAAGTAGCAATCCGTGGGCAATATAAGGCACTTCGCGATGTCTATCCATGTTCTATACCATGCCAATTTAACTATCATATCTTAGCGTTCGCATACAGCATCTAGAGTTGTGACCTTGAACGCTCCTTCATAAGTAGATAACTCCTACACGATATAAAAGACGTACAATAGAAAACGGACAAAGTTTTACTGCAATTAGCATGCAGCAGAGCTGCCTAATAATGCCCAGATGATATACACGAAAATTCGAATGCTTTTGTAAACAAAGCAGCAATCCGTGGGCTATTAAGGACACTTCGCAATGCCTATCCATTTTCTATACCATGCCATTGTAACTACCATATCTTAGCGTTTGCACACAGCATCTAGAGCTGTGACCTTGAACGCTCCTTCATAAGTAGATAACTCCTACACGATCGAAAAGCCGTTCAAGAGAAAACGGTCTAAGTTTTACTGCAATTAGTATGCAGCAGAGCTTTCAAAAAGTGCCCAAATAATATACACGTCAATTCGAAAGCGTTTTGTACCCAAAGTAGCAATCCGCGGGCTATATAAGGCACTTTGCGATGTCCATCCATGTTCTATACCATGTCAATGTTACTATCATATCTTAGGGTTCGCATAGAGCAATTAGAGCTGTGACCTTGAACGGGCCTTCATAAGTAGATAACTCCTACACGATAGAAAATACGTTCAAGAGAAAACGGTCTAAGTTTTACTGCAATTAGTATGCAGCAGAGCTTTCAAAAAGAGCCCAAATAATATATACGTTAATTCAAACGCGTTTTGTACGCAAAGTAGCAATCCGCGGGCTATATAAGGCACTTTGCGATGTCCATCCATGTTCTATACCATGTCAATGTTACTATCATATCTTAGGGTTCGCATAGAGCAATTAGAGCTGAGACCTTGAACGGGCCTTCATAAGTAGATAACTCCTACACGATAGAAAAGACGTTCAAGAGAAAACGGTCTAAGTTTTACTGCAATTAGTATGCAGCAGAGCTTTCAAAAAGTGCCCAAATAATATACACGTCAATTCGAACGCATTTTGTACGCAAAGTAGCAATCCACGGGCTATATAAGGCACTTCGCGATGCCTATTCATGTTCTACACCATGTCAATGTTACTATCATATCTTAGGGTTCGCATAGAGCACAAGGAGCTGTGACCTTGAACGCGCCTTCATTCGTAGATTACTGCTACACAATAGAAAAGACGTACAAGTGAAAATGGATTTAGTTTTACTGCAATTAGAATGCAGCAGAGCTGCCAAATAATGCCCAGATAATATACGCGTTAATTCGAATGCGTTTTGTAAACAAAGCAGCAATCCGTGGGCTATTGAGGACACTTAGAGATGCCTTTCCATGTTCTACAGCATGTCAATGTTACTATCATATCTTAGGGTTCGCATAGAGCACAAACAGCTATGACCTTGAACGCTACTTTATTCGTGGATTACTGCCACACGATAGAAAAGACGTACAAGTGAAAATGGATTTAGTTTTACTGCAATTAGCATGCAGCGGAGCTGCCAAATAATGCCCAGATAATATACAAGTTAATTCGAATGCGTTTTGTAAATAAAGCAGCAATCCGTGAGCTATTAAGGACACTTCGCGATGCCTATCCATATTCTATACCATGCCATTGTAACTACCATATCTTAGCGTTTGCACACAGCACCTAGAGTTGTGACCTAGAACGCTCCTTCATAAGTAGATAACTCCTACACGATAGAAAAGACGTTCAAGAGAAAACGGTCTAAGTTTTACTGCAATTAGTATGCAGCAGAGCTTTCAAAGAGTGCCCAAATAATATACACGTCAATTCGAAAGCGTTTTGTACGCAAAGTAGCAATCCGCGGGCTATATAATGCACTTCGCTATTTCTATCCATGTTCTATACCATGCCAATGTAACTATCATATCTTAGCGTTCGCATACAGCACCTAGCGTTGTGACCTTGAACGCTCCTTAATAAGTAGATAACTCCTACACGATAGAGAAGACGTTCAAGGGAAAACGGTCTAAGTTTTACTGCAATTAGTATGCAGCAGAGCTTTCAAAAAGAGCTCAAATAATATATACGTTAATTCGAACGCGTTTTGTACGCAAAGTAGCAATCCGCGGGCTATATAAGGCACTTTGCGATGTCCATCCATGTTCTATACCATGTCAATGTTACTATCATATCTTAGGGTTCGCATAGAGCAATTAGAGCTGTGACCTTGAACGGTCCTTCATAAGTAGATAACTCCTACACGATAGAAAAGACGTTCAAGAGAAAACGGTCTAAGTTTCACTGGAATTAGTATGCAGCAGAGCTTTCAGAAAATGCCCAAATAATATACACGTTAATTCGAACGCGTTTTGTACGCAAAGTAGCAATCCGCGGGCAATATAAGGCACTTCGCGATGTCTATCCATGTTCAATACCATGCCAATGTAACTATCATATCTTAGCGTCCGCATACAGCATCTAGAATTGTGACCTTGAACGCGCCTTCATTCGTAGATTACTGCTACACGATAGAAAAGACGTACAAGTGAAAATGGATTTAGTTTTACTGCAATTAGAATGCAGCAGAGCTGCCAAATAATGCCCAGATAATATACGCGTTAATTCGAATGCGTTTTGTAAACAAAGCAGCAATCCGTGGGCTATTGAGGACACTTAGCGATGCCTTTCCATGTTCTACAGCATGTCAATGTTACTATTATATCTTAGGGTTCGCATAGAGCACAAAGAGCTGTGACCTTGAACGCTCCTTCATTCGTGGATTACTGTCACACGATAGAAAAGACGTACAAGTGAAAATGGATTTAGTTTTACTGCAATTAGCATGCAGCGGAGCTGCCAAATAATGCCCACATAATATACAAATTAATTCAAATGCGTTTTGTAAACAAAGCAGCAATCCGTGAGCTATTAAGGACACTTCGCGATGCCTATCCATATTCTATACCATGCCATTGTAACTACCATATCTTAGCGTTTGCACACAGCACCTAGAGTTGTGACCTTGAACGCTCCTTCATAAGTAGATAACTCCTACACGATAGAAAAGACGTTCAAGAGAAAACGGTCCAAGTTTCACTGCAATTAGTATGCAGCAGAGCTTTCAGAAAATGCCCAAATAATATACACGTTAATTCGAACGCGTTTTGTACGCAAAGTAGCAATCCGCGGGCAATATAAGGCACTTCGCGATGTCTATCCATGTTCTATACCATGCCAATGTAACTATTATATCTTAGCGTTCGCATAAAGCATCTAGAGTTGTGACCTTTAACGCTCCTTCATCAGTAGATAACTCCTACACGATAGAAAAGACGTTCAAGGGAAAACGGTCTAAGTTTTACTGCAATTAGTATGCAGCAGAGCATTCAAAAAGAGCCCAAATTATATATACGTTAATTCGAACGCGTTTTGTACCCAAAGTAGCAATCCGCGGGCTATATAAGGCACTTTGCGATGTCCATCCATGTTCTATACTATGTCAATGTTACTATCATATCTTAGGGATCGCATAGAGCAATTAGAGCTGTGACCTTGAACGGTCCTTCATAAGTAGATAACTCCTACACGATAGAAAAGACGTTCAAGAGAAAACGGTCTAAGTTTTCCTGCAATTAATATGCAGCAGAGCTTTCAAAAATTGCCCAAATAATATACACGTCAATTCGAACACATTTTGTACGCAAAGTAGCAATCCGCGGGCTATATAAGGCAGTTCGCGATGCCTATACATGTTCTACACCATGTCAATGTTACTATCATATCTTAGGGTTCGCATAGAGCACAAGGAGCTGTGACCTTGAACGCGCCTTCATTCGTAGATTACTGCTACACGATAGAAAAGACGTACAAGTGAAAATGGATTTAGTTTTACTGCAATTAACATGCAGCAGAGCTGCCAAATAATGCCCAGATAATATACGCGTTAATTCGAATGCGTTTTGTAAACAAAGCAGCAATCCGTGGGCTATTGAGGACACTTAGCGATGCCTTTCGATGTTCTACAGCATGTCAATGTTACTATCATATCTTTGGGTTCGCATAGAGCACAAAGAGCTGTGACCTTGAACGCTCCTTCATTCGTGGATTACTGCCACACGATAGAAAAGACGTACAAGTGAAAATGGATTTAGTTTTACTGCAATTAGCATGCTGCGGAGCTGCCAAATAATGCCCACATAATATACAAGTTAATTCAAATGCGTTTTGTAAACAAAGCAGCAATCCGTGAGCTATTAAGGACACTTCGCGATGCCTATCCATATTCTATACCATGCCATTGTAACTACCATATCTTAGCGTTTGCATACAGCACCTAGAGTTGTGACCTTGAACGCTCCTTCATAAGTAGATAACTCCTACACGATAGAAAAGACGTTCAAGAGAAAACGGTCTAAGTTTTACTGCAATTAGTATGCAGCAGAGGTATCAGAAAGTGCCCAAATAATATACACGTTAATTCGAACGCGTTTTGTACGCAAAGTAGCAATCCGCGGGCAATATAAGGCACTTCGAGATGTCTATCCATGTTCTATACCATGTCAATGTAACTATCATATCTTAGCGTTCGCATAGAGCTCCTAGAGTTGTGACTTTGAACGCTCCTTCATAAGTAGATATCTCCTACACGATATAAAAGACGTCCAATAGAAAACGGACTAAGTTTTACTGCAATTAGCATTCAGCAGAGCTGCCTAATAATGCCATGATGATATACATGAAAATTCGAATGCGTTTTGTAAACAAAGCAGCAATCCGTGGGCTATTAAGGACACTTCGCGATGCCTATCCTTTTTCTATACCATGCCATTGAAACTACCATATCTTAGCGTTTGCATACAGCACCTAGAGTTGTGACCTTGAACGCTCCTTCATAAGTAGATAACTCCTACACGATAGAAGAGACGTTCAAGAGAAAACGGTCTAAGTTTTACTGCAGTTAGTATGCAGCAGAGCTTTCAAAAAGTGCCCAAATAATATACACGTCAATTCGAAAGCGTTTTGTACGCAAAGTAGCAATCCGCGGGCTATATAAGGCACTTCGCTATTTCTATCCATGTTCTATACCATGCCATTGTAACTACCATATCTTAGCGTTCGCATACAGCACCTAGAGCTGTGACCTTGAACGCTCCTTCATAAGTAGATAACTCCTACACGATAGAAAAGACGTTCAAGAGAAAACGGTCTAAGTTTTACAGCAATTAGTATGCAGCAGAGCTTTCAAAAAGAGCCCAAATAATATATACGTTAATTCGAATGCGTTTTGTACGCAAAGTAGCAATCCGCGGGCTATATAAGGCACTTTGCGATGTCCATCCATGTTCAATATCATGTCAATGTTACTATCATATCTTAGGGTTCGCATAGAGCAATTAGAGCTGTGACCTTGAACGGTCCTTCATAAGTAGATAACTCCTACACGATAGAAAAGACGTTCAAGAGAAAACGGTCTAAGTTTTACTGCAATTAGTATGCAGCAGAGCTTTCAAAAAGTGCCCAAATAATATACACGTCAATTCGAAAGCGTTTTGTACGCAAAGTAGCAATCCGCGGGCTATATAAGGCACTTCGCTATTTCTATCCATGTTCTATACCATGCCAATGTAACTATCATATCTTAGCGTTCGCATACAGCACCTAGCGTTGTGACCTTGAACGCTCCTTCATAAGTAGATAACTCCTACACGATAGAGAAGACGTTCAAGGGAAAACGGTCTAAGATTTACTGCAATTAGTATGCAGCAGAGCTTTCAAAAAGAGCCCAAATAATATATACGTTAATTCGAACGCGTTTTGTACGCAAAGTAGCAATCCGCGGGCTATATAAGGCACTTTGCGATGTCCATCCATGTTCTATACCATGTCAATATTACTATCATATCTTAGGGTTCGCATAGAGCAATTAGAGCTCTGACCTTGAACGGTCCTTCATAAGTAGATAACTCCTACACGATAGAAAAGACGTTCAAGAGAAAACGGTCTAAGTTTCACTACAATTAGTATGCAGCAGAGCTTTCAGAAAATGCCCAAATAATATACACGTTAATTCGAACGCGTTTTGTACGCAAAGTAGCAATCCGCGGGCAATATAAGGCACTTCGCGATGTCTATCCATGTTCTATACCATGCCAATGTAACTATCATATCTTATCGTCCGCATGAAGCATCTAGAGTTGCGACCTTGAACGCTCCTTCATAAGTAGATAACTCCTACACGATATAAAAGACGTATGAGTGAAAATGGATTTAGTTTTACTGGAATAAGCATGCAGCAGATCTGTCAAATAATGCCCAGATAATATACCCGTTAATTCGAATGCGTTTTGTAAACAAAGCAGCAATCCGTGGGCTATTAAGGACATTTCGCGATGCCTATCCATATTCTATACCATGCCATTGTAACTACCATATCTTAGCGTTTGCATACAGCACCTAGAGTTGTGACCTTGAACGCTCCTTCATAAGTAGATAACTCCTACACGATAGAAAAGACGTTCAAGAGAAAACAATCTAAGTTTCACTGCAATTAGTATGTCGCAGAGCTTTCAGAAAATGCCCAAATAATATACACGTTAATTCGAACGCGTTTTGTACGCAAAGTAGCAATCCGCGGGCAATATAAGGCACTTCGCGATGTCTATCCATGTTCTATACCATGCCAATGTAACTATCATTTCTTAGCGTTCGCATACAGCATCTAGAGTTGTGACCTTGTACGCTCCTTCATTAGTAGATAACTCCTACACGATATAAAAGACGTACAATAGAAAACGGACAAAGTTTTACTGCAATTAGCATGCAGCTGAGCTGCCTAATAATGCCCAGATGATATACACGAAAATTCGAATGCTTTTGTAAACAAGGCAGCAATCCGTGGGCTATTAAGGACACTTCGCGATGCCTATCCATTTTCTATACCATGCCATTGTAACTACCATATCTTAGCGTTCGCATACAGCACCTAGAGCTGTGACCTTGAACGCTCCTTCATAATTAGATAACTCCTACACGATAGAACAGACGTTCAAGAGAAAACGGTCCAAGTTTTACTGCAATTAATATTCAGCAGAGCTTTCAAAAAGTGCCCAAATAATATACACGTTAATTCGAACGCGTTTTGTACGCAAAGTAGTAATCCGCGGGCTATATAAGGCACTTCGCTATTTCTATCCATGTTCTATACCATGCCAATGTAACTATCATATCTTAGCGTCCGCATACAGCATCTAGAGTTGCGACCTTGAACGCTCCTTCATAAGTAGATAACTCCTACACGATAGAAAAGACGTTCAAGGGAAAACGGTCTAAGTTTTACAAAATTAGTATGCAGCAGAGCTTTCAAAAAGTGCCCAAATAATATACACGTCAATTCGAACGCATTTTGTACGCAAAGTAGCAATCCGAGGGCTATATAAGGCACTTTGCGATGCCTATCCATGTTCTACACCATGTCAATGTTACTATCATATCTTAGGGTTCGCATAGAGCACAAGGAGCTGTGACCTTGAAGGCGCCTTCATTCGTAGATTACTGCTACACGATAGAAAAGACGTACAAGTGAAAATGGATTTAGTTTTACTGCAATTAGCATGCAGCAGAGCTGCCAAATAATGCCCAGATAATATACGCGTTAATTCGAATGCCTTTTGTAAACAAGGCAGCAATCCGCGGGCTATATAAGGCACTTCGCTATTTCTATCCATGTTCTATACCATGCCAATGTAACTATCATATCTTAGCGTTCGCATACAGCACCTAGCGTTGTGACCTTGAACGCTACTTCATCAGTAGATAACTCCTACACGATAGAAAAGACGTTCAATGGAAAACGGTCTAAGTTTTACTGCAATTAGTATGCAGCAGAGCATTCAAAAAGAGCCCAAATAATATATACGTTAATTCGAATGCGTTTTGTACGCAAAGTAGCAATCCGCGGGCTATATAAGGCACTTTGCGATGTCCATCCATGTTCTATATCATGTCAATGTTACTATCATATCTTAGGGTTCGCATAGAGCAATTAGAGCTGTGACCTTGAACGGTCCTTCATAAGTAGATAACTCCTACACGATAGAAAAGACGTTCAAGAGAAAACGGTCTAAGTTTTACTGCAATTAGTATGCAGCAGAGCTTTCAGAAAGTGCCCAAATAATATACACGTTAATTCGAACGCGTTTTGTACGCAAAGTAGCAATCCGCGGGCAATATAAGGCACTTCGCGATGTCTATCCATGTTCTATACCATGCCAATGTAACTATCATATCTTAGCGTTCGCATAGAGCTCCTAGAGTTGTGACCTTGAACGCTCCTTCATAAGTAGATATCTCCTACACGATATAAAAGACGTACAATAGAAAACGGACTAAGTTTTACTGCAATTAGCATTCAGCAGAGCTGCCTAATAATGCCCAGATGATATACACGAAAATTCGAATGCGTTTTGTAAACAAAGCAGCAATCCGTGGGCTATTAAGGACACTTCGCGATGCCTATCCTTTTTCTATACCATGCCATTGAAACTACCATATCTTAGCGTTTGCATACAGCACCTAGAGTTGTGACCTTGAACGCTCCTTCATATGTAGATAACTCCTACACGATAGAAAAGACGTTCAAGAGAAAACGGTCTAAGTTTTACAGCAATTAATATTCAGCAGAGCTTTCAAAAAGTGCCCAAATAATATACACGTTAATTCGAACGCGTTTTGTATGCAAAGTAGCAATCCGCGGGCTATATAAGGCACTTTGCGATGTCCATCCATGTTCTATACCATGTCAATGTTACTATCATATCTTAGGGTTCGCATAGAGCAATTAGAGCTGTGACCTTTAACGGTCCTTCATAAGTAGATAACTCCTACACAATAGAAAAGACGTATAAGTGAAAATGGATTTAATTTTACTGCAATTAGCATGCAGCAGTGCTGCCAAATAATGCTTAGATAATATACGCGTTAATTCGAATGCGTTTTGTAAACAAAGCAGCAATCCGTGGGCTATTAAGGACACTTCGCGATGCCTATCCTTTTTCTATACCATGCCATTGAAACTACCATATCTTAGCGTTTGCATACAGCACCTAGAGTTGTGACCTTGAACGCTCCTTCATATGTAGATAACTCCTACACGATAGAAAAGACGTTCAAGAGAAAACGGTCTAAGTTTTACAGCAATTAATATTCAGCAGAGCTTTCAAAAAGTGCCCAAATAATATACACGTTAATTCGAACGCGTTTTGTACGCAAAGTAGCAATCTGCGGGCTATATAAGGCACTTTGCGACGTCCATCCATGTTCTATACCATGTCAATGTTACTATCATATCTTAGGGTTCGCATAGAGCAATTAGAGCTGTGACCTTGAACGGTCCTTCATAAGTAGATAACTTCTACACGATAGAAAAGACGTTCAAGAGAAAACGGTCTAAGTTTTACTGCAATTAGTATGCAGCAGAGCTTTCAAAAAGTGCCCAAATAATATACACGTCAATTCGAACGCATTTTGTACGCAAAGTAGCAATCCGCGGGCTATATAAGGCACTTCGCGATGCCTATCCATGTTCTACACCATGTCAATGTTGCTATCATATCTTAGGGTTCGCATAGAGCACAAGGAGCTGTGACCTTGAACCCGCCTTCATTCGTAGATTACTGCTACAAGATAGAAAAGACGTACAAGTGAAAATGGATTTAGTTTTACTGCAATTAGCATGCAGCAGAGCTGCCAAATAATGCCCAGATAATATACGCGTTAATTCGAATGCGTTTTGTAAACAAAGCAGCAATCCGTGGGCTATTGAGGACACTTAGCGATGCCTTTCCATGTTCTACAGCATGTCAATGTGACTATCATATCTTAGGGTTCGCATAGACCACAAAGAGCTGTGACCTTGAACGCTCCTTCATTCGTGGATTACTGCCACACTATAGAAAAGACGTACAAGTGAAAATGGATTTAGTTTTACTGCAATTAGCATGCAGCGGAGCTTCCAAATAATGCCCAGATAATATACAAGTTAGTTCGAATGCGTTTTGTAAACAAAGCAGCAATCCGTGAGCTATTAAGGACACTTCGCGATGCCTATCCATATTCTATACCATGCCATATGTAACTACCATATCTTAGCGTTTGCATACAGCACCTAGAGTTGTGACCTTGAACGCTCCTTCATAAGTAGATAACTCCTACACGATAGAAAAGACGTTCAAGAGAAAACGGTCTAAGTTTTACTGCAATTAGTATGCAGCAGAGCTTTCAAAAAGTGCCCAAATAATATACAAGTCAATTCGAAAGCGTTTTGTACGCAAAGTAGCAATCCGCGGGCTATATAAGGCACTTCGCTATTTCTATCCATGTTCTATACCATGCCAATGTAACTATCATATCTTAGCGTTCGCATACAGCATCTAGAGTTGTGACCTTGAACGCTCCTTCATAAGTAGATAACTCCTACACAATAGAAAAGACGTATGAGTGAAAATGGATTTAGTTTTACTGGAATAAGCATGCAGCAGAGCTGCCAAATAATGCCCAGATAATATACGCGTTAATTCGAATGCGTTTTGTAAACAAAGCAGCAATCCGTGGGCTATTAAGGACACTTCGCGATGCCTATCCATATTCTATACCATGCCATTGTAACTACCATATCTTAGCGTTTGCATACAGCGCCTAGAGTTGTGACCTTGAACGCTCCTTCATAAGTAGATAACTCCTACACGATAGAAAAGACGTTCAAGAGAAAACGGTCTAAGTTTTACTGCAATTAGTATGCAGCAGAGCTTTCAAAATGTGCCCAAATAATATACACGTCAATTCGAACGCGTTTTGTACGCAAAGTAGCAATCCGCGGACAATATAAGGCACTTCACGATGTCTATCCATATTCTATACCATGCCAATGTAACTATCATATCTTAGCGTTCGCATACAGCAACTAGATTTGTGCCTTGAACGCTCCTTCATATGTAGATAACTCCTACACGATAGAAAAGGTTTTCAAGAGAAAACGGTCTAAGTTTTACAGCAATTAATATTCAGCAGAGCTTTCAAAAAGAGCCCAAATAATATATACGTTAAATCGAACGCGCTTTGTACGCAAAGTAGCAATCCGCGGGCAATATAAGGCACTTTGCGATGTCCATCCATGTTCTATACCATGCCAATGTAACTATCATATCTTAGCGTTCGCATACAGCATCTAGAGTTGTGACCTTGAACGCTCCTTCATAAGTAGATAACTCCTACACGATAGAAAAGCTGTTCAAGAGAAAACGGTCTAAGTTTTACTGCAATTAGTATGCAGCAGAGCTTTCAAAAAGTGCCCAAATAATATACACGTCAATTCGAAAGCGTTTTGTACGCAAAGTAGCAATCCGCGGGCTATATAAGGCACTTCGCTATTTCTATCCATGTTCTATACCATGCCAATGTAACTATCATATCTTAGCGTTCGCATACAGCACCTAGCGTTGTGACTTTGAACGCTCCTTCATAAGTAGATAACTCCTACACGATAGAAAATGCGTTCAAGAGAAAACGGTCTAAGTTTTACTACAATTAGTATGCAGCAGAGCTTTCAAAAAGAGCCCTAATAATATATACGTTAATTCGAACGCGTTTTGTACTCAAAGTAGCAATCCGCGGGCTATATAAGGCACTTTGCGATGTCCATCCATGTTCTATACCATGTCAATGTTACTATCATACCTTAGGGTTCGCATAGAGCAATTAGAGCTGTGACCTTGAACGGTCCATCATAAGTCGATAACTCCTACACGATAGAAAAGACGTTCAAGAGAAAACGGTCTAAGTTTTACTGCAATTTAGTATGCAGCAGAGCTTTCAGAAAGTGCCCAAATAATATACACGTTAATTCGAACGCGTTTTGTACGCAAAGTAGCAATCCGCGGGCAATATAAGGCACTTCGCGATGTCTATCCATGTTCTATACCATGCCAATGTAACTATCAAATCTTAGCGTTCGCATAGAGCTCCTAGAGTTGTGGCCTTGAACGCTCCTTCATAAATAGATATCTCCTACACGATATAAAAGACGTACAATAGAAAACGGACTAAGTTTTACTGCAATTAGCATTCAGCAGAGCTGCCTAATAATGCTCAGATGATATACACGAAAATTCGAATGCGTTTTGTAAACAAAGCAGCAATCCGTGGGCTATTGAGGACACTTAGCGATGCCTTTCCATGTTTTACAGCATGTCAATGTTACTATCATATCTTAGGGTTCGCATAGAGCACAAAGAGCTGTGACCTTGAACGCTCCTTCATTCGTGGATTACTGCCACACGATAGAAAAGACGTACAAGTGAAAATGGATTTTGTTTTACTGCAATTAGCATGCAGCGGAGCTGCCAAATAATGCCCAGATAATATACAAGTTAATTCGAATGCGTTTTGTAAACAAAGCAGCAATCCGTGAGCTATTAAGGACACTTCGCGATGCCTATCCATATTCTATACCATGCCATTGTAACTACCATATCTTAGCGTTTGCATACAGCACCTAGAGTTGGGACCTTGAACGCTCCTTCATAAGTAGATAACTCCTACACGATAGAAAAGACGTTCAAGAGAAAACGGTCTAAGTTTCACAGCAATTAGTATGCAGCAGAGCTTTCAGAGAATGCCCAAATAATATACACGTAAATTCGAACGCGTTTTGTACGCAAAGTAGCAATCCGCGGGCAATATAAGGCACTTCGCGATGTCTATCCATATTCTATACCATGCCAATGTAACTATCATATCTTAGCGTTCGCATACAGCAACTAGATTTGTGCCTTGAACGCTCCTTCATATGTAGATAACTCCTACACGATAGAAAAGACGTTCAAGAGAAAACGGTCTAAGTTTTACAGCAATTAATATTCAGCAGAGCTTTCAAAAAGAGCCCAAATAATATATACGTTAATTCGAAGGCGCTTTGTACGCAAAGTAGCAATCCGCGGGCTATATAAGGCACTTTGCGATGTCCATCCATGTTCTATACCATGCCAATGTAACTATCATATCTTAGCGTTCGCATACAGCATCTAGAGTTGTGACCTTGAACGCTCCTTCATAAGTAGATAACTCCTACACGATAGAAAAGCCGTTCAAGAGAAAACGGTCTAAGTTTTACTGCAATTAGTATGCAGCAGAGCTTTCAAAAAGTGCCCAAATAATATACACGTCAATTCGAAAGCGTTTTGTACGCAAAGTAGCAATCCGCGGGCTATATAAGGCACTTCGCTATTTCTATCCATGTTCTATACCATGCCAATGTAACTATCATATCTTAGCGTTCGCATACAGCACCTAGCGTTGTGACTTTGAACGCTCCTTCATAAGTAGATAACTCCTACACGATAGAAAAGACTTTCAAGGGAAAACGGTCTAAGTTTTACTGCAATTAGTATCCAGCAGAGCTTTCAAAAAGAGCCCAAATAATATATACGTTAATTCGAACGCGTTTTGTACGCAAAGTAGCAATCCGCGGGCTATATAAGGCACTTTGCGATGTCCATCCATGTTTTATACCATGTCAATGTTACTATTATATCTTAGGGTTCTAATAGAGCAATTAGAGCCGTGACCTTGAAAGGTCCTTCATAAGTAGATAACTCCTACACGATAGAAAAGACGTTCAAGAGAAAACGGTCTAAGTTTTACTGCAATTAATATGCAGCAGAGCTTTCAAAAAGAGCCCAAATAATATATACGTTAATTCGAACGCGTTTTGTATGCAAAGTAGCAATCCGCGGGCTATATAAGGCACTTTGCAATGTCCATCCATGTTCTATACCATGTCAATGTTACTATCATATCTTAGGGTTCGCATAGAGCAATTAGAGCTGTGACCTTGAACGGTCCTTCATAAGTAGATAACTCCTACACGATAGAAAAGACGTTCAAGAGAAAACGGTCTAAGTTTTACTGCAATTAGTATGCAGCAGAGCTTTCAGAAAGTGCCCAAATAATATACACGTTAATTCGAACGCGTTTTGTACTCAAAGTAGCAATCCGAGGGCAATATAAGGCACTTCGCGATGTCTATCCATGTTCTATACCATGCCAATGTAACTATCATATCTTAGCGTTCGCATAGAGCTCATAGAGTTGTGACCTTGAACGCTCCTTCATAAGTAGATATCTCCTACACGATATAAAAGACGTACAATAGAAAACGGTCTAAGTTTAACTGCAATTAGCATTCAGCAGAGCTGCCTAATAATGCCCAGATGATATACACGAAAATTCGAATGCGTTTTGTAAATAAAGCAGCAATCCGTGGGCTATTAAGGACACTTCGCGATGCCTATCCTTTTTCTATACCATGCCATTGAAACTACCATATCTTAGCGTTTGCATACAGCACCTAGAGTTGTGACCTTGAACGCTCCTTCATATGTAGATAACTCCTACACGATAGAAAAGACGTTCAAGAGAAAACGGTCTAAGTTTTACAGCAATTAATATTCAGCAGAGCTATCAAAAAGTGCCCAAATAATATACACGTTAATTCGAACGCGTTTTGTACGCAAAGTAGCAATCCGCGGGCTATATAAGGCACTTCGCGATGTCTATCCATGTTCTATACCATGCCAATGTAACTATCATATCTTAGCGTTCGCATACAGCATCTAGAGTTGTGACCTTGAACGCTCCTTCATAAGTAGATAACTCCTACACGATAGAAGAGACGTTCAAGAGAAAACGGTCTAAGTTTTACTGCAATTAGTATGCAGCAGAGCTTTCAAAAAGTGCCCAAATAATATACACGTCAATTCGAAAGCGTTTTGTACGCAAAGTAGCAATCCGCGGGCTATTTAAGGCACTTCGCTATTTCTATCCATGTTCTATACCAGGCCAATGTAACTATCATATCTTAGCGTTCGCATACAGCACCTAGGGTTATGACCTTGAACGCTCCTTCATAAGTAGATAACTCCTACACGATAGAAAAGACGTTCAAGGGAAAACGGTCTAAGTTTTACTGCAATTAGTATGCAGCAGAGCTATCAAAAAGAGCCCAAATAATATATACGTTAATTCGAACGCGTTTTGTACGCAAAGTAGCAATCCGCGGGCTATATAAGGCACTTTGCGATGTCCATCCATGTTCTATACCATGTCAATGTTACTATCATATCTTAGGGTTCGCATAGAGCAATTAGAGCTGTGACCTTGAAAGGTCCTTCATAAGTAGATAACTCCTACACGATAGAAAAGACGTTCAAGAGAAAACGGTCTAAGTTTTACTGCAATTAGTATGCAGCAGAGCTTTCAAAAAGAGCCCAAATAATATATACGTTAATTCGAACGCGTTTTGTATGCAAAGTAGCAATCCGCGGGCTATATAAGGCACTTTGCGATGTCCATCCATGTTCTATACCATGTCAATGTTACTATCATATCTTAGGGTTCGCATAGAGCAATTAGAGCTGTGACCTTGAACGGTCCTTCATAAATAGATAACTCCTACAGGATAGAAAAGACGTTCAAGAGAAAACGGTCTAAGTTTTACTGCAATTAGTATGCAGCAGAGGTATCAGAAAGTGCCCAAATAATATACACGTTAATTCGAACGCATTTTGTACGGAAAGTAGCAATCCGCGGGCAATATAAGGCACTTCGAGATGTCTATCCATGTTCTATACCATGCCAATGTAACTATCATATCTTAGCGTTCGCATAGAGCTCCTAGAGTTGTGACCTTGAACGCTCCTTCATAAGTAGATATCTCCTACACGATATAAAAGACGTACAATAGAAAACGGACTAAATTTTACTGCAATTAGCATTCAGCAGAGCTGCCTAATAATGCCCAGATGATATACACGAAAATTCGAATGCGTTTTGTAAACAAAGCAGCAATCCGTGGGCTATTAAGGACACTTCGCGATGCCTATCCTTTTTCTATACCATGCCATTGAAACTACCATATCTTAGCGTTTGCATACAGCACCTAGAGTTGTGACCTTGAACGCTCCTTCATATGTAGATAACTCTTACACAATAGAAAATACGTTTAAGAGAAAACGGTCTAAGTTTTACAGCAATTAATATTCAGCAGAGCTTTCAAAAAGTGCCCAAATAATATACACGTTAATTCGAACGCGTTTTGTACGCAAAGTAGCAATCCGCGGGCTATATAAGGCACTTTGCGATGTCCATCCATGTTCTATACCATGTCAATGTTACTATCATATCTTAGGGTTCGCATAGAGCAATTAGAGCTGTGACCTTGAACGGTCCTTCATAAGTAGATAACTCCTACACGATATAAAAGACGTACAATAGAAAACGGACTAAGTTTAACTGCAATTAGCATTCACCAGAGCTGCCTAATAATGCCCAGATGATATACACAAAAATTTGAATGCGTTTTGTAAACAAAGCAGCAATCCGTGGGCTATTAAGGACACTTCGCGATGCCTATCCTTTTTCTATACCATGCCATTGAAACTACCATATCTTAGCGTTTGCATACAGCTATTAGAGTTGTGACCTTGAACGCTCCTTCATATGTAGATAACTCCTACACGATAGAAAAGACGTTCAAGAGAAAACGGTCTAAGTATTACAGCAATTAATATTCAGCAGAGCTATCAAAAAGTGCCCAAATAATATACACGTTAATTCGAGCGCGTTTTGTACGCAAAGTAGCAATCCGCGGGCTATATAAGGCACTTCGCGATGTCTATCCATGTTCTATACCATGCCAATGTAACTATCATATCTTAGCGTTCGCATACAGCACCTAGCGTTGTGACCTTGAACGCTCCTTCATAAGTAGATAACTCCTACACGATTGAGAAGACGTTCAAGGGAAAACGGTCTAAGTTTTACTGCAATTAGTATGCAGCAGAGCTTTCAAAAAGAGCTCAAATAATATATACGTTAATTCGAACGTGTTTTGTACGCAAAGTAGCAATCCGCGGGCTATATAAGGCACTTTGCGATGTCCATCCATGTTCTATACCATGTCAATGTTACTATCATATCTTAGGGTTCGCATAGAGCAATTAGAGCAGTGACCTTGAACGGTCCTTCATAAGTAGATAACTCCTACACGATAGAAAAGACGTTCAAGAGAAAACGGTCTAAGTTTCACTGCAATTAGTATGCAGCAGAGCTTTCAGAAAATGCCCAAATAATATACACGTTAATTCGAACGCGTTTTGTATGCAAAGTAGCAATCCGCGGGCAATATAAGGCACTTCGCGATGTCAATCCATGTTCTATACCAGGCCAATGTAACTATCATATCTTAGCGTCCGCATACAGTATCTAGAGTTGTGACCTTGAACGCTCCTTCATAAGTAGATAACTCCTACACGATAGAAAAGACGTTCAAGAGAAAACGGTCTAAGTTTTATTGCAATTAGTATGCAGCAGAGCTTTCAAAAAGTGCCCAAATAATATACACGTCAATTCGAACGCATTTTGTACGCAAAGTAGCAATCCGAGGGCTATATAGGGCACTTCGCGATGCCTATCCATGTTCTACACCATGTCAATGTTACTATCATATCTTAGGGTTCGCCTAGAGCACAAGGAGCTGTGACCTTGAATGCGCCTTCATTCGTAGATTACTGCTTCACGATAGAAATGACGTATAAGTGAAAATGGATTTAGTTTTACTGCAATTAGCATGCAGCAGAGCTGCCAAATAATGCCCAGATAATATACGCGTTAATTCGAATGCGTTTTGTAAACAAAGCAGCAATCCGTGGGCTATTAAGGACATTTCGCGATGCCTATCCATATTCTATACCATGCCATTGTAACTACCATATCTTAGCGTTTGCATACAGCACCTAGAGTTGTGACCTTGAACGCTCCTTCATAAGTAGATAACTCCTACACGATAGAAAAGACGTTCAAGAGAAAACGGTCTAAGTTTCACTGCAATTAGTATGCAGCAGAGCTTTCAGAAAATGCCCAAATAATATACACGTTAATTCGAACGCGTTTTGTACGCAAAGTAGCAATCCGCGGGCAATATAAGGCACTTCGCGATGTCTATCCATGTTCTATACCATGCCAATGTAACTATCATTTCTTAACGTTCGCATACAGCATCTAGAGTTGTGACCTTGAACGCTCCTTCATTAGTAGATAACTCCTACACGATATAAAAGACGTACAATAGAAAACGGACAAAGTTTTACTGCAATTAGCATGCAGCTGAACTGCCTAATAATGCCAAGATGATATACACGAAAATTCGAATGCTTTTGTAAACAAGGCAGCAATCCGTGGGCTATTAAGGACACTTCGCGATGCCTATCCATTTTCTATACCATGCCATTGTAACTACCATATATTAGCGTTCGCATACAGCACCTAGAGCTGTGACCTTGAACGCTCCTTCATAATTAGATAACTCCTACACGATAGAACAGACGTTCAAGAGAAAACGGTCCAAGTTTTACTGCAATTAATATTCAGCAGAGCTTTCAAAAAGTGCCCAAATAATATACACGTTAATTCGAACGCGTTTTGTACGCAAAGTAGTAATCCGCGGGCTATATAAGGCACTTCGCTATTTCTATCCATGTTCTATACCATGCCAATGTAATTATCATATCTTAGCGTTCGCATACATCACCTAGAGTTGTGACCTTGAACGCCCCTTCATAAGTAGAATGCCACGATAGAACAGACGTTCAAGAGAAAACGGTCCAAGTTTTACTGCAATTAATATTCAGCAGAGCTTTCAAAAAGTGCCCAAATAATATACACGTCAATTCGAACGCATTTTGTACGCAAAGTAGCAATCCGAGGGATATATAAGGCACTTCGCGATGCCTATCCATGTTCTATACCATGTCAATGTTACTATCATATCTTAGGGTTCGCATAGAGCAATTAGAGCTGTGACCTTGAACGGTCCTTCATAAATAGATAACTCCTACAGGATAGAAAAGACGTTCAAGAGAAAACGGTCTAAGTTTTACTGCAATTAGTATGCAGCAGAGGTATCAGAAAGTGCCCAAATAATATACACGTTAATTCTAACGCGTTTTGTACGCAAAGTAGCAATCCGCGGGCAATATAAGGCACTTCGAGATGTCTATCCATGTTCTATCCCATGCCAATGTAACTATCATATCTTAGCGTTCGCATAGAGCTCCTAGAGTTGTGACCTTGAACGCTCCTTCATAAGTAGATAACTCCTACACGATAGAAAAGACGTTCAAGAGAAAACGGTCTAAGTTTTACTGCAATTAGTATGCAGCAGAGCTTTCAAAATGTGCCCAAATAATATACACGTCAATTCGAACGCATTTTGTACGCAAAGTAGCAATCCGCGGGCTATATTAGGCACTTCGCGATGCCTATCCATGTTCCACACCATGTCAATGTTACTATCATATCTTAGGGTTCGCATAGAGCACAAGGAGCTGTGACCTTTAACGCGTCTTCATTCGTAGATTACTGCTACACGATAGAAAAGACGTACAAGTGAAAATGGATTTAGTTTTACTGCAATTAGGATGCAGCAGAGCTGCCAAATAATGCCCAGATAATATACGCGTTAATTCGAATACGTTTTGTAAACAAAGCAGCAATCCGTGGGCTATTGAGGACACTTAGCAATGCCTTTCCATGTTCTACAGCATGTCAATGTTACTATCATATCTTAGTGTTCGCATAGAGCGCAAAGAGCTGTGACCTTGAACGCTCCTTCATTCGTAGATTACTGCCACACGATAGAAAAGACGTACAAGTGAAAATGGATTTAGTTTTACTGCAATTAGCATGCAGCGGAGCTGCCAAATAATGCCCAGATAATATACAAGTTAATTCGAATGCGTTTTGTAAACAAAGCAGCAATCCGTGAGCTATTAAGGACACTTCGCGATGCCTATCCATATTCTATACCATGCCATTGTAACTACCATATCTTAGCGTTTGCATACAGCACCTAGAGTTGTGACCTTGAACGCTACTTCATAAGTAAATAACTCCTACACGAATAGAAGAGAAATAACTCCTACAAATAATATACACGTCAATTCGAACGCATTTTGTACGCAAAGTAGCAATCCGCGGGCAATATAAGGCACTTCGCGATGTCTATCCATGTTCTATACCATGCCAATGTAACTATCATATCTTAGCGTTCGCATACAGCATCTAGAGTTGTGACCTTGAACGCTCCTTCATAAGTAGATAACTCCTACACGATAGAAAAGACGTTCAAGAGAAAACGGTCTAAGTTTTACTGCAATTAGTATGCAGCAGAGCATTCAAAAAGAGCCCAAATAATATATACGTTAATTCGAACGCGTTTTCTACGCAAAGTAGCAATCCGCGGGCTATATAAGGCACTTTGCGACGTCCATCCATGTTCTATACCATGTCAATGTTACTATCATATCTTAGGGTTCGCATAGAGCAATTAGAGCTGTGACCTTGAACGGTCCTTCATAAGTAGATAACTCCTACACGATAGAAAAGACGTTCAAGAGAAAACGGTCTAAGTTTCACTACAATTAGTATGCAGCAGAGCTTTCAGAAAATTCCCAAATAATATACACGTTAATTCGAACGCGTTTTGTACGCAAAGTAGCAATCCGCGGGCAATATAAGGCACTTCGCGATGTCTATCCATGTTCTATACCATGCCAATGTAACTATCATATCTTAGCGTCCGCATGAAGCATCTAGAGTTGCGACCTTGAACGCTCCTTCATAAGTAGATAACTCCTACACGATAGAAAAGACGTTCAAGAGAAAACGGTCTAAGTTTTACTGTAATTAGTATGCAGCAGAGCTTTCAAAAAGTGCCCAAATAATATACACGTCAATTCGAACGCGTTTTATACGCAAAGTAGCAATCCGCGGGCAATATAAGGCACTTCGCGATGTCTATCCATGTTCTATACCATGCCAATGTCATTTCTTAGAGTTCGCATACAGCACCTAGCGTTGTGACCTTGAACGCTCCTTCATTAGTAGATAACTCCTACACGATATAAAAGACGTACAATAGAAAACGGACAAAGTTTTACTGCAATTAGCATGCAGCTGAGCTGCCTAATAATGCTCAGATGATATACACGAAAATTCGAATGCTTTTGTAAACAAGGTAGCAATCCGTGGGCTATTAAGGACACTTCGCGATGCCTATCCATTTTCTATACCATGCCATTGTAACTACCATATCTTAGCGTTCGCACACAGCACCTAGAGCTGTGACCTTGAACGCTCCTTCATAATTAGATAACTCCTACACGATAGAACAGACGTTCAAGAGAAAACGGTCCAAGTTTTACTGCAATTAATATTCAGCAGAGCTTTCAAAAAGTGCCCAAATAATATACACGTTAATTCGAACGCGTTTTGTACGCAAAGTAGTAATCCGCGGGCTATATGAGGCACTTCGCTATTTCTATTCATGTTCTATACCATGCCAATGTAATTATCATATCTTAGCGTTCGCATACATCACCTAGAGTTGTGACCTTGAACGCCCCTTCATAAGTAGATAATTCCTACACGATAGAAAAGACGTTCAAGGGAAAACGGTCTAAGTTTTACTGCAATTAGTATGCAGCAGAGCTTTCAAAAAGTGCCCAAATAATGTACACGTCAATTCGAATGCATTTTGTACGCAAAGTAGCAATCCGAGGGCTATATAAGGCACTTCGCAATGCCTATCCATGTTCTACACCATGTCAATGTTACTATCATATCTTAGGGTTCGCATAGAGCACAAGGAGCTGTGACCTTGAAGGCGCCTTCATTCGTAGATTACTGCTACACGATAGAAAAGACGTACAAGTGAAAATGGATTTAGTTTTACTGCAATTAGCATGCAGCAGAGCTGCCAAATAATGCCCAGATAATATACGCGTTAATTCGAATGCCTTTTGTAAACAAGGCAGCAATCCGTGGGCAATATAAGGCACTTCGCGATGTCTATCCATGTTCTATACCATGCCAATGTAACTATCATATCTTAGCGTACGCATAGAGCTCCTAGAGTTGTGACCTTGAACGCTCCTTCATAAGTAGATATCTCCTACACGATATAAAAGACGTACAATAGAAAACGGACTAAGTTTTACTGCAATTAGCATTCAGCAGAGCTGCCTAATAATGCCCAGATGATATACACGAAAATTCGAATGCGTTTTGTAAACAAAGCAGCAATCCGTGGGCTATTAAGGACACTTCGCGATGCCTATCCTTTTTCTATACCATGCCATTGAAACTACCATATCTTAGCGATTGCATACAGCACCTAGAGTTGTGACCTTGAACGCTCCTTCATATGTAGATAACTCCTACACGATAGAAAAGACGTTCAAGAGAAAACGGTCTAAGTTTTACAGCAATTAATATTCAGCAGAGCTTTCAAAAAGTGCCCAAATAATATACACGTTAATTCGAACGCGTTTTGTACGCAAAGTAGCAATCCGCGGGCTATATAAGGCACTTCGCGATGTCTATCCATGTTCTATACCATGCCAATGTAACTATCATATCTTAGCGTTCGCATACAGCATCTAGAGTTGTGACCTTGAACGCTCCTTCATAAGTAGATATCTCCTACTCGATAGAAGAGAAGTTCAAGAGAAAACGGTCTAAGTTTTACTGCAATTAGTATGCAGCAGAGCTTTCAAAAAGTGCCCAAATAATATACACGTCAATTCGAAAGCGTTTTGTACGCAAAGTAGCAATCCGCGGGCTATATAAGGCACTTCGCTATTTCTATTCATGTTCTATACCATGCCAATGTAACTATCATATCTTAGCGTTCGCATACAGCACCTAGCGTTGTGACCTTGAACGCTCCTTCATAAGTAGATAACTCCTACACGATAGAAAAGACGTTCAAGGGAAAACGGTCTAAGTTTTACTGCAATTAGTATGCAGCAGAGCTTTCAAAAAGAGCCCAAATAATATATACGTTAATTCGAACGCGTTTTGTACGCAAAGTAGCAATCCGCGGGCTATATAAGGCACTTTGCGATGTCCATCCATGTTCTATACCATGTCAATGTTACTATCATATCTTAGGGTTCTAATAGAGCAATTAGAGCTGTGACCTTGAAAGGTCCTTCATAAGTAGATAACTCCTACACGATAGAAAAGACGTTCAAGAGAAAACGGTCTAAGTTTTACTGCAATTAATATGCAGCAGAGCTTTCAAAAAGAGCCCAAATAATATATACGTTAATTCGAACGCGTTTTGTATGCAAAGTAGCAATCCGCGGGCTATATAAGGCACTTTGCGATGTCCATCCATGTTCTATACCATGTCAATGTTACTATCATATCTTAGGGTTCGCATAGAGCAATTAGAGCTGTGACCTTGAACGGTCCTTCATAAGTAGATAACTCCTACACGATAGAAAAGACGTTCAAGAGAAAACGGTCTAAGTTTTACTGCAATTAGTATGCAGCAGAGCTTTCAGAAAGTGCCCAAATAATATACACGTTAATTCGAACGAGTTTTGTACGCAAAGTAGCAATCCGCGGGCAATATAAGGCACTTCGCGATGTCTATCCATGTTCTATACCATGCCAATGTAACTATCATATCTTAGCGTTCGCATAGAGCTCCTAGAGTTGTGACATTGAACGCTCCTTCATAAGTAGATATCTCCGACACGATATAAAAGACGTACAATGGAAAACGGACTAAGTTTTACTGCAATTAGCATTCAGCAGAGCTGCCTAATAATGCCCAGATGATATACACGAAAATTCGAATGCGTTTTGCAAACAAAGCAGCAATCCGTGGGCTATTAAGGACACTTCGCGATGCCTATCCTTTTTCTATACCATGCCATTGAAACTACCATATCTTAGCGTTTGCATACAGCACCTAGAGTTGTGACCTTGAACGCTCCTTCATAAGTAGATAACTCCTACACGATAGAAAAGACGTTCAAGAGAAAACGGTCTAAGTTTTACTGCAATTAGTATGCAGCAGAGCTTTCAAAAAGTGCCCAAATAATATACACGTCAATTCGAACGCGTTTTGTACGCAAAGTAGCAATCCGCGGGCAATATAAGGCACTTCACGATGTCTATCCATGTTCTATACCATGCCAATGTAACTATCATATCTTAGCGTTCGCATACAGCAACTAGAGTTGTGACCTTGAACGCTCCTTCATAAGTAGATAACTCCTACACGATAGAGAAGACGTTCAAGGGAAAACGGTTTAAGTTTTACTGCAATTAGTATGCAGCAGAGCTTTCAAAAAGAGCCCAAATAATATATACGTTAATTCGAACGCGTTTTGTACGCAAAGTAGCAATCCGTGGGCTATATAAGGCACATTGCGATGTCCATCCATGTTCTATACCATGTCAATGTTACTATCATATCTTAGGGTTCGCATAGAGCAATTAGAGCTGTGACCTTGAACGGTCCTTCATAAGTAGATAACTCCTACACGATAGAAAAGACGTTCAAGAGAAAACGGTCTAAGTTTTACTGCAATTAGTATGCAGCAGAGCTTTCAAAAAGTGCCCAAATAATTTACACGTCAATTCGAACGCATTTTGTACGCAAAGTAGCAATCCGCGGGCTATATAAGGCACTTCGCGATGCCTATCCATGTTCTACACCATGTCAATGTTACTATCATATCTTAGGGTTCGCATAGAGCACAAGGAGCTGTGACCTTGAACGCGCCTTCATTCGTAGATTACTGCTACACGATAGAAAAGACGTACAAGTGAAAGTGGATTTAGTTTTACTGCAATTAGCATGCAACAGAGCTGCCAAATAATGCCCAGATAATATACGCGTTAATTCGAATGCGTTTTGTAAACAAAGCAGCAATCCGTGAGCTATTGAGGACACTTCGCGATGCCTATCCATATTCTATACCATGCCATTGTAACTACCATATCTTAGCGTTTGCATACAGCACCTAGAGTTGTGACCTTGAACGCTCCTTCATAAGTAGATAACTCCTACACGATAGAAAAGACGTTCAAGAGAAAACGGTCCAAGTTTCACTGCAATTAGTATTCAGCAGAGCTTTCAGAAAAAGCCCAAATAATATACACGTTAATTCGAACGCGTTTTGTACGCAAAGTAGCAATCCGCGGGCAATATAAGTCACTTCGCGATGTCTATCCATGTTCTATACCATGCCAATGTAACTATCATATCTTAGCGTCCACATACAGCATCTAGAGTTGTAACCTTGCACGCTCCTTCATAAGTAGATAACTCCTACACGATAGAAAAGACGTTCAAGAGAAAACGGTCTAAGTTTTACTGCAATTAGTATGCAGCAGAGCTTTCAAAAAGTGCCCAAATAATATACACGTCAATTCGAAAGCGTTTTGTACGCAAAGTAGCAATCCGCGGGCTATATAAGGCACTTCGGTATTTCTATCCATGTTCTATACCAAGTCAATGTAACTATCATATCTTAGCGTTCGCATACAGCACCTAGCGTTGTGACCTTGAACGCTCCTTCATAAGTAGATAACTCCTACACGATTGAGAAGACGTTCAAGGGAAAACGGTCTAAGTTTTACTGCAATTAGTATGCAGCAGAGCTTTCAAAAAGAGCTCAAATAATATATACGTTAATTCGAACGCGATTTGTACGCAAAGTAGCAATCCGCGGGCAATATAAGGCACTTCGCGATGTCTATCCATGTTCTATACCATGCCAATGAAACTATCATATCTTATCGTCCGCATACAGCATCTAGAGTTGTGACCTTGAACGCTCCTTCATAAGTAGATAACTCCTACACGATAGAAAAGACGTTCAAGAGAAAACGGTCTAAGTTTTATTGCAATTAGTATGCAGCAGAGCTTTCAAAAAGTGCCCAAATAATATACACGTCAAATCGAACGCATTTTGTACGCAAAGTAGCAATCCGAGGGCTATATAGGGCACTTCGCGATGCCTATCCATGTTCTACACCATGTCAATGTTACTATCATATTTTAGGGTTCGCCTAGAACACAAGGAGCTGTGACCTTGAACGCGCCTTCATTCGTAGATTACTGCTTCACGATAGAAATGACGTATAAGTGAAAATGGATTTAGTTTTACTGCAATTAGCATGCAGCAGAGCTGCCAAATAATGCCCAGATAATATATGCGTTAATTCGAATGCGTTTTGTAAACAAAGCAGCAATCCGTGGGCAATATAAGGCACTTCGCGATGTCTATCCATGTTCTATACCATGCCAATGTAACTATCATATCTTAGCGTTCGCATAGAGCTCCTAGAGTTGTGACCTTGAACGCTCCTTCATAAGTAGATATCTCCTACATGATATAAAAGACGTACAATAGAAAACGGACTAAGTTTTACTGCAATTAGCATTCAGCAAAGCTGCCTAATAATGCCCAGATGATATGCACGAAAATTCTAATGCGTTTTGTAAACAAAGCAGCAATCCGTGGGCTATTAAGGACACTTCGCGATGCCTATCTTTTTCTATACCATGCCATTGAAACTACCATATCTTAGCGTTTGCATACAGCACCTAGAGTTGTGACCTTGAACGCTCCTTCATAAGTAGATAACTCCTACACGATAAAAAAGACGTTCAAGAGAAAGCGGTCTAAGTTTTACTGCAATTAGTATGCAGCAGAGCTTTCAAAAAGTGCCCAAATAATATACACGTCAATTCGAACAAGTTTTGTACGCAAAGTAGCAATCCGCGGGCAATATAAGGCACTTCACGATGTCTATCCATGTTCTATACCATGCCAATGTAACTATCATATCTTAGCGATCGCATACAGCAACTAGAGTTGTGACCTTGAACGCTCCTTCATATGTAGATAACTCCTACACGATAGAA
The DNA here is from genome assembly GCA_964058915.1 of Tetropium fuscum. Classification (NCBI taxonomy): domain Eukaryota; kingdom Metazoa; phylum Arthropoda; class Insecta; order Coleoptera; family Cerambycidae; genus Tetropium; species Tetropium fuscum. The sequence continues at coordinate 93,839 of CAXKVY010008208.1, forward strand.
AAGACGTTCAAGAGAAAACGGTCTGTTTTACTGCAATTAGTATGCAGCAGAGCTTTCAAAAAGTGCCCAAATAATATGCACGTCAATTCGAAAGCGTTTTGTACGCAAAGTAGAAATCCGCGGGCTATATAAGGCACTTCGCTATTTCTATCCATGTTCTATACCATGCCAATGTAACTATCATATCTTAGCGTTCGCATACAGCACCTAGCGTTGTGACCTTGAACGCTCCTTCATAAGTAGATAACTCCTACACGATAGAAAAGACGTTCAAGAGAAAACGGTCTAAGTTTTACTGCAATTAGTATGCAGCAGAGCATTCAAAAAGAGCCCAAATAATATATACGTTAATTCGAACGCGTTTTGTACGCAAAGTAGCAATCCGCGGGCTATATAAGGCACTTTGCGACGTCCATCCATGTTCTGTACCATGTCAATGTTACTATCATATCTTAGGGTTCGCATAGAGCAATTAGAGCTGTGACCTTGAACGGTCCTTCATAAGTAGATAACTCCTACACGATAGAAAAGACGTTCAAGAGAAAACGGTCTAAGTTTTACTGCAATTAGTATGCAGCAGAGCTTTCAAAAAGTGCCCAAATAATATACACGTCAATTCGAACGCTTTTGTACGCAAAGTAGCAATCCGCGGGCAATATAAGGCACTTCGCGATGTCTATCCATGTTCTATTCCATGCCAATGTAACTATCATATCTTAGCGTTCGCATACAGCATCTAGAGTTGTGACCTTGAACGCTCCTTCATAAGTAGATAACTCCTACACGATAGAAAAGACGTTCAAGAGAAAACGGTCTAAGTTTTACTGCAATTAGTATGCAGCAGAGCTTTCAAAAAGTGCCCAAATAATATACACGTCAATTCGAACGCTTTTGTACGCAAAGTAGCAATCCGCGGGCTATATAAGGCACTTCGCGATGCCTATCCATGTTCTACACCATGTCAATGTTACTATCATATCTTAGGGTTCGCATAGACCACAAAGAGCTGTGACCTTGAACGCTCCTTCATTCGTGGATTACTGCCACACTATAGAAAAGACGTACAAGTGAAAATGGATTTAGTTTTACTGCAATTAGCATGCAACGGAGCTGCCAAATAATGCCCAGATAATATACAATTTAGTTCGAATGCGTTTTGTAAACAAAGCAGCAATCCGTGAGCTATTAAGGACACTTCGCGATGCCTATCCATATTCTATACCATGCCATTGTAACTACCATATCTTAGCGTTTGCATACAGCACCTAGAGTTGTGACCTTGAACGCTCCTTCATAAGTAGATAACTCCTACACGATAGAAAAGACGTTCAAGAGAAAGCGGTCTAAGTTTTACTGCAATTAGTATGCAGCAGAGCTTTCAAAATGTGCCCAAATAATATACACGTCAATTCGAACGCGTTTTGTACGCAAAGTAGCAATCCGCGGACAATATAAGGCACTTCACGATGTCTATCCATATTCTATACCATGCCAATGTGACTATCATATCTTAGCGTTCGCATACAGCAACTAGATTTGTGCCTTGAACGCTCCTTCATATGTAGATAACTCCTACACGATAGAAAAGACGTTCAAGAGAAAACGGTCTAAGTTTTACAGCAATTAATATTCAGCAGAGCTTTCAAAAAGAGCCCAAATAATATATACGTTAATTCGAACGCGCTTTGTACGCAAAGTAGCAATCCGCGGGCTATATAAGGCACTTTGCGATGTCCATCCATGTTCTATACCATGCCAATGTAACTATCATATCTTAGCGTTCGCATACAGCATCTAGAGTTGTGACCTTGAACGCTCCTTCATAAGTAGATAACTCCTACACGATAGAAAAGACGTTCAAGAGAAAACGGTCTAAGTTTTACTGCAATTAGTATGCAGCAGAGCTTTCAGAAAGTGCCCAAATAATATACACGTTAATTCGAACGCGTTTTGTACGCAAAGTAGCAATCCGCGGGCAATATAAGGCACTTCGCGATGTCTATCCATGTTCTATACCATGCCAATGTAACTATCATATCTTAGCGTTCGCATAGAGCTCCTAGAGTTGTGACCTTGAACGCTCCTTCATAAGTAGATATCTCCTACACGATATAAAAGACGTACAATAGAAAACGGACTTAGTTTTACTGCAATTAGCATTCAGCAGAGCTGCCTAATAATGCCCAGATGATATACACGAAAATTCGAATGCGTTTTGTAAACAAAGCAGCAATCCGTGGGCTATTAAGGACACTTCGCGATGCCTATCCTTTTTCTATACCATGCCATTGAAACTACCATATCTTAGCGTTTGCATACAGCACCTAGAGTTGTGACCTTGAACGCTCCTTCATATGTAGATAACTCCTACACGATAGAAAAGACGTTCAAGAGAAAACGGTCTAAGTTTTACAGCAATTAATATTCAGCAGAGCTTTCAAAAAGTGCCCAAATAATATACACGTTAATTCGAACGCGTTTTGTACGCAAAGTAGCAATCCGCGGGCTATATAAGGCACTTCGCAATGTCTATCCATGTTCTATACCATGCCAATGTAACTATCATATCTTAGCGTTCGCATACAGCATCTAGAGTTGTGACCTTGAACGCTCCTTCATAAGTAGATAACTCCTACACGATAGAAGAGACGTTCAAGAGAAAACGGTCTAAGTTTTACTGCAATTAGTATGCAGCAGAGCTTTCAAAATGTGCCCAAATAATATACACGTCAATTCGAACGCGTTTTGTACGCAAAGTAGCAATCCGCGGACAATATAAGGCACTTCACGATGTCTATCCATATTCTATACCATGCCAATGTAACTATCATATCTTAGCGTTCGCATACAGCAACTAGATTTGTGCCTTGAACGCTCCTTCATATGTAGATAACTCCTACACGATAGAAAAGGTTTTCAAGAGAAAACGGTCTAAGTTTTACAGCAATTAATATTCAGCAGAGCTTTCAAAAAGAGCCCAAATAATATATACGTTAAATCGAACGCGCTTTGTACGCAAAGTAGCAATCCGCGGGCAATATAAGGCACTTCGCGATGTCTATCCATGTTCTATACCATGCCAATGTAACTATCAAATCTTAGCGTTCGCATAGAGCTCCTAGAGTTGTGGCCTTGAACGCTCCTTCATAAATAGATATCTCCTACACGATATAAAAGACGTACAATAGAAAACGGACTAAGTTTTACTGCAATTAGCATTCAGCAGAGCTGCCTAATAATGCCCAGATGATATACACGAAAATTCGAATGCGTTTTGTAAACAAAGCAGCAATCCGTGGGCTATTGAGGACACTTAGCGATGCCTTTCCATGTTTTACAGCATGTCAATGTTACTATCATATCTTAGGGTTCGCATAGAGCACAAAGAGCTGTGACCTTGAACGCTCCTTCATTCGTGGATTACTGCCACACGATAGAAAAGACGTACAAGTGAAAATGGATTTTGTTTTACTGCAATTAGCATGCAGCGGAGCTGCCAAATAATGCCCAGATAATATACAAGTTAATTCGAATGCGTTTTGTAAACAAAGCAGCAATCCGTGAGCTATTAAGGACACTTCGCGATGCCTATCCATATTCTATACCATGCCATTGTAACTACCATATCTTAGCGTTTGCATACAGCACCTAGAGTTGGGACCTTGAACGCTCCTTCATAAGTAGATAACTCCTACACGATAGAAAAGACGTTCAAGAGAAAACGGTCTAAGTTTCACAGCAATTAGTATGCAGCAGAGCTTTCAGAGAATGCCCAAATAATATACACGTAAATTCGAACGCGTTTTGTACGCAAAGTAGCAATCCGCGGGCAATATAAGGCACTTCGCGATGTCTATCCATATTCTATACCATGCCAATGTAACTATCATATCTTAGCGTTCGCATACAGCAACTAGATTTGTGCCTTGAACGCTCCTTCATATGTAGATAACTCCTACACGATAGAAAAGACGTTCAAGAGAAAACGGTCTAAGTTTTACAGCAATTAATATTCAGCAGAGCTTTCAAAAAGAGCCCAAATAATATATACGTTAATTCGAAGGCGCTTTGTACGCAAAGTAGCAATCCGCGGGCTATATAAGGCACTTTGCGATGTCCATCCATGTTCTATAACATGCCAATGTAACTATCATATCTTAGCGTTCGCATACAGCATCTAGAGTTGTGACCTTGAACGCTCCTTCATAAGTAGATAACTCCTACACGATAGAAAAGCCGTTCAAGAGAAAACGGTCTAAGTTTTACTGCAATTAGTATGCAGCAGAGCTTTCAAAAAGTGCCCAAATAATATACACGTCAATTCGAAAGCGTTTTGTACGCAAAGTAGCAATCCGCGGGCTATATAAGGCACTTCGCTATTTCTATCCATGTTCTATACCATGCCAATGTAACTATCATATCTTAGCGTTCGCATACAGCACCTAGCGTTGTGACTTTGAACGCTCCTTCATAAGTAGATAACTCCTACACGATAGAAAAGACTTTCAAGGGAAAACGGTCTAAGTTTTACTGCAATTAGTATGCAGCAGAGCTTTCAAAAAGAGCCCAAATAATATATACGTTAATTCGAACGCGTTTTGTACGCAAAGTAGCAATCCGCGGGCTATATAAGGCACTTTGCGATGTCCATCCATGTTTTATACCATGTCAATGTTACTATTATATCTTAGGGTTCTAATAGAGCAATTAGAGCCGTGACCTTGAAAGGTCCTTCATAAGTAGATAACTCCTACACGATAGAAAAGACGTTCAAGAGAAAACGGTCTAAGTTTTACTGCAATTAATATGCAGCAGAGCTTTCAAAAAGAGCCCAAATAATATATACGTTAATTCGAACGCGTTTTGTATGCAAAGTAGCAATCCGCGGGCTATATAAGGCACTTTGCAATGTCCATCCATGTTCTATACCATGTCAATGTTACTATCATATCTTAGGGTTCGCATAGAGCAATTAGAGCTGTGACCTTGAACGGTCCTTCATAAGTAGATAACTCCTACACGATAGAAAAGACGTTCAAGAGAAAACGGTCTAAGTTTTACTGCAATTAGTATGCAGCAGAGCTTTCAGAAAGTGCCCAAATAATATACACGTTAATTCGAACGCGTTTTGTACTCAAAGTAGCAATCCGAGGGCAATATAAGGCACTTCGGCACCATGCCATTGTAACTACCATATCTTAGCGTTTGCATACAGCGCCTAGAGTTGTGACCTTGAACGCTCCTTCATAAGTAGATAACTCCTACACGATAGAAAAGACGTTCAAGAGAAAACGGTCTAAGTTTTACTGCAATTAGTATGCAGCAGAGCTTTCAAAATGTGCCCAAATAATATACACGTCAATTCGAACGCGTTTTGTACGCAAAGTAGCAATCCGCGGACAATATAAGGCACTTCACGATGTCTATCCATATTCTATACCATGCCAATGTAACTATCATATCTTAGCGTTCGCATACAGCAACTAGATTTGTGCCTTGAACGCTCCTTCATATGTAGATAACTCCTACACGATAGAAAAGGTTTTCAAGAGAAAACGGTCTAAGTTTTACAGCAATTAATATTCAGCAGAGCTTTCAAAAAGAGCCCAAATAATATATACGTTAAATCGAACGCGCTTTGTACGCAAAGTAGCAATCCGCGGGCAATATAAGGCACTTTGCGATGTCCATCCATGTTCTATACCATGCCAATGTAACTATCATATCTTAGCGTTCGCATACAGCATCTAGAGTTGTGACCTTGAACGCTCCTTCATAAGTAGATAACTCCTACACGATAGAAAAGCTGTTCAAGAGAAAACGGTCTAAGTTTTACTGCAATTAGTATGCAGCAGAGCTTTCAAAAAGTGCCCAAATAATATACACGTCAATTCGAAAGCGTTTTGTACGCAAAGTAGCAATCCGCGGGCTATATAAGGCACTTCGCTATTTCTATCCATGTTCTATACCATGCCAATGTAACTATCATATCTTAGCGTTCGCATACAGCACCTAGCGTTGTGACTTTGAACGCTCCTTCATAAGTAGATAACTCCTACACGATAGAAAATGCGTTCAAGAGAAAACGGTCTAAGTTTTACTACAATTAGTATGCAGCAGAGCTTTCAAAAAGAGCCCTAATAATATATACGTTAATTCGAACGCGTTTTGTACTCAAAGTAGCAATCCGCGGGCTATATAAGGCACTTTGCGATGTCCATCCATGTTCTATACCATGTCAATGTTACTATCATACCTTAGGGTTCGCATAGAGCAATTAGAGCTGTGACCTTGAACGGTCCATCATAAGTCGATAACTCCTACACGATAGAAAAGACGTTCAAGAGAAAACGGTCTAAGTTTTACTGCAATTTAGTATGCAGCAGAGCTTTCAGAAAGTGCCCAAATAATATACACGTTAATTCGAACGCGTTTTGTACGCAAAGTAGCAATCCGCGGGCAATATAAGGCACTTCGCGATGTCTATCCATGTTCTATACCATGCCAATGTAACTATCAAATCTTAGCGTTCGCATAGAGCTCCTAGAGTTGTGGCCTTGAACGCTCCTTCATAAATAGATATCTCCTACACGATATAAAAGACGTACAATAGAAAACGGACTAAGTTTTACTGCAATTAGCATTCAGCAGAGCTGCCTAATAATGCCCAGATGATATACACGAAAATTCGAATGCGTTTTGTAAACAAAGCAGCAATCCGTGGGCTATTGAGGACACTTAGCGATGCCTTTCCATGTTTTACAGCATGTCAATGTTACTATCATATCTTAGGGTTCGCATAGAGCACAAAGAGCTGTGACCTTGAACGCTCCTTCAATCGTGGATTACTGCCACACGATAGAAAAGACGTACAAGTGAAAATGGATTTTGTTTTACTGCAATTAGCATGCAGCGGAGCTGCCAAATAATGCCCAGATAATATACAAGTTAATTCGAATGCGTTTTGTAAACAAAGCAGCAATCCGTGAGCTATTAAGGACACTTCGCGATGCCTATCCATATTCTATACCACGCCATTGTAACTACCATATCTTAGCGTTTGCATACAGCACCTAGAGTTGAGACCTTGAACGCTCCTTCATAAGTAGATAACTCCTACACGATAGAAAAGACGTTCAAGAGAAAACGGTCTAAGTTTCACAGCAATTAGTATGCAGCAGAGCTTTCAGAGAATGCCCAAATAATATACACGTAAATTCGAACGCGTTTTGTACGCAAAGTAGCAATCCGCGGGCAATATAAGGCACTTCGCGATGTCTATCCATATTCTATACCATGCCAATGTAACTATCATATCTTAGCGTTCGCATACAGCAACTAGATTTGTGCCTTGAACGCTCCTTCATATGTAGATAACTCCTACACGATAGAAAAGACGTTCAAGAGAAAACGGTCTAAGTTTTACAGCAATTAATATTCAGCAGAGCTTTCAAAAAGAGCCCAAATAATATATACGTTAATTCGAAGGCGCTTTGTACGCAAAGTAGCAATCCGCGGGCTATATAAGGCACTTTGCGATGTCCATCCATGTTCTATACCATGCCAATGTAACTATCATATCTTAGCGTTCGCATACAGCATCTAGAGTTGTGACCTTGAACGCTCCTTCATAAGTAGATAACTCCTACACGATAGAAAAGCCGTTCAAGAGAAAACGGTCTAAGTTTTACTGCAATTAGTATGCAGCAGAGCTTTCAAAAAGTGCCCAAATAATATACACGTCAATTCGAAAGCGTTTTGTACGCAAAGTAGCAATCCGCGGGCTATATAAGGCACTTCGCTATTTCTATCCATGTTCTATACCATGCCAATGTAACTATCATATCTTAGCGTTCGCATACAGCACCTAGCGTTGTGACTTTGAACGCTCCTTCATAAGTAGATAACTCCTACACGATAGAAAAGACTTTCAAGGGAAAACGGTCTAAGTTTTACTGCAATTAGTATGCAGCAGAGCTTTCAAAAAGAGCCCAAATAATATATACGTTAATTCGAACGCGTTTTGTACGCAAAGTAGCAATCCGCGGGCTATATAAGGCACTTTGCGATGTCCATCCATGTTTTATACCATGTCAATGTTACTATTATATCTTAGGGTTCTAATAGAGCAATTAGAGCCGTGACCTTGAAAGGTCCTTCATAAGTAGATAACTCCTACACGATAGAAAAGACGTTCAAGAGAAAACGGTCTAAGTTTTACTGCAATTAATATGCAGCAGAGCTTTCAAAAAGAGCCCAAATAATATATACGTTAATTCGAACGCGTTTTGTATGCAAAGTAGCAATCCGCGGGCTATATAAGGCACTTTGCAATGTCCATCCATGTTCTATACCATGTCAATGTTACTATCATATCTTAGGGTTCGCATAGAGCAATTAGAGCTGTGACCTTGAACGGTCCTTCATAAGTAGATAACTCCTACACGATAGAAAAGACGTTCAAGAGAAAACGGTCTAAGTTTTACTGCAATTAGTATGCAGCAGAGCTTTCAGAAAGTGCCCAAATAATATACACGTTAATTCGAACGCGTTTTGTACTCAAAGTAGCAATCCGAGGGCAATATAAGGCACTTCGCGATGTCTATCCATGTTCTATACCATGCCAATGTAACTATCATATCTTAGCGTTCGCATAGAGCTCATAGAGTTGTGACCTTGAACGCTCCTTCATAAGTAGATATCTCCTACACGATATAAAAGACGTACAATAGAAAACGGTCTAAGTTTAACTGCAATTAGCATTCAGCAGAGCTGCCTAATAATGCCCAGATGATATACACGAAAATTCGAATGCGTTTTGTAAATAAAGCAGCAATCCGTGGGCTATTAAGGACACTTCGCGATGCCTATCCTTTTTCTATACCATGCCATTGAAACTACCATATCTTAGCGTTTGCATACAGCACCTAGAGTTGTGACCTTGAACGCTCCTTCATATGTAGATAACTCCTACACGATAGAAAAGACGTTCAAGAGAAAACGGTCTAAGTTTTACAGCAATTAATATTCAGCAGAGCTATCAAAAAGTGCCCAAATAATATACACGTTAATTCGAACGCGTTTTGTACGCAAAGTAGCAATCCGCGGGCTATATAAGGCACTTCGCGATGTCTATCCATGTTCTATACCATGCCAATGTAACTATCATATCTTAGCGTTCGCATACAGCATCTAGAGTTGTGACCTTGAACGCTCCTTCATAAGTAGATAACTCCTACACGATAGAAGAGACGTTCAAGAGAAAACGGTCTAAGTTTTACTGCAATTAGTATGCAGCAGAGCTTTCAAAAAGTGCCCAAATAATATACACGTCAATTCGAAAGCGTTTTGTACGCAAAGTAGCAATCCGCGGGCTATTTAAGGCACTTCGCTATTTCTATCCATGTTCTATACCAGGCCAATGTAACTATCATATCTTAGCGTTCGCATACAGCACCTAGGGTTATGACCTTGAACGCTCCTTCATAAGTAGATAACTCCTACACGATAGAAAAGACGTTCAAGGGAAAACGGTCTAAGTTTTACTGCAATTAGTATGCAGCAGAGCTATCAAAAAGAGCCCAAATAATATATACGTTAATTCGAACGCGTTTTGTACGCAAAGTAGCAATCCGCGGGCTATATAAGGCACTTTGCGATGTCCATCCATGTTCTATACCATGTCAATGTTACTATCATATCTTAGGGTTCGCATAGAGCAATTAGAGCTGTGACCTTGAAAGGTCCTTCATAAGTAGATAACTCCTACACGATAGAAAAGACGTTCAAGAGAAAACGGTCTAAGTTTTACTGCAATTAGTATGCAGCAGAGCTTTCAAAAAGAGCCCAAATAATATATACGTTAATTCGAACGCGTTTTGTATGCAAAGTAGCAATCCGCGGGCTATATAAGGCACTTTGCGATGTCCATCCATGTTCTATACCATGTCAATGTTACTATCATATCTTAGGGTTCGCATAGAGCAATTAGAGCTGTGACCTTGAACGGTCCTTCATAAATAGATAACTCCTACAGGATAGAAAAGACGTTCAAGAGAAAACGGTCTAAGTTTTACTGCAATTAGTATGCAGCAGAGGTATCAGAAAGTGCCCAAATAATATACACGTTAATTCGAACGCATTTTGTACGGAAAGTAGCAATCCGCGGGCAATATAAGGCACTTCGAGATGTCCATCCATGTTCTATACCATGTCAATGTTACTATCATATCTTAGGGTTCGCATAGAGCAATTAGAGCTGTGACCTTGAACGGTCCTTCATAAGTAGATAACTCCTACACGATATAAAAGACGTACAATAGAAAACGGACTAAGTTTAACTGCAATTAGCATTCACCAGAGCTGCCTAATAATGCCCAGATGATATACACAAAAATTTGAATGCGTTTTGTAAACAAAGCAGCAATCCGTGGGCTATTAAGGACACTTCGCGATGCCTATCCTTTTTCTATACCATGCCATTGAAACTACCATATCTTAGCGTTTGCATACAGCTATTAGAGTTGTGACCTTGAACGCTCCTTCATATGTAGATAACTCCTACACGATAGAAAAGACGTTCAAGAGAAAACGGTCTAAGTATTACAGCAATTAATATTCAGCAGAGCTATCAAAAAGTGCCCAAATAATATACACGTTAATTCGAGCGCGTTTTGTACGCAAAGTAGCAATCCGCGGGCTATATAAGGCACTTCGCGATGTCTATCCATGTTCTATACCATGCCAATGTAACTATCATATCTTAGCGTTCGCATACAGCACCTAGCGTTGTGACCTTGAACGCTCCTTCATAAGTAGATAACTCCTACACGATTGAGAAGACGTTCAAGGGAAAACGGTCTAAGTTTTACTGCAATTAGTATGCAGCAGAGCTTTCAAAAAGAGCTCAAATAATATATACGTTAATTCGAACGTGTTTTGTACGCAAAGTAGCAATCCGCGGGCTATATAAGGCACTTTGCGATGTCCATCCATGTTCTATACCATGTCAATGTTACTATCATATCTTAGGGTTCGCATAGAGCAATTAGAGCAGTGACCTTGAACGGCCCTTCATAAGTAGATAACTCCTACACGATAGAAAAGACGTTCAAGAGAAAACGGTCTAAGTTTCACTGCAATTAGTATGCAGCAGAGCTTTCAGAAAATGCCCAAATAATATACACGTTAATTCGAACGCGTTTTGTATGCAAAGTAGCAATCCGCGGGCAATATAAGGCACTTCGCGATGTCAATCCATGTTCTATACCAGGCCAATGTAACTATCATATCTTAGCGTCCGCATACAGTATCTAGAGTTGTGACCTTGAACGCTCCTTCATAAGTAGATAACTCCTACACGATAGAAAAGACGTTCAAGAGAAAACGGTCTAAGTTTTATTGCAATTAGTATGCAGCAGAGCTTTCAAAAAGTGCCCAAATAATATACACGTCAATTCGAACGCATTTTGTACGCAAAGTAGCAATCCGAGGGCTATATAGGGCACTTCGCGATGCCTATCCATGTTCTACACCATGTCAATGTTACTATCATATCTTAGGGTTCGCCTAGAGCACAAGGAGCTGTGACCTTGAATGCGCCTTCATTCGTAGATTACTGCTTCACGATAGAAATGACGTATAAGTGAAAATGGATTTAGTTTTACTGCAATTAGCATGCAGCAGAGCTGCCAAATAATGCCCAGATAATATACGCGTTAATTCGAATGCGTTTTGTAAACAAAGCAGCAATCCGTGGGCTATTAAGGACATTTCGCGATGCCTATCCATATTCTATACCATGCCATTGTAACTACCATATCTTAGCGTTTGCATACAGCACCTAGAGTTGTGACCTTGAACGCTCCTTCATAAGTAGATAACTCCTACACGACAGAAAAGACGTTCAAGAGAAAACGGTCTAAGTTTCACTGCAATTAGTATGCAGCAGAGCTTTCAGAAAATGCCCAAATAATATACACGTTAATTCGAACGCGTTTTGTACGCAAAGTAGCAATCCGCGGGCAATATAAGGCACTTCGCGATGTCTATCCATGTTCTATACCATGCCAATGTAACTATCATTTCTTAACGTTCGCATACAGCATCTAGAGTTGTGACCTTGAACGCTCCTTCATTAGTAGATAACTCCTACACGATATAAAAGACGTACAATAGAAAACGGACAAAGTTTTACTGCAATTAGCATGCAGCTGAACTGCCTAATAATGCCAAGATGATATACACGAAAATTCGAATGCTTTTGTAAACAAGGCAGCAATCCGTGGGCTATTAAGGACACTTCGCGATGCCTATCCATTTTCTATACCATGCCATTGTAACTACCATATATTAGCGTTCGCATACAGCACCTAGAGCTGTGACCTTGAACGCTCCTTCATAATTAGATAACTCCTACACGATAGAACAGACGTTCAAGAGAAAACGGTCCAAGTTTTACTGCAATTAATATTCAGCAGAGCTTTCAAAAAGTGCCCAAATAATATACACGTTAATTCGAACGCGTTTTGTACGCAAAGTAGTAATCCGCGGGCTATATAAGGCACTTCGCTATTTCTATCCATGTTCTATACCATGCCAATGTAATTATCATATCTTAGCGTTCGCATACATCACCTAGAGTTGTGACCTTGAACGCCCCTTCATAAGTAGAATGCCACGATAGAACAGACGTTCAAGAGAAAACGGTCCAAGTTTTACTGCAATTAATATTCAGCAGAGCTTTCAAAAAGTGCCCAAATAATATACACGTCAATTCGAACGCATTTTGTACGCAAAGTAGCAATCCGAGGGATATATAAGGCACTTCGCGATGCCTATCCATGTTCTATACCATGTCAATGTTACTATCATATCTTAGGGTTCGCATAGAGCAATTAGAGCTGTGACCTTGAACGGTCCTTCATAAATAGATAACTCCTACAGGATAGAAAAGACGTTCAAGAGAAAACGGTCTAAGTTTTACTGCAATTAGTATGCAGCAGAGGTATCAGAAAGTGCCCAAATAATATACACGTTAATTCTAACGCGTTTTGTACGCAAAGTAGCAATCCGCGGGCAATATAAGGCACTTCGAGATGTCTATCCATGTTCTATCCCATGCCAATGTAACTATCATATCTTAGCGTTCGCATAGAGCTCCTAGAGTTGTGACCTTGAACGCTCCTTCATAAGTAGATAACTCCTACACGATAGAAAAGACGTTCAAGAGAAAACGGTCTAAGTTTTACTGCAATTAGTATGCAGCAGAGCTTTCAAAATGTGCCCAAATAATATACACGTCAATTCGAACGCATTTTGTACGCAAAGTAGCAATCCGCGGGCTATATTAGGCACTTCGCGATGCCTATCCATGTTCCACACCATGTCAATGTTACTATCATATCTTAGGGTTCGCATAGAGCACAAGGAGCTGTGACCTTTAACGCGTCTTCATTCGTAGATTACTGCTACACGATAGAAAAGACGTACAAGTGAAAATGGATTTAGTTTTACTGCAATTAGGATGCAGCAGAGCTGCCAAATAATGCCCAGATAATATACGCGTTAATTCGAATACGTTTTGTAAACAAAGCAGCAATCCGTGGGCTATTGAGGACACTTAGCAATGCCTTTCCATGTTCTACAGCATGTCAATGTTACTATCATATCTTAGTGTTCGCATAGAGCGCAAAGAGCTGTGACCTTGAACGCTCCTTCATTCGTAGATTACTGCCACACGATAGAAAAGACGTACAAGTGAAAATGGATTTAGTTTTACTGCAATTAGCATGCAGCGGAGCTGCCAAATAATGCCCAGATAATATACAAGTTAATTCGAATGCGTTTTGTAAACAAAGCAGCAATCCGTGAGCTATTAAGGACACTTCGCGATGCCTATCCATATTCTATACCATGCCATTGTAACTACCATATCTTAGCGTTTGCATACAGCACCTAGAGTTGTGACCTTGAACGCTACTTCATAAGTAAATAACTCCTACACGAATAGAAGAGAAATAACTCCTACAAATAATATACACGTCAATTCGAACGCATTTTGTACGCAAAGTAGCAATCCGCGGGCAATATAAGGCACTTCGCGATGTCTATCCATGTTCTATACCATGCCAATGTAACTATCATATCTTAGCGTTCGCATACAGCATCTAGAGTTGTGACCTTGAACGCTCCTTCATAAGTAGATAACTCCTACACGATAGAAAAGACGTTCAAGAGAAAACGGTCTAAGTTTTACTGCAATTAGTATGCAGCAGAGCATTCAAAAAGAGCCCAAATAATATATACGTTAATTCGAACGCGTTTTCTACGCAAAGTAGCAATCCGCGGGCTATATAAGGCACTTTGCGACGTCCATCCATGTTCTATACCATGTCAATGTTACTATCATATCTTAGGGTTCGCATAGAGCAATTAGAGCTGTGACCTTGAACGGTCCTTCATAAGTAGATAACTCCTACACGATAGAAAAGACGTTCAAGAGAAAACGGTCTAAGTTTCACTACAATTAGTATGCAGCAGAGCTTTCAGAAAATTCCCAAATAATATACACGTTAATTCGAACGCGTTTTGTACGCAAAGTAGCAATCCGCGGGCAATATAAGGCACTTCGCGATGTCTATCCATGTTCTATACCATGCCAATGTAACTATCATATCTTAGCGTCCGCATGAAGCATCTAGAGTTGCGACCTTGAACGCTCCTTCATAAGTAGATAACTCCTACACGATAGAAAAGACGTTCAAGAGAAAACGGTCTAAGTTTTACTGTAATTAGTATGCAGCAGAGCTTTCAAAAAGTGCCCAAATAATATACACGTCAATTCGAACGCGTTTTATACGCAAAGTAGCAATCCGCGGGCAATATAAGGCACTTCGCGATGTCTATCCATGTTCTATACCATGCCAATGTCATTTCTTAGAGTTCGCATACAGCACCTAGCGTTGTGACCTTGAACGCTCCTTCATTAGTAGATAACTCCTACACGATATAAAAGACGTACAATAGAAAACGGACAAAGTTTTACTGCAATTAGCATGCAGCTGAGCTGCCTAATAATGCTCAGATGATATACACGAAAATTCGAATGCTTTTGTAAACAAGGTAGCAATCCGTGGGCTATTAAGGACACTTCGCGATGCCTATCCATTTTCTATACCATGCCATTGTAACTACCATATCTTAGCGTTCGCACACAGCACCTAGAGCTGTGACCTTGAACGCTCTTTCATAATTAGATAACTCCTACACGATAGAACAGACGTTCAAGAGAAAACGGTCCAAGTTTTACTGCAATTAATATTCAGCAGAGCTTTCAAAAAGTGCCCAAATAATATACACGTTAATTCGAACGCGTTTTGTACGCAAAGTAGTAATCCGCGGGCTATATGAGGCACTTCGCTATTTCTATTCATGTTCTATACCATGCCAATGTAATTATCATATCTTAGCGTTCGCATACATCACCTAGAGTTGTGACCTTGAACGCCCCTTCATAAGTAGATAATTCCTACACGATAGAAAAGACGTTCAAGGGAAAACGGTCTAAGTTTTACTGCAATTAGTATGCAGCAGAGCTTTCAAAAAGTGCCCAAATAATGTACACGTCAATTCGAATGCATTTTGTACGCAAAGTAGCAATCCGAGGGCTATATAAGGCACTTCGCAATGCCTATCCATGTTCTACACCATGTCAATGTTACTATCATATCTTAGGGTTCGCATAGAGCACAAGGAGCTGTGACCTTGAAGGCGCCTTCATTCGTAGATTACTGCTACACGATAGAAAAGACGTACAAGTGAAAATGGATTTAGTTTTACTGCAATTAGCATGCAGCAGAGCTGCCAAATAATGCCCAGATAATATACGCGTTAATTCGAATGCCTTTTGTAAACAAGGCAGCAATCCGTGGGCAATATAAGGCACTTCGCGATGTCTATCCATGTTCTATACCATGCCAATGTAACTATCATATCTTAGCGTACGCATAGAGCTCCTAGAGTTGTGACCTTGAACGCTCCTTCATAAGTAGATATCTCCTACACGATATAAAAGACGTACAATAGAAAACGGACTAAGTTTTACTGCAATTAGCATTCAGCAGAGCTGCCTAATAATGCCCAGATGATATACACGAAAATTCGAATGCGTTTTGTAAACAAAGCAGCAATCCGTGGGCTATTAAGGACACTTCGCGATGCCTATCCTTTTTCTATACCATGCCATTGAAACTACCATATCTTAGCGATTGCATACAGCACCTAGAGTTGTGACCTTGAACGCTCCTTCATATGTAGATAACTCCTACACGATAGAAAAGACGTTCAAGAGAAAACGGTCTAAGTTTTACAGCAATTAATATTCAGCAGAGCTTTCAAAAAGTGCCCAAATAATATACACGTTAATTCGAACGCGTTTTGTACGCAAAGTAGCAATCCGCGGGCTATATAAGGCACTTCGCGATGTCTATCCATGTTCTATACCATGCCAATGTAACTATCATATCTTAGCGTTCGCATACAGCATCTAGAGTTGTGACCTTGAACGCTCCTTCATAAGTAGATATCTCCTACTCGATAGAAGAGAAGTTCAAGAGAAAACGGTCTAAGTTTTACTGCAATTAGTATGCAGCAGAGCTTTCAAAAAGTGCCCAAATAATATACACGTCAATTCGAAAGCGTTTTGTACGCAAAGTAGCAATCCGCGGGCAATATAAGGCACTTCGCGATGTCTATCCATGTTCTATACCATGCCAATGTAACTATCATATCTTAGCGTTCGCATAGAGCTCCTAGAGTTGTGACATTGAACGCTCCTTCATAAGTAGATATCTCCGACACGATATAAAAGACGTACAATGGAAAACGGACTAAGTTTTACTGCAATTAGCATTCAGCAGAGCTGCCTAATAATGCCCAGATGATATACACGAAAATTCGAATGCGTTTTGCAAACAAAGCAGCAATCCGTGGGCTATTAAGGACACTTCGCGATGCCTATCCTTTTTCTATACCATGCCATTGAAACTACCATATCTTAGCGTTTGCATACAGCACCTAGAGTTGTGACCTTGAACGCTCCTTCATAAGTAGATAACTCCTACACGATAGAAAAGACGTTCAAGAGAAAACGGTCTAAGTTTTACTGCAATTAGTATGCAGCAGAGCTTTCAAAAAGTGCCCAAATAATATACACGTCAATTCGAACGCGTTTTGTACGCAAAGTAGCAATCCGCGGGCAATATAAGGCACTTCACGATGTCTATCCATGTTCTATACCATGCCAATGTAACTATCATATCTTAGCGTTCGCATACAGCAACTAGAGTTGTGACCTTGAACGCTCCTTCATAAGTAGATAACTCCTACACGATAGAGAAGACGTTCAAGGGAAAACGGTTTAAGTTTTACTGCAATTAGTATGCAGCAGAGCTTTCAAAAAGAGCCCAAATAATATATACGTTAATTCGAACGCGTTTTGTACGCAAAGTAGCAATCCGTGGGCTATATAAGGCACATTGCGATGTCCATCCATGTTCTATACCATGTCAATGTTACTATCATATCTTAGGGTTCGCATAGAGCAATTAGAGCTGTGACCTTGAACGGTCCTTCATAAGTAGATAACTCCTACACGATAGAAAAGACGTTCAAGAGAAAACGGTCTAAGTTTTACTGCAATTAGTATGCAGCAGAGCTTTCAAAAAGTGCCCAAATAATTTACACGTCAATTCGAACGCATTTTGTACGCAAAGTAGCAATCCGCGGGCTATATAAGGCACTTCGCGATGCCTATCCATGTTCTACACCATGTCAATGTTACTATCATATCTTAGGGTTCGCATAGAGCACAAGGAGCTGTGACCTTGAACGCGCCTTCATTCGTAGATTACTGCTACACGATAGAAAAGACGTACAAGTGAAAGTGGATTTAGTTTTACTGCAATTAGCATGCAACAGAGCTGCCAAATAATGCCCAGATAATATACGCGTTAATTCGAATGCGTTTTGTAAACAAAGCAGCAATCCGTGAGCTATTGAGGACACTTCGCGATGCCTATCCATATTCTATACCATGCCATTGTAACTACCATATCTTAGCGTTTGCATACAGCACCTAGAGTTGTGACCTTGAACGCTCCTTCATAAGTAGATAACTCCTACACGATAGAAAAGACGTTCAAGAGAAAACGGTCCAAGTTTCACTGCAATTAGTATTCAGCAGAGCTTTCAGAAAAAGCCCAAATAATATACACGTTAATTCGAACGCGTTTTGTACGCAAAGTAGCAATCCGCGGGCAATATAAGTCACTTCGCGATGTCTATCCATGTTCTATACCATGCCAATGTAACTATCATATCTTAGCGTCCACATACAGCATCTAGAGTTGTAACCTTGCACGCTCCTTCATAAGTAGATAACTCCTACACGATAGAAAAGACGTTCAAGAGAAAACGGTCTAAGTTTTACTGCAATTAGTATGCAGCAGAGCTTTCAAAAAGTGCCCAAATAATATACACGTCAATTCGAAAGCGTTTTGTACGCAAAGTAGCAATCCGCGGGCTATATAAGGCACTTCGGTATTTCTATCCATGTTCTATACCAAGTCAATGTAACTATCATATCTTAGCGTTCGCATACAGCACCTAGCGTTGTGACCTTGAACGCTCCTTCATAAGTAGATAACTCCTACACGATTGAGAAGACGTTCAAGGGAAAACGGTCTAAGTTTTACTGCAATTAGTATGCAGCAGAGCTTTCAAAAAGAGCTCAAATAATATATACGTTAATTCGAACGCGATTTGTACGCAAAGTAGCAATCCGCGGGCAATATAAGGCACTTCGCGATGTCTATCCATGTTCTATACCATGCCAATGAAACTATCATATCTTATCGTCCGCATACAGCATCTAGAGTTGTGACCTTGAACGCTCCTTCATAAGTAGATAACTCCTACACGATAGAAAAGACGTTCAAGAGAAAACGGTCTAAGTTTTATTGCAATTAGTATGCAGCAGAGCTTTCAAAAAGTGCCCAAATAATATACACGTCAAATCGAACGCATTTTGTACGCAAAGTAGCAATCCGAGGGCTATATAGGGCACTTCGCGATGCCTATCCATGTTCTACACCATGTCAATGTTACTATCATATTTTAGGGTTCGCCTAGAACACAAGGAGCTGTGACCTTGAACGCGCCTTCATTCGTAGATTACTGCTTCACGATAGAAATGACGTATAAGTGAAAATGGATTTAGTTTTACTGCAATTAGCATGCAGCAGAGCTGCCAAATAATGCCCAGATAATATATGCGTTAATTCGAATGCGTTTTGTAAACAAAGCAGCAATCCGTGGGCAATATAAGGCACTTCGCGATGTCTATCCATGTTCTATACCATGCCAATGTAACTATCATATCTTAGCGTTCGCATAGAGCTCCTAGAGTTGTGACCTTGAACGCTCCTTCATAAGTAGATATCTCCTACATGATATAAAAGACGTACAATAGAAAACGGACTAAGTTTTACTGCAATTAGCATTCAGCAAAGCTGCCTAATAATGCCCAGATGATATGCACGAAAATTCTAATGCGTTTTGTAAACAAAGCAGCAATCCGTGGGCTATTAAGGACACTTCGCGATGCCTATCTTTTTCTATACCATGCCATTGAAACTACCATATCTTAGCGTTTGCATACAGCACCTAGAGTTGTGACCTTGAACGCTCCTTCATAAGTAGATAACTCCTACACGATAAAAAAGACGTTCAAGAGAAAGCGGTCTAAGTTTTACTGCAATTAGTATGCAGCAGAGCTTTCAAAAAGTGCCCAAATAATATACACGTCAATTCGAACAAGTTTTGTACGCAAAGTAGCAATCCGCGGGCAATATAAGGCACTTCACGATGTCTATCCATGTTCTATACCATGCCAATGTAACTATCATATCTTAGCGATCGCATACAGCAACTAGAGTTGTGACCTTGAACGCTCCTTCATATGTAGATAACTCCTACACGATAGAAAAGACGTTCAAGAGAAAACGGTCTGTTTTACTGCAATTAGTATGCAGCAGAGCTTTCAAAAAGTGCCCAAATAATATGCACGTCAATTCGAAAGCGTTTTGTACGCAAAGTAGAAATCCGCGGGCTATATAAGGCACTTCGCTATTTCTATCCATGTTCTATACCATGCCAATGTAACTATCATATCTTAGCGTTCGCATACAGCACCTAGCGTTGTGACCTTGAACGCTCCTTCATAAGTAGATAACTCCTACACGATAGAAAAGACGTTCAAGAGAAAACGGTCTAAGTTTTACTGCAATTAGTATGCAGCAGAGCATTCAAAAAGAGCCCAAATAATATATACGTTAATTCGAACGCGTTTTGTACGCAAAGTAGCAATCCGCGGGCTATATAAGGCACTTTGCGACGTCCATCCATGTTCTATACCATGTCAATGTTACTATCATATCTTAGGGTTCGCATAGAGCAATTAGAGCTGTGACCTTGAACGGTCCTTCATAAGTAGATAACTCCTACACGATAGAAAAGACGTTCAAGAGAAAACGGTCTAAGTTTTACTGCAATTAGTATGCAGCAGAGCTTTCAAAAAGTGCCCAAATAATATACACGTCAATTCGAACGCTTTTGTACGCAAAGTAGCAATCCGCGGGCAATATAAGGCACTTCGCGATGTCTATCCATGTTCTATTCCATGCCAATGTAACTATCATATCTTAGCGTTCGCATACAGCATCTAGAGTTGTGACCTTGAACGCTCCTTCATAAGTAGATAACTCCTACACGATAGAAAAGACGTTCAAGAGAAAACGGTCTAAGTTTTACTGCAATTAGTATGCAGCAGAGCTTTCAAAAAGTGCCCAAATAATATACACGTCAATTCGAACGCTTTTGTACGCAAAGTAGCAATCCGCGGGCTATATAAGGCACTTCGCGATGCCTATCCATGTTCTACACCATGTCAATGTTACTATCA
Organism: Tetropium fuscum; assembly: GCA_964058915.1. Classification (NCBI taxonomy): domain Eukaryota; kingdom Metazoa; phylum Arthropoda; class Insecta; order Coleoptera; family Cerambycidae; genus Tetropium; species Tetropium fuscum. The sequence goes on from CAXKVY010008208.1 coordinate 114,861, forward strand.
TATCTTAGGGTTCGCATAGACCACAAAGAGCTGTGACCTTGAACGCTCCTTCATTCGTGGATTACTGCCACACTATAGAAAAGACGTACAAGTGAAAATGGATTTAGTTTTACTGCAATTAGCATGCAACGGAGCTGCCAAATAATGCCCAGATAATATACAATTTAGTTCGAATGCGTTTTGTAAACAAAGCAGCAATCCGTGAGCTATTAAGGACACTTCGCGATGCCTATCCATATTCTATACCATGCCATTGTAACTACCATATCTTAGCGTTTGCATACAGCACCTAGAGTTGTGACCTTGAACGCTCCTTCATAAGTAGATAACTCCTACACGATAGAAAAGACGTTCAAGAGAAAGCGGTCTAAGTTTTACTGCAATTAGTATGCAGCAGAGCTTTCAAAATGTGCCCAAATAATATACACGTCAATTCGAACGCGTTTTGTACGCAAAGTAGCAATCCGCGAACAATATAAGGCACTTCACGATGTCTATCCATATTCTATACCATGCCAATGTGACTATCATATCTTAGCGTTCGCATACAGCAACTAGATTTGTGCCTTGAACGCTCCTTCATATGTAGATAACTCCTACACGATAGAAAAGACGTTCAAGAGAAAACGGTCTAAGTTTTACAGCAATTAATATTCAGCAGAGCTTTCAAAAAGAGCCCAAATAATATATACGTTAATTCGAACGCGCTTTGTACGCAAAGTAGCAATCCGCGGGCTATATAAGGCACTTTGCGATGTCCATCCATGTTCTATACCATGCCAATGTAACTATCATATCTTAGCGTTCGCATACAGCATCTAGAGTTGTGACCTTGAACGCTCCTTCATAAGTAGATAACTCCTACACGATAGAAAAGACGTTCAAGAGAAAACGGTCTAAGTTTTACTGCAATTAGTATGCAGCAGAGCTTTCAGAAAGTGCCCAAATAATATACACGTTAATTCGAACGCGTTTTGTACGCAAAGTAGCAATCCGCGGGCAATATAAGGCACTTCGCGATGTCTATCCATGTTCTATACCATGCCAATGTAACTATCATATCTTAGCGTTCGCATAGAGCTCCTAGAGTTGTGACCTTGAACGCTCCTTCATAAGTAGATATCTCCTACACGATATAAAAGACGTACAATAGAAAACGGACTTAGTTTTACTGCAATTAGCATTCAGCAGAGCTGCCTAATAATGCCCAGATGATATACACGAAAATTCGAATGCGTTTTGTAAACAAAGCAGCAATCCGTGGGCTATTAAGGACACTTCGCGATGCCTATCCTTTTTCTATACCATGCCATTGAAACTACCATATCTTAGCGTTTGCATACAGCACCTAGAGTTGTGACCTTGAACGCTCCTTCATATGTAGATAACTCCTACACGATAGAAAAGACGTTCAAGAGAAAACGGTCTAAGTTTTACAGCAATTAATATTCAGCAGAGCTTTCAAAAAGTGCCCAAATAATATACACGTTAATTCGAACGCGTTTTGTACGCAAAGTAGCAATCCGCGGGCTATATAAGGCACTTCGCAATGTCTATCCATGTTCTATACCATGCCAATGTAACTATCATATCTTAGCGTTCGCATACAGCATCTAGAGTTGTGACCTTGAACGCTCCTTCATAAGTAGATAACTCCTACACGATAGAAGAGACGTTCAAGAGAAAACGGTCTAAGTTTTACTGCAATTAGTATGCAGCAGAGCTTTCAAAATGTGCCCAAATAATATACACGTCAATTCGAACGCGTTTTGTACGCAAAGTAGCAATCCGCGGACAATATAAGGCACTTCACGATGTCTATCCATATTCTATACCATGCCAATGTAACTATCATATCTTAGCGTTCGCATACAGCAACTAGATTTGTGCCTTGAACGCTCCTTCATATGTAGATAACTCCTACACGATAGAAAAGGTTTTCAAGAGAAAACGGTCTAAGTTTTACAGCAATTAATATTCAGCAGAGCTTTCAAAAAGAGCCCAAATAATATATACGTTAAATCGAACGCGCTTTGTACGCAAAGTAGCAATCCGCGGGCAATATAAGGCACTTTGCGATGTCCATCCATGTTCTATACCATGCCAATGTAACTATCATATCTTAGCGTTCGCATACAGCATCTAGAGTTGTGACCTTGAACGCTCCTTCATAAGTAGATAACTCCTACACGATAGAAAAGCTGTTCAAGAGAAAACGGTCTAAGTTTTACTGCAATTAGTATGCAGCAGAGCTTTCAAAAAGTGCCCAAATAATATACACGTCAATTCGAAAGCGTTTTGTACGCAAAGTAGCAATCCGCGGGCTATATAAGGCACTTCGCTATTTCTATCCATGTTCTATACCATGCCAATGTAACTATCATATCTTAGCGTTCGCATACAGCACCTAGCGTTGTGACTTTGAATGCTCCTTCATAAGTAGATAACTCCTACACGATAGAAAATGCGTTCAAGAGAAAACGGTCTAAGTTTTACTACAATTAGTATGCAGCAGAGCTTTCAAAAAGAGCCCTAATAATATATACGTTAATTCGAACGCGTTTTGTACGCAAAGTAGCAATCCGCGGGCTATATAAGGCACTTTGCGATGTCCATCCATGTTCTATACCATGTCAATGTTACTATCATACCTTAGGGTTCGCATAGAGCAATTAGAGCTGTGACCTTGAACGGTCCATCATAAGTCGATAACTCCTACACGATAGAAAAGACGTTCAAGAGAAAACGGTCTAAGTTTTACTGCAATTAGTATGCAGCAGAGCTTTCAGAAAGTGCCCAAATAATATACACGTTAATTCGAACGCGTTTTGTACGCAAAGTAGCAATCCGCGGGCAATATAAGGCACTTCGCGATGTCTATCCATGTTCTATACCATGCCAATGTAACTATCATATCTTAGCGTTCGCATAGAGCTCCTAGAGTTGTGGCCTTGAACGCTCCTTCATAAATAGATATCTCCTACACGATATAAAAGACGTACAATAGAAAACGGACTAAGTTTTACTGCAATTAGCATTCAGCAGAGCTGCCTAATAATGCCCAGATGATATACACGAAAATTCGAATGCGTTTTGTAAACAAAGCAGCAATCCGTGGGCTATTGAGGACACTTAGCGATGCCTTTCCATGTTCTACAGCATGTCAATGTTACTATCATATCTTAGGGTTCGCATAGAGCACAAAGAGCTGTGACCTTGAACGCTCCTTCATTCGTGGATTACTGCCACACGATAGAAAAGACGTACAAGTGAAAATGGATTTAGTTTTTCTGCAATTAGCATGCAGCGGAGCTGCCAAATAATGCCCAGATAATATACAAGTTAATTCGAATGCGTTTTGTAAACAAAGCAGCAATCCGTGAGCTATTAAGGACACTTCGCGATGCCTATCCATATTCTATACCATGCCATTGTAACTACCATATCTTAGCGTTCGCATAGAGCTCCTAGAGTTGTGACCTTGAACGCTCCTTCATAAGTAGATATCTCCTACACGATATAAAAGACGTACAATAGAAAACGGACTAAGTTTAACTGCAATTAGCATTCAGCAGAGCTGCCTAATAATGCCCAGATGATATACACGAAAATTCGAATGCGTTTTGTAAACAAAGCAGCAATCCGTGGGCTATTAAGAACACTTCGCGATGCCTATCCTTTTTCTATACCATGCCATTGAAACTACCATATCTTAGCGTTTGCATACAGCACCTAGAGTTGTGACCTTGAACGCTCCTTCATATGTAGATAACTTCTACACGATAGAAAAGACGTTCAAGAGAAAACGGTCTAAGTTTTACAGCAATTAATATTCAGCAGAGCTTTCAAAAAGTGCCCAAATAATATACATGTTAATTCGAACGCGTTTTGTATGCAAAGTAGCAATCCGCGGGCTATATAAGGCACTTTGCGATGTCCATCCATGTTCTATACCATGTCAATGTTACTATCATATCTTAGGGTTCGCATAGAGCAATTAGAGCTGTGACCTTGAACGGTCCTTCATAAGTAGATAACTCCTACACGATAGAAAAGACGTTCAAGAGAAAACGGTCTAAGTTTTACTGCAATTAGTATGCAGCAGAGCTTTCAGAAAGTGCCCAAATAATATACACGTTAATTCGAACGCGTTTTGTACGCAAAGTAGCAATCCGCGGGCAATATAAGGCACTTCGCGATGTCTATCCATGTTCTATACCATGCCAATGTAACTATCATATCTTAGCGTTCGCATAGAGCTCCTAGAGTTGTGACCTTGAACGCTCCTTCATAAGTAGATATCTCCTACACGATATAAAAGACGTACAATAGAAAACGGACTAAGTTTAACTGCAATTAGCATTCAGCAGAGCTGCCTAATAATGCCCAGATGATATACACGAAAATTCGAATGCGTTTTGTAAACAAAGCAGTAATCCGTGGGCTATTAAGGACACTTCGCGATGCCTATCCTTTTTCTATACCATGCCATTGAAACTACCATATCTTAGCGTTTGCATACAGCACCTAGAGTTGTGACCTTGAACGCTCCTTCATATGTAGATAACTCCTACAGGATAGAAAAGACGTTCAAGAGAAAACGGTCTAAGTTTTACAGCAATTAATATTCAGCAGAGCTATCAAATGTGCCCAAATAATATACACGTTAATTCGAACGCGTTTTGTACGCAAAGTAGCAATCCGCGGGCTATATAAGGCACTTCGCGATGTCTATCCATGTTCTATACCATGCCAATGTAACTATCATATCTTAGCGTTCGCATACAGCATCTAGAGTTGTGACCTTGAACGCTCCTTCATAAGTAGATAACTCCTACACGATAGAAGAGACGTTCAAGAGAAAACGGTCTAAGTTTTACTGCAATTAGTATGCAGCAGAGCTTTCAAAAAGTGCCCAAATAATATACACGTCAATTCGAAAGCGTTTTGTACGCAAAGTAGCAATCCGCGGGCTATTTAAGGCACTTCGCTATTTCTATCCATGTTCTATACCAGGCCAATGTAACTATCATATCTTAGCGTTCGCATACAGCACCTAGGGTTGTGACCTTGAACGCTCCTTCATAAGTAGATAACTCCTACACGATAGAAAAGACGTTCAAGGGAAAACGGTCTAAGTTTTACTGCAATTAGTATGCAGCAGAGCTATCAAAAAGAGCCCAAATAATATATACGTTAATTCGAACGCGTTTTGTACGCAAAGTAGCAATCCGCGGGCTATATAAGGCACTTTGCGATGTCCATCCATGTTCTATACCATGTCAATGTTACTATCATATCTTAGGGTTCGCATAGAGCAATTATAGCTGTGACCTTGAAAGGTCCTTCATAAGTAGATAACTCCTACACGATAGAAAAGACGTTCAAGAGAAAACGGTCTAAGTTTTACTGCATTTAGTATGCAGCAGAACTTTCAAAAAGAGCCCAAATAATATATACGTTAATTCGAACGCGTTTTGTATGCAAAGTAGCAATCCGCGGGCTATATAAGGCACTTTGCGATGTCCATCCATGTTCTATACCATGTCAATGTTACTATCATATCTTAGGGTTCGCATAGAGCAATTAGAGCTGTGACCTTGAACGGTCCTTCATAAGTAGATAACTCCTACACGATAGAAAAGACATTCAAGAGAAAACGGTCTAAGTTTTACTGCAATTAGTATGCAGCAGAGCTTTCAGAAAGTGCCCAAATAATATACACGTTAATTCGAACGCGTTTTGTACGCAAAGTAGCAATCCGAGGGCAATATAAGGCACTTCGCGATGTCTATCCATGTTCTATACCATGCCAATGTAACTATCATATCTTAGCGTTCGCATAGAGCTCCTAGAGTTGTGACCTTGAACGCTCCTTCATAAGTAGATATCTCCTACACGATATAAAAGACGTACAATAGAAAACGGACTAAGTTTTACTGCAATTAGCATTCAGCAGAGCTGCCTAATAATGCCCAGATGATATACACGAAAATTCGAATGCGTTTTGTAAACAAAGCAGCAATCCGTGGCCTATTGAGGACACTTAGCGATGCCTTTCCATGTTCTACAGCATGTCAATGTTGCTATCATATCTTAGTGTTCGCATAGAGCGCAAAGAGCTGTGACCTTGAACGCTCCTTCATAAGTAGATAACTCCTACACGATAGAAAAGACGTTCAAGAGAAAACGGTCTAAGTTTTACTGCAATTAGTATGCAGCAGAGCTTTCAAAATGTGCCCAAATAATATACACGTCAATTCGAACGCATTTTGTACGCAAAGTAGCAATCCGCGGGCTATATAAGGCACCTCGCGATGCCTATCCATGTTCCACACCATGTCAATGTTACTATCATATCTTAGGGTTCGCATAGAGCACAAGGAGCTGTGACCTTTAACGCGCCTTCATTCGTAGATTACTGCTACACGATAGAAAAGACGTACAAGTGAAAATGGATTTAGTTTTACTGCAATTAGGATGCAGCAGAGCTGCCAAATAATGCCCAGATAATATACGCGTTAATTCGAATACGTTTTGTAAACAAAGCAGCAATAAGTGGGCTATTGAGGACACTTAGCGATGCCTTTCCATGTTCTACAGCATGTCAATGTTACTATCATATCTTAGTGTTCGCATAGAGCGCAAAGAGCTGTGACCTTGAACGCTCCTTCATTCGTAGATTACTGCCAAAGTAGCAATCCGCAGGATATATAAGGCACTTCGCTATTTCTATCCATGTTCTATACCATGCCAATGTAACTATCATATCTTAGCGTTCGCATTCAGCAACTAGAGTTGTGACCTTGAACGCTCCTTCATAAGTAGATAACTCCTACACGATAGAAAAGACGTTCAAGAGAAAACGGTCAAAGTTTTACTGCAATTAGTATGCAGCAGAGCTTTCAAAAAGTGCCCAAATAATATATACGTTAATTCGCACGCGTTTTGTACCCAAAGTAGCAATCCGCGGGCTATATAAGACACTTCGCGATGTCCATCCATGTTCTATACCATGTCAATGTATCTATCATATCTTAGGGTCCGCATAGAGCAATTAGAGCTGTGACCTTGAACGGTCCTTCATAAGTAGATAACTCCTACACGATAGAAAAGACGTTCAAGAGAAAACGGTCTAAGTTTTACTGCAATTAGTATGCAGCAGAGCTTTAAAAAAGTGCCCAAATAATATACACGTCAATTCGAACGCATTTTGTACGCAAAGTAGCAAACCGCGGGCTATATAAGGCACTTCGCGATGCCTATCCATGTTCTACACCATGTCAATGTTACTATCATATCTTAGGGTTCGCATAGAGCACAAGGAGCTGTGACCTTGAACGCGCCTTCATTCGTAGATTACTGCTACACGATAGAAAAGACGTACAAGTGAAAATGGATATAGTTTTACTGCAATTATCATGCAGCAGAGCTGCCAAATAATGCCCAGATAATATACGCGTTAATTCGAATGCGTTTTGTAAACAAAGCAGCAATCCGTGGGCTATTTAGGACACTTAGCGATGCCTTTCCATGTTCTACAGCATGTCAATGTTACTATCATATCTTAGGGTTCGCATAGAGCACAAAGAGCTGTGACCTTGAACGCTCCTTCATTCGTGGATTACTGCCACATGATAGAAAAGACGTACAAGTGAAAATGGATTTAGTTTTACTGCAATTAGCATGCAGCGGAGCTGCCAAATAATGCCCAGATAATATACCAGTTAATTTGAATGCGTTTTGTAAACAAAGCAGCAATCCGTGAGCTATTAAGGACACTTCGCGATGCCCATCCATATTCTATACCATGCCATTGTAACTACCATATCTTAGCGTTTGCATACAGCACCTAGAGTTGTGACCTTGAACGCTCTTTCATAAGTAGATAACTCCTACACGATAGAAAAGACGTTCAAGAGAAAACGGTCTAAGTTTCACTGCAATTAGTATGCAGCAGAGCTTTCAGAAAATGCCCAAATAATATACACGTTAATTCGAACGCTTTTTGTACGCAAAGTAGCAATCCATGGGCAATATAAGGCACTTCACGATGTCTATCCATGTTCTATACCATGCCAATGTAACTATCATATCTTAGCGTTCGCATACAGCATCTAGAGATGTGACCTTGAACGCTCCTACATAAGTAGATAACTCCTACACGATATAAAAGACGTACAATAGAAAACGGACAAAGTTTTACTGCAATTAGCATGCAGCAGAGCTGCCTAATAATGCCCAGATGATATACACGAAAATTCGAATGCTTTTGAAAACAAAGCAGCAATCCGTGGGCTATTAAGGACACTTCGCGATGCCTATCCATGTTCTACACCATGTCAATGTTACTATCATATCTTAGGGTTCGCATAGAGCACAAGGAGCTGTGACCTTGAACGCGCCTTCATTCGTAGATTACTGCTACACGATAGAAAAGACGTACAAGTGAAAATGGATTTAGTTTTACTGCAATTAGCATGCAGCGGAGCTGCCAAATAATGCCCACATAAAATACAAGTTAATTCAAATGCGTTTTGTAAACAAAGCAGCAATCCGTGAGCTATTAAGGACACTTCGCGATGCCTATCCATATTCTATACCATGCCATTGTAACTACCATATCTTAGCGTTTGCACACAGCACCTAGAGTTGTGACCTTGAACGCTCCTTCATAAGTAGATAACTCCTACACGATAGAAAAGACGTTCAAGAGAAAACGGTCCAAGTTTCACTGCAATTAGTATGCAGCAGAGCTTTCAGAAAATGCCCAAATAATATACACGTTAATTCGAACGCGTTTTGTACGCAAAGTAGCAATCCGCGGGCAATATAAGGCACTTCGCGATGTCTATCCATGTTCTATCCATGCCAATGTAACTATCATATCTTAGCTTTCGCATACAGCATCTAGAGTTGTGACCTTGAACGCTTCTTCATCAGTAGATAACTCCTACACGATAGAAAAGACGTTCAAGGGAAAACGGTCTAAGTTTTATTGCAATTAGTATGAGCAGAGCATTCAAAAAGAGCCCAAATAATATATACGATAATTCGAACGCGTTTTGTACGCAAAGAAGCAATCCGCGGGCTATATAAGGCACTTCGCGATGCCTATCCATGTTCTACACCATGTCAATGTTACTATGATATCTTAGGGTTTGCATAGAGCACAAGGAGCTGTGACTTTGAACGCGCCTTCATTCGTAGATTACTGCTACACGATAGAAAAGACGTACAAGTGAAAATGGATTTAGTTTTACTGCAATTAGCATGCAGCAGAGCTGCCAAATAATGCCCAGATAATATACGCGTTAATTCGAATGCGTTTTGTAAACAAAGCAGCAATCCGTGGGTTATTGAGGACACTTAGCGATGCCTTTCCATGTTCTACAGCATGTCAATGTTACTATCATATCTTAGGGTTCGCATAGAGCACAAAGAGCTGTGACCTTGAACGCTCCTTCATTCGTGGATTACTGCCACACGATAGAAAAGACGTACAAGTGAAAATGGATTTAGTTTTACTGCAATTAGCATGCAGCGGAGCTGCCAAATAATGCCCAGATAATATACAAGTTAATTCTAATGCGTTTTGTAAACAAAGCAGCAATCCGTGAGCTATTAAGGACACTTCGCGATGCCTATCCATATTCTATACCATGCCATTGTAACTATCATATCTTAGCGTTTGCATACAGCACCTAGAGTTGTGACCTTGAACGCTCCTTCATAAGTAGATAACTCCTACACGATAGAAAAGACGTTCAAGAGAAAACGGTCTAAGTTTCACTGCAATTAGTATGCAGCAGAGCTTTCAGAAAATGCCCAAATAATATACACGTTAATTCGAACGCGTTTTGTACGCAAAGTAGCAATCCGCGGGCAATATAAGGCACTTCGCGATGTCTATTAATTTTCTATGCCATGCCAATGTAACTATCATATCTTAGCGTCCGCATACAGCATCTAGAGTTGTGACCTTGAACGCTCCTTCATAAGTAGATAACTCCTACATGATAGAAAAGACGTTCAAGAGAAAACGGTCTGTTTTACTGCAATTAGTATGCAGCAGAGCTTTCAAAAAGTGCCCAAATAATATACACGTCAATTCGAACGCGTTTTGTACGCAAAGTAGCAATCCGCGGGCAATATAAGGCACCTCACGATGTCTATCCATGTTCTATACCATGCCAATGTAACTATCATATCTTAGCGTTCGCATACAGCACCTAGAGTTGTGACCTTGAACGCTCCTTCATAAGTAGATAACTCCTACACGATAGAAAAGACGTTCAAGAGAAAACGGTCTAAGTTTCACTGCAATTAGTATGCAGCAGAGCTTTCAAAAAGTGCCCAAATAATATACATGTCAATTCGAACGCTTTTTGTACGCAAAGTAGCAATCCGCGGGCTATATAAGGCACTTCGCGATGCCTATCCATGTTCTACACCATGTCAATGTTACTATCATATTTTAGGGTTCGCATAGAGCACAAGGAGCTGTGATCTTGAACGCGCCTTCATTCGTAGATTACTGCTACATGATAGAAAAGACGTACAAGTGAAAATGGATTTAGTTTTACTGCAATTAGCATGCAGCGGAGCTGCCAAATAATGCCCAGATAATATACAAGTTAATTCGAATGCGTTTTGTAAACAAAGCAACAATCCGTGAGCTATTAAGGACACTTCGCGATGCCTATCCATATTCTATACCATGCCATTGTAACAACCATATCTTAGCGTTTGCATACAGCACCTAGAGTTGTGACCTTGAACGCTCCTTCATAAGTAGATAACTCCTACACGATAGAAAAGACGTTCAAGAGAAACGGTCTAAGTTTCACAGCAATTAGTATGCAGCAGAGCTTTCAGAAAATGCCCAAATAATATACACGTAAATTCGAACGCGTTTTGTACGCAAAGTAGCAATCCGCGGGCAATATAAGGCACTTCGCGATGTCTATCCATGTTCTATACACTGCCAATGTAACTATCATATCTTAGCGTTCGCATAGAGCTCCTAGAGTTGTGACCTTGAACGCTCCCTCATAAGTAGATATCTCCTACACGATATAAAAGACGTACAATAGAAAACGGACTAAGTTTTACTGCAATTAGCATTCAGCAGAGCTGCCTAATAATGCCCAGATGATATACACGAAAATTCGAATGCTTTTGTAAACAAAGCAGCAATCCGTAGGCTATTAAGGACACTTCGCGATGCCTATCCATTTTCTATACCATGCCATTGTAACTACCATATCTTAGCGTTCGCATACAGCACCTAGAGCTGTGACCTTGAACGCTCCTTCATAATTAGATAACTCCTACACGATAGAAAAGACGTTCAAGAGAAAACGGTCTAAGTTTTACTGCAATTAATATTCAGCAGAGCTTTCAAAAAGTGCCCAAATAATATACACGTTAATTCGAACGCGTTTTGTACGCAAAGTAGCAATCCGCGGGCTATATAAGGCACTTCGCTATTTCTATCCATGTTCTATACCATGAAAATGTAATTTTCATATCTTAGCGTTCGCATACAGCACCTAGAGTTGTGACCTTGAACGCTCCTTCATAAGTAGATAACTCCTACACGATAGAAAAGACGTTCAAGGGTAAACGGTCTAAGTTTTACTGCAATTAGTATGCAGCAGAGCTTTCAAAAAGTGCCCAAATAATATACACGTCAATTCGAACGCATTTTGTACGCAAAGTAGCAATCCGAGGGCTATATAGGGCACTTCGCGATGCCTATCCATGTTCTACACCATGTCAATGTTACTATGATATCTTAGGGTTGGCCTAGAGCACAAGGAGCTGTGACCTTGAACGCGCCATCATTCGTAGATTACTGCTTCACGATAGAAATGACGTACAAGTGAAAATGGATTTAGTTTTACTGCAATTAGCATGCAGCAGAGCTGCCAAATAATGCCCAGATAATATATGCGTTAATTCGAATGCGTTTTGTAAACAAAGCAGCAATCCGTGGGCAATATAACGCACTTCGCGATGTCTATCCATGTTCTATACCATGCCAATGTAACTATCATATCTTAGCGTTCGCATAGAGCTCCTAGAGTTGTGACCTTGAACGCTCCTTCATAAGTAGATATCTCCTACACGATATAAAAGACGTACAATAGAAAACGGACTAAGTTTTACTGCAATTAGCATTCTGCAAAGCTGCCTAATAATGCCCTGATGATATACACGAAAATTCGAATGCGTTTTGTAAACAAAGCAGCAATCCGTGGGCTATTAAGGACACTTCGCGATGCCTATCCTTTTTCTATACCATGCCATTGAAACTACCATATCTTAGCGTTTGCATACAGCACCTAGAGTTGTGACCTTGAACGCTCCTTCATATGTAGATAACTCCTACACGATAGAAAAGACGTTCAAGAGAAAACGGTCTAAGTTTTACAGCAATTAATATTCAGCAGAGCTTTCAAAAAGTGCCCAAATAATATACACGTCAATTCGAAAGCGTTTTGTACGCAAAGTAGCAATCCGCGGGCTATATAAGGCACTTTGCGTTGTCCATCCATGTTCTATACCATGTCAATGTTACTATCATATCTCTTAGGGTTCGCATAGACCAATTAGAGCTGTGACCTTGAACGGGCCTTTATAAGTAGATAACTCCTACACTATAGAAAAGACGTTCAAGAGAAAACGGTCTAAGTTTTACTGCAATTAGTATGCAGCAGAGCTTTCAAAAAGTGCCCAAATAATATACACGTCAATTCGAACGCATTTTGTACGCAAAGTAGCAATCCGCGGGCTATATAAGGCACTTCGCGATGCCTATCCATGTTCTACACCATGTCAATGTTACTATCATATCTTAGGGTTCGCATAGAGCACAAGGAGCTTTAACGCGCCTTCATTCGTAGATTACTGCTACACGATAGAAAAGACGTACAAGTGTAAATGGATTTAGTTTTACTGCAATTAGCATGCAGCAGAGCTGCCAAATAATGCCCAGATAATATACGCGTTAAATCGAATGCGTTTTGTAAACAAAGCAGCAATCCGTGGGCTATTGAGGACACTTAGCGATGCCTTTCCATGTTCTACAGCATGTCAATGTTACTATCATATCTTAGGGTTCGCATAGAGCACAAAGAGCTGTGACCTTGAACGCTCCTTCATTCGTAGATTACTGCCACAAGATAGAAAAGACGTACAAGTGAAAATGGATTTTGTTTTACTGCAATTAGCATGCAGCGGAGCTGCCAAATAATGCCCACATAATATACAAGTTAATTCAAATGCGTTTTGTAAACAAAGCAGCAATCCGTGGGCTATTAAGGACACTTCGCGATGCCTATCCATTTTCTATACCAAGCCATTGTAACTACCATATCTTAGCGTTCGCATACAGCATCTAGAGCTGTGACCTTGAACGCTCCTTCATAAGTAGATAACTCCTACACGATAGAAAAGCCGTTCAAGAGAAAACGGTCTAAGTTTTACTGCAATTAGTATGCAGCAGAGCTTTCAAAAAGTGCCCAAATAATATACACGTCAATTCGAACGCGTTTTGTACGCAAAGTAGCAATCCGCGGGCAATATAAGGCACCTCACGATGTCTATCCATGTTCTATACCATGCCAATGTAACTATCATATCTTAGCGTTCGCATACAGCAACTAGAGTTGTGACCTTGAACGCTCCTTCATAAGTAGATAACTCCTACACAATAGAAAAGACGTATAAGTGAAAATGGATTTAGTTTTACTGCAATAAGCATGCAGCAGAGCTGCCAAATAATGCCCAGATAATATACGCGTTAATTCGAATGCGTTTTGTAAACAAAGCAGCAATCCGTGGGCTATTAAGGACACTTCGCGATGCCTATCCATATTCTATACCATGCCATTGTAACTACCATATCTTAGCGTTTGCATACAGCACCTAGTGTTGTGACCTTGAAGGGTCCTTCATAAGTAGATAACTCCTACACGATAGAAAAGACGTTCAAGAGAAAACGGTCTAAGTTTTACTGCAATTAGTATGCAGCAGAGCTTTCAAAGAGTGCCCAAATAATATACACGTCAATTCGAAAGCGTTTTGTACGCAAAGTAGCAATCCGCGGGCTATATAAGGCACTTCGCTATTTCTATCCATGTTCTATACCATGCCAATGTAACTATCATTTCTTAGCGTTCGCATAGAGCTCCTAGAGTTGTGACCTTGATCGCTCCATCATAAGTAGATATCTCCTACACGATATAAAAGACGTACAATAGAAAACGGACTAAGTTTTACTGCAATTAGCATTCATCAGAGCTGCCTAATAATGCCCAGATGATATACACGAAAATTCGAATGCGTTTTGTAAACAAAGCAGCAATCCGTGGGCTATGAAGGACACTTCGCGATGCCTATCCTTTTTCTATACCATGCCATTGAAACTACCATATCTTAACGTTTGCATACAGCACCTAGAGTTGTGACCTTGAACGCTCCTTCATAAGTAGATAACTCCTACACGATAGAAAAGACGTTCAAGAGAAAACGGTCTAAGTTTCACTGCAATTAGTATGCAGCAGAGCTTTCAGAAAATGCCCAAATAATATACACGTTAATTCGAACGCGTTTTGTACGCAAAGTAGCAATCCGTGGGCAATATAAGGCACTTCGCGATGTCTATCCATGTTCTATACCATGCCAATGTAACTATCATATCTTAGCGTTCGCATACAGCATCTAGAGATGTGACCTTGAACGCTCCTACATAAGTAGATAACTCCTACACGATATAAAAGACGTACAATAGAAAACGGACAAAGTTTTACTGCAATTAGCATGCAGCAGAGCTGCCTAATAATGCCCAGATGATATACACGAAAATTCGAATGCTTTTGAAAACAAAGCAGCAATCCGTGGGCTATTAAGGACACTTCGCGATGCCTATCCATTTTCTATACAATGCCATTGTAAGTACCATATCTTAGCGTTCGCATACAGCATCTAGAGATGTGACCTTGAACGCTCCTTCATAAGTAGATAACTCCTACACGATAGAAAAGCCGTTCAAGAGAAAACGGTATAAGTTTTACTGCAATTAGTATGCAGCAGAGCATTCAAAAAGTGCCCAAATAATATACACGTCAATTCGAAAGCGTTTTGTACGCAAAGTAGCAATCCGCGGGCTATATAAGGCACTTCGCGATGCCTATCCATGTTCTACACCATGTCAATGTTACTATCATATCTTAGGGTTCGCATAGAGCACAAGGAGCTGTGACCTTGAACGCGCCTTCATTCGTAGATTACTGCTACACGATAGAAAAGACGTACAAGTGAAAGTGGATTTAGTTTTACTGCAATTAGCATGCAGCCGAGCTGCCAAATAATGCCCAGATAATATACGCGTTAATTCGAATGGGTTTTGTAAACAAAGCAGCAATCCGTGGGCTATTGAGGACACTTAGCGATGCCTTTCCATGTTCTACAGCATGTCAATGTTACTATCATATCTTAGGGTTCGCATAGAGCACAAGGAGCTGTGACCTTGAACGCTCCTTCATTCGTAGATTACTGCCACACGATAGAAAAGACGTACAAGTGAAAATGGATTTAGTTTTACTGCAATTAGCATGCAGCGGAGCTGCCAAATAATGCCCACATAAAATACAAGTTAATTCAAATGCGTTTTGTAAACAAAGCAGCAATCCGAGAGCTATTAAGGACACTTCGCGATGCCTATCCATATTCTATACCATGCCATTGTAACTACCATATCTTAGCGTTTGCACACAGCACCTAGAGTTGTGACCTTGAACGCTCCTTCATAAGTAGAAAACTCCTACACGATAGAAAAGACGTTCAAGAGAAAACGGTCCAAGTTTCACTGCAATTAGTATGCAGCAGAGCTTTCAAAAAGTGCCCAAATAATATACACGTCAATTCGAACGCTTTTTGTACGCAAAGTAGCAATCCGCGGGCTATATAAGGCACTTCGCGATGCCTATCCATGTTCTACACCATGTCAATGTTACTATCATATCTTAGGGTTCGCATAGAGCACAAAGAGCTGTGACCTTGAACGCTCCTTCATTCGTGGATTACTGCCACACGATAGAAAAGACGTACAAGTGATAATGGATTTAGTTTTACTGCAATTAGCATGCAGCGGAGCTGCCAAATAATGCCCAGATAATATAAAAGTTAATTCTAATGCGTTTTGTAAACAAAGCAGCAATCCGTGAGCTATTAAGGACACTTCGCGATGCCTATCCATATTCTATACCATGCCATTGTAACTATCATATCTTAGCGTTTGCATACAGCACCTAGAGTTGTGACCTTGAACGCTCCTTCATAAGTAGATAACTCCTACACGATAGAAAAGACGTTCAAGAGAAAACGGTCTAAGTTTCACTGCAATTAGTATGCAGCAGAGCTTTCAGAAAATGCCCAAATAATATACACGTTAATTCGAACGCGTTTTGTACGCAAAGTAGCAATCCGCGGGCAATATAAGGCACTTCGCGATGTCTATTAATTTTCTATGCCATGCCAATGTAACTATCATATCTTAGCGTCCGCATACAGCATCTAGAGTTGTGACCTTGAACGCTCCTTCATAAGTAGATAACTCCTACATGATAGAAAAGACGTTCAAGAGAAAGCGGTCTGTTTTACTGCAATTAGTATGCAGCAGAGCTTTCAAAAAGTGCCCAAATAATATACACGTCAATTCGAACGCGTTTTGTACGCAAAGTAGCAATCCGCGGGCAATATAAGGCACCTCACGATGTCTATCCATGTTCTATACCATGCCAATGTAACTATCATATCTTAGCGTTCGCATACAGCACCTAGAGTTGTGACCTTGAACGCTCCTTCATAAGTAGATAACTCCTACACGATAGAAAAGACGTTCAAGAGAAAACGGTCTAAGTTTCACTGCAATTAGTATGCAGCAGAGCTTTCAAAAAGTGCCCAAATAATATACACGTCAATTCGAACGCTTTTTGTACGCAAAGTAGCAATCCGCGGGCTATATAAGGCACTTCGCGATGCCTATCCATGTTCTACACCATGTCAATGTTACTATCATATTTTAGGGTTCGCATAGAGCACAAGGAGCTGTGATCTTGAACGCGCCTTCATTCGTAGATTACTGCTACATGATAGAAAAGACGTACAAGTGAAAATGGATTTAGTTTTACTGCAATTAGCATGCAGCGGAGCTGCCAAATAATGCCCAGATAATATACAAGTTAATTCGAATGCGTTTTGTAAACAAAGCAACAATCCGTGAGCTATTAAGGACACTTCGCGATGCCTATCCATATTCTATACCATGCCATTGTAACAACCATATCTTAGCGTTTGCATACAGCACCTAGAGTTGTGACCTTGAACGCTCCTTCATAAGTAGATAACTCCTACACGATAGAAAAGACGTTCAAGAGAAACGGTCTAAGTTTCACAGCAATTAGTATGCAGCAGAGCTTTCAGAAAATGCCCAAATAATATACACGTAAATTCGAACGCGTTTTGTACGCAAAGTAGCAATCCGCGGGCAATATAAGGCACTTCGCGATGTCTATCCATGTTCTATACACTGCCAATGTAACTATCATATCTTAGCGTTCGCATAGAGCTCCTAGAGTTGTGACCTTGAACGCTCCCTCATAAGTAGATATCTCCTACACGATATAAAAGACGTACAATAGAAAACGGACTAAGTTTTACTGCAATTAGCATTCAGCAGAGCTGCCTAATAATGCCCAGATGATATACACGAAAATTCGAATGCTTTTGTAAACAAAGCAGCAATCCGTAGGCTATTAAGGACACTTCGCGATGCCTATCCATTTTCTATACCATGCCATTGTAACTACCATATCTTAGCGTTCGCATACAGCACCTAGAGCTGTGACCTTGAACGCTCCTTCATAATTAGATAACTCCTACACGATAGAAAAGACGTTCAAGAGAAAACGGTCTAAGTTTTACTGCAATTAATATTCAGCAGAGCTTTCAAAAAGTGCCCAAATAATATACACGTTAATTCGAACGCGTTTTGTACGCAAAGTAGCAATCCGCGGGCTATATAAGGCACTTTGCGTTGTCCATCCATGTTCTATACCATGTCAATGTTACTATCATATCTCTTAGGGTTCGCATAGACCAATTAGAGCTGTGACCTTGAACGGGCCTTTATAAGTAGATAACTCCTACACTATAGAAAAGACGTTCAAGAGAAAACGGTCTAAGTTTTACTGCAATTAGTATGCAGCAGAGCTTTCAAAAAGTGCCCAAATAATATACACGTCAATTCGAACGCATTTTGTACGCAAAGTAGCAATCCGCGGGCTATATAAGGCACTTCGCGATGCCTATCCATGTTCTACACCATGTCAATGTTACTATCATATCTTAGGGTTCGCATAGAGCACAAGGAGCTTTAACGCGCCTTCATTCGTAGATTACTGCTACACGATAGAAAAGACGTACAAGTGTAAATGGATTTAGTTTTACTGCAATTAGCATGCAGCAGAGCTGCCAAATAATGCCCAGATAATATACGCGTTAAATCGAATGCGTTTTGTAAACAAAGCAGCAATCCGTGGGCTATTGAGGACACTTAGCGATGCCTTTCCATGTTCTACAGCATGTCAATGTTACTATCATATCTTAGGGTTCGCATAGAGCACAAAGAGCTGTGACCTTGAACGCTCCTTCATTCGTAGATTACTGCCACAAGATAGAAAAGACGTACAAGTGAAAATGGATTTTGTTTTACTGCAATTAGCATGCAGCGGAGCTGCCAAATAATGCCCACATAATATACAAGTTAATTCAAATGCGTTTTGTAAACAAAGCAGCAATCCGTGGGCTATTAAGGACACTTCGCGATGCCTATCCATTTTCTATACCAAGCCATTGTAACTACCATATCTTAGCGTTCGCATACAGCATCTAGAGCTGTGACCTTGAACGCTCCTTCATAAGTAGATAACTCCTACACGATAGAAAAGCCGTTCAAGAGAAAACGGTCTAAGTTTTACTGCAATTAGTATGCAGCAGAGCTTTCAAAAAGTGCCCAAATAATATACACGTCAATTCGAACGCGTTTTGTACGCAAAGTAGCAATCCGCGGGCAATATAAGGCACCTCACGATGTCTATCCATGTTCTATACCATGCCAATGTAACTATCATATCTTAGCGTTCGCATACAGCAACTAGAGTTGTGACCTTGAACGCTCCTTCATAAGTAGATAACTCCTACACAATAGAAAAGACGTATAAGTGAAAATGGATTTAGTTTTACTGCAATAAGCATGCAGCAGAGCTGCCAAATAATGCCCAGATAATATACGCGTTAATTCGAATGCGTTTTGTAAACAAAGCAGCAATCCGTGGGCTATTAAGGACACTTCGCGATGCCTATCCATATTCTATACCATGCCATTGTAACTACCATATCTTAGCGTTTGCATACAGCACCTAGTGTTGTGACCTTGAAGGGTCCTTCATAAGTAGATAACTCCTACACGATAGAAAAGACGTTCAAGAGAAAACGGTCTAAGTTTTACTGCAATTAGTATGCAGCAGAGCTTTCAAAGAGTGCCCAAATAATATACACGTCAATTCGAAAGCGTTTTGTACGCAAAGTAGCAATCCGCGGGCTATATAAGGCACTTCGCTATTTCTATCCATGTTCTATACCATGCCAATGTAACTATCATTTCTTAGCGTTCGCATAGAGCTCCTAGAGTTGTGACCTTGATCGCTCCATCATAAGTAGATATCTCCTACACGATATAAAAGACGTACAATAGAAAACGGACTAAGTTTTACTGCAATTAGCATTCATCAGAGCTGCCTAATAATGCCCAGATGATATACACGAAAATTCGAATGCGTTTTGTAAACAAAGCAGCAATCCGTGGGCTATGAAGGACACTTCGCGATGCCTATCCTTTTTCTATACCATGCCATTGAAACTACCATATCTTAACGTTTGCATACAGCACCTAGAGTTGTGACCTTGAACGCTCCTTCATAAGTAGATAACTCCTACACGATAGAAAAGACGTTCAAGAGAAAACGGTCTAAGTTTCACTGCAATTAGTATGCAGCAGAGCTTTCAGAAAATGCCCAAATAATATACACGTTAATTCGAACGCGTTTTGTACGCAAAGTAGCAATCCGTGGGCAATATAAGGCACTTCGCGATGTCTATCCATGTTCTATACCATGCCAATGTAACTATCATATCTTAGCGTTCGCATACAGCATCTAGAGATGTGACCTTGAACGCTCCTACATAAGTAGATAACTCCTACACGATATAAAAGACGTACAATAGAAAACGGACAAAGTTTTACTGCAATTAGCATGCAGCAGAGCTGCCTAATAATGCCCAGATGATATACACGAAAATTCGAATGCTTTTGAAAACAAAGCAGCAATCCGTGGGCTATTAAGGACACTTCGCGATGCCTATCCATTTTCTATACAATGCCATTGTAAGTACCATATCTTAGCGTTCGCATACAGCATCTAGAGATGTGACCTTGAACGCTCCTTCATAAGTAGATAACTCCTACACGATAGAAAAGCCGTTCAAGAGAAAACGGTATAAGTTTTACTGCAATTAGTATGCAGCAGAGCATTCAAAAAGTGCCCAAATAATATACACGTCAATTCGAAAGCGTTTTGTACGCAAAGTAGCAATCCGCGGGCTATATAAGGCACTTCGCGATGCCTATCCATGTTCTACACCATGTCAATGTTACTATCATATCTTAGGGTTCGCATAGAGCACAAGGAGCTGTGACCTTGAACGCGCCTTCATTCGTAGATTACTGCTACACGATAGAAAAGACGTACAAGTGAAAGTGGATTTAGTTTTACTGCAATTAGCATGCAGCCGAGCTGCCAAATAATGCCCAGATAATATACGCGTTAATTCGAATGGGTTTTGTAAACAAAGCAGCAATCCGTGGGCTATTGAGGACACTTAGCGATGCCTTTCCATGTTCTACAGCATGTCAATGTTACTATCATATCTTAGGGTTCGCATAGAGCACAAGGAGCTGTGACCTTGAACGCTCCTTCATTCGTAG
Organism: Tetropium fuscum; assembly: GCA_964058915.1. NCBI lineage: Eukaryota > Metazoa > Arthropoda > Insecta > Coleoptera > Cerambycidae > Tetropium > Tetropium fuscum. The sequence continues at coordinate 135,976 of CAXKVY010008208.1, forward strand.
ATTACTGCCACACGATAGAAAAGACGTACAAGTGAAAATGGATTTAGTTTTACTGCAATTAGCATGCAGCGGAGCTGCCAAATAATGCCCACATAAAATACAAGTTAATTCAAATGCGTTTTGTAAACAAAGCAGCAATCCGAGAGCTATTAAGGACACTTCGCGATGCCTATCCATATTCTATACCATGCCATTGTAACTACCATATCTTAGCGTTTGCACACAGCACCTAGAGTTGTGACCTTGAACGCTCCTTCATAAGTAGAAAACTCCTACACGATAGAAAAGACGTTCAAGAGAAAACGGTCCAAGTTTCACTGCAATTAGTATGCAGCAGAGCTTTCAAAAAGTGCCCAAATAATATACACGTCAATTCGAACGCTTTTTGTACGCAAAGTAGCAATCCGCGGGCTATATAAGGCACTTCGCGATGCCTATCCATGTTCTACACCATGTCAATGTTACTATCATATCTTAGGGTTCGCATAGAGCACAAAGAGCTGTGACCTTGAACGCTCCTTCATTCGTGGATTACTGCCACACGATAGAAAAGACGTACAAGTGATAATGGATTTAGTTTTACTGCAATTAGCATGCAGCGGAGCTGCCAAATAATGCCCAGATAATATAAAAGTTAATTCTAATGCGTTTTGTAAACAAAGCAGCAATCCGTGAGCTATTAAGGACACTTCGCGATGCCTATCCATATTCTATACCATGCCATTGTAACTATCATATCTTAGCGTTTGCATACAGCACCTAGAGTTGTGACCTTGAACGCTCCTTCATAAGTAGATAACTCCTACACGATAGAAAAGACGTTCAAGAGAAAACGGTCTAAGTTTCACTGCAATTAGTATGCAGCAGAGCTTTCAGAAAATGCCCAAATAATATACACGTTAATTCGAACGCGTTTTGTACGCAAAGTAGCAATCCGCGGGCAATATAAGGCACTTCGCGATGTCTATTAATTTTCTATGCCATGCCAATGTAACTATCATATCTTAGCGTCCGCATACAGCATCTAGAGTTGTGACCTTGAACGCTCCTTCATAAGTAGATAACTCCTACATGATAGAAAAGACGTTCAAGAGAAAGCGGTCTGTTTTACTGCAATTAGTATGCAGCAGAGCTTTCAAAAAGTGCCCAAATAATATACACGTCAATTCGAACGCGTTTTGTACGCAAAGTAGCAATCCGCGGGCAATATAAGGCACCTCACGATGTCTATCCATGTTCTATACCATGCCAATGTAACTATCATATCTTAGCGTTCGCATACAGCACCTAGAGTTGTGACCTTGAACGCTCCTTCATAAGTAGATAACTCCTACACGATAGAAAAGACGTTCAAGAGAAAACGGTCTAAGTTTCACTGCAATTAGTATGCAGCAGAGCTTTCAAAAAGTGCCCAAATAATATACACGTCAATTCGAACGCTTTTTGTACGCAAAGTAGCAATCCGCGGGCTATATAAGGCACTTCGCGATGCCTATCCATGTTCTACACCATGTCAATGTTACTATCATATTTTAGGGTTCGCATAGAGCACAAGGAGCTGTGATCTTGAACGCGCCTTCATTCGTAGATTACTGCTACATGATAGAAAAGACGTACAAGTGAAAATGGATTTAGTTTTACTGCAATTAGCATGCAGCGGAGCTGCCAAATAATGCCCAGATAATATACAAGTTAATTCGAATGCGTTTTGTAAACAAAGCAACAATCCGTGAGCTATTAAGGACACTTCGCGATGCCTATCCATATTCTATACCATGCCATTGTAACAACCATATCTTAGCGTTTGCATACAGCACCTAGAGTTGTGACCTTGAACGCTCCTTCATAAGTAGATAACTCCTACACGATAGAAAAGACGTTCAAGAGAAACGGTCTAAGTTTCACAGCAATTAGTATGCAGCAGAGCTTTCAGAAAATGCCCAAATAATATACACGTAAATTCGAACGCGTTTTGTACGCAAAGTAGCAATCCGCGGGCAATATAAGGCACTTCGCGATGTCTATCCATGTTCTATACACTGCCAATGTAACTATCATATCTTAGCGTTCGCATAGAGCTCCTAGAGTTGTGACCTTGAACGCTCCCTCATAAGTAGATATCTCCTACACGATATAAAAGACGTACAATAGAAAACGGACTAAGTTTTACTGCAATTAGCATTCAGCAGAGCTGCCTAATAATGCCCAGATGATATACACGAAAATTCGAATGCTTTTGTAAACAAAGCAGCAATCCGTAGGCTATTAAGGACACTTCGCGATGCCTATCCATTTTCTATACCATGCCATTGTAACTACCATATCTTAGCGTTCGCATACAGCACCTAGAGCTGTGACCTTGAACGCTCCTTCATAATTAGATAACTCCTACACGATAGAAAAGACGTTCAAGAGAAAACGGTCTAAGTTTTACTGCAATTAATATTCAGCAGAGCTTTCAAAAAGTGCCCAAATAATATACACGTTAATTCGAACGCGTTTTGTACGCAAAGTAGCAATCCGCGGGCTATATAAGGCACTTCGCTATTTCTATCCATGTTCTATACCATGAAAATGTAATTATCATATCTTAGCGTTCGCATACAGCACCTAGAGTTGTGACCTTGAACGCTCCTTCATAAGTAGATAACTCCTACACGATAGAAAAGACGTTCAAGGGTAAACGGTCTAAGTTTTACTGCAATTAGAATGCAGCAGAGCTTTCAAAAAGTGCCCAAATAATATACACGTCAATTCGAACGCATTTTGTACGCAAAGTAGCAATCCGAGGGCTATATAGGGCACTTCGCGATGCCTATCCATGTTCTACACCATGTCAATGTTACTATGATATCTTAGGGTTGGCCTAGAGCACAAGGAGCTGTGACCTTGAACGCGCCATCATTCGTAGATTACTGCTTCACGATAGAAATGACGTACAAGTGAAAATGGATTTAGTTTTACTGCAATTAGCATGCAGCAGAGCTGCCAAATAATGCCCAGATAATATATGCGTTAATTCGAATGCGTTTTGTAAACAAAGCAGCAATCCGTGGGCAATATAACGCACTTCGCGATGTCTATCCATGTTCTATACCATGCCAATGTAACTATCATATCTTAGCGTTCGCATAGAGCTCCTAGAGTTGTGACCTTGAACGCTCCTTCATAAGTAGATATCTCCTACACGATATAAAAGACGTACAATAGAAAACGGACTAAGTTTTACTGCAATTAGCATTCTGCAAAGCTGCCTAATAATGCCCTGATGATATACACGAAAATTCGAATGCGTTTTGTAAACAAAGCAGCAATCCGTGGGCTATTAAGGACACTTCGCGATGCCTATCCTTTTTCTATACCATGCCATTGAAACTACCATATCTTAGCGTTTGCATACAGCACCTAGAGTTGTGACCTTGAACGCTCCTTCATATGTAGATAACTCCTACACGATAGAAAAGACGTTCAAGAGAAAACGGTCTAAGTTTTACAGCAATTAATATTCAGCAGAGCTTTCAAAAAGTGCCCAAATAATATACACGTCAATTCGAAAGCGTTTTGTACGCAAAGTAGCAATCCGCGGGCTATATAAGGCACTTTGCGTTGTCCATCCATGTTCTATACCATGTCAATGTTACTATCATATCTCTTAGGGTTCGCATAGACCAATTAGAGCTGTGACCTTGAACGGGCCTTTATAAGTAGATAACTCCTACACTATAGAAAAGACGTTCAAGAGAAAACGGTCTAAGTTTTACTGCAATTAGTATGCAGCAGAGCTTTCAAAAAGTGCCCAAATAATATACACGTCAATTCGAACCCATTTTGTACGCAAAGTAGCAATCCGCGGGCTATATAAGGCACTTCGCGATGCCTATCCATGTTCTACACCATGTCAATGTTACTATCATATCTTAGGGTTCGCATAGAGCACAAGGAGCTTTAACGCGCCTTCATTCGTAGATTACTGCTACACGATAGAAAAGACGTACAAGTGTAAATGGATTTAGTTTTACTGCAATTAGCATGCAGCAGAGCTGCCAAATAATGCCCAGATAATATACGCGTTAAATCGAATGCGTTTTGTAAACAAAGCAGCAATCCGTGGGCTATTGAGGACACTTAGCGATGCCTTTCCATGTTCTACAGCATGTCAATGTTACTATCATATCTTAGGGTTCGCATAGAGCACAAAGAGCTGTGACCTTGAACGCTCCTTCATTCGTAGATTACTGCCACACGATAGAAAAGACGTACAAGTGAAAATGGATTTAGTTTTACTGCAATTAGCATGCAGCGGAGCTGCCAAATAATGCCCACATAATATACAAGTTAATTCAAATGCGTTTTGTAAACAAAGCAGCAATCCGTGGGCTATTAAGGACACTTCGCGATGCCTATCCATTTTCTATACCAAGCCATTGTAACTACCATATCTTAGCGTTCGCATACAGCATCTAGAGCTGTGACCTTGAACGCTCCTTCATAAGTAGATAACTCCTACACGATAGAAAAGTCGTTCAAGAGAAAACGGTCTTTTTTACTGCAATTAGTATGCAGCAGAGCTTTCAAAAAGTGCCCAAATAATATACACGTCAATTCGAACGCGTTTTGTACGCAAAGTAGCAATCCGCGGGCAATATAAGGCACCTCACGATGTCTATCCATGTTCTATACCATGCCAATGTAACTATCATATCTTAGCGTTCGCATACAGCAACTAGAGTTGTGACCTTGAACGCTCCTTCATAAGTAGATAACTCCTACACAATAGAAAAGACGTATAAGTGAAAATGGATTTAGTTTTACTGCAATAAGCATGCAGCAGAGCTGCCAAATAATGCCCAGATAATATACGCGTTAATTCGAATGCGTTTTGTAAACAAAGCAGCAATCCGTGGGCTATTAAGGACACTTCGCGATGCCTATCCATATTCTATACCATGCCATTGTAACTACCATATCTTAGCGTTTGCATACAGCACCTAGTGTTGTGACCTTGAAGGGTCCTTCATAAGTAGATAACTCCTACACGATAGAAAAGACGTTCAAGAGAAAACGGTCTAAGTTTTACTGCAATTAGTATGCAGCAGAGCTTTCAAAAAGTGCCCAAATAATATACACGTCAATTCGAAAGCGTTTTGTACGCAAAGTAGCAATCCGCGGGCTATATAAGGTACTTCGCTATTTCTATCCATGTTCTATACCATGCCAATGTAACTATCATTTCTTAGCGTTCGCATAGAGCTCCTAGAGTTGTGACCTTGATCGCTCCATCATAAGTAGATATCTCCTACACGATATAAAAGACGTACAATAGAAAACGGACTAAGTTTTACTGCAATTAGCATTCATCAGAGCTGCCTAATAATGCCCAGATGATATACACGAAAATTCGAATGCGTTTTGTAAACAAAGCAGCAATCCGTGGGCTATGAAGGACACTTCGCGATGCCTATCCTTTTTCTATACCATGCCATTGAAACTACCATATCTTAACGTTTGCATACAGCACCTAGAGTTGTGACCTTGAACGCTCCTTCATAAGTAGATAACTCCTACACGATAGAAAAGACGTTCAAGAGAAAACGGTCTAAGTTTCACTGCAATTAGTATGCAGCAGAGCTTTCAGAAAATGCCCAAATAATATACACGTTAATTCGAACGCGTTTTGTACGCAAAGTAGCAATCCGTGGGCAATATAAGGCACTTCGCGATGTCTATCCATGTTCTATACCATGCCAATGTAACTATCATATCTTAGCGTTCGCATACAGCATCTAGAGATGTGACCTTGAACGCTCCTACATAAGTAGATAACTCCTACACGATATAAAAGACGTACAATAGAAAACGGACAAAGTTTTACTGCAATTAGCATGCAGCAGAGCTGCCTAATAATGCCCAGATGATATACACGAAAATTCGAATGCTTTTGAAAACAAAGCAGCAATCCGTGGGCTATTAAGGACACTTCGTGATGCCTATCCATTTTCTATACAATGCCATTGTAAGTACCATATCTTAGCGTTCGCATACAGCATCTAGAGATGTGACCTTGAACGCTCCTTCATAAGTAGATAACTCCTACACGATAGAAAAGCCGTTCAAGAGAAAACGGTATAAGTTTTACTGCAATTAGTATGCAGCAGAGCTTTCAAAAAGTGCCCAAATAATATACACGTCAATTCGAAAGCGTTTTGTACGCAAAGTAGCAATCCGCGGGCTATATAAGGCACTTCGCGATGCCTATCCATGTTCTACACCATGTCAATGTTACTATCATATCTTAGGGTTCGCATAGAGCACAAGGAGCTGTGACCTTGAACGCGCCTTCATTCGTAGATTACTGCTACACGATAGAAAAGACGTACAAGTGAAAGTGGATTTAGTTTTACTGCAATTAGCATGCAGCCGAGCTGCCAAATAATGCCCAGATAATATACGCGTTAATTCGAATGGGTTTTGTAAACAAAGCAGCAATCCGTGGGCTATTGAGGACACTTAGCGATGCCTTTCCATGTTCTACAGCATGTCAATGTTACTATCATATCTTAGGGTTCGCATAGAGCACAAGGAGCTGTGACCTTGAACGCTCCTTCATTCGTAGATTACTGCCACACGATAGAAAAGACGTACAAGTGAAAATGGATTTAGTTTTACTGCAATTAGCATGCAGCGGAGCTGCCAAATAATGCCCACATAAAATACAAGTTAATTCAAATGCGTTTTGTAAACAAAGCAGCAATCCGAGAGCTATTAAGGACACTTCGCGATGCCTATCCATATTCTATACCATGCCATTGTAACTACCATATCTTAGCGTTTGCACACAGCACCTAGAGTTGTGACCTTGAACGCTCCTTCATAAGTAGAAAACTCCTACACGATAGAAAAGACGTTCAAGAGAAAACGGTCCAAGTTTCACTGCAATTAGTATGCAGCAGAGCTTTCAGAAAATGCCCAAATAATATACACGTTAATTCGAACGCGTTTTGTACGCAAAGTAGCAATCCGCGGGCAATATAAGGCACTTCGCGATGTCTATCCATGTTCTATACCATGCCAATGTAACTATCATATCTTAGCGTTCGCATACAGCATCTAGAGTTGTGACCTTGAACGCTTCTTCATCAGTAGATAACTCCTACACGATAGAAAAGACGTTCAAGGGAAAACGGTCTAAGTCTTATTGCAATTAGTATGAGCAGAGCATTCAAAAAGAGCCCAAATAATATATACGATAATTCGAACGCGTTTTGTACGCAAAGAAGCAATCCGCGGGCTATATAAGGCACTTCGCGATGCCTATCCATGTTCTACACCATGTCAATGTTACTATGATATCTTAGGGTTTGCATAGAGCACAAGGAGCTGTGACTTTGAACGCGCCTTCATTCGTAGATTACTGCTACACGATAGAAAAGACGTACAAGTGAAAATGGATTTAGTTTTACTGCAATTAGCATGCAGCAGAGCTGCCAAATAATGCCCAGATAATATACGCGTTAATTCGAATGCGTTTTGTAAACAAAGCAGCAATCCGTGGGTTATTGAGGACACTTAGCGATGCCTTTCCATGTTCTACAGCATGTCAATGTTACTATCATATCTTAGGGTTCGCATAGAGCACAAAGAGCTGTGACCTTGAACGCTCCTTCATTCGTGGATTACTGCCACACGATAGAAAAGACGTACAAGTGAAAATGGATTTAGTTTTACTGCAATTAGCATGCAGCGGAGCTGCCAAATAATGCCCAGATAATATACAAGTTAATTCTAATGCGTTTTGTAAACAAAGCAGCAATCCGTGAGCTATTAAGGACACTTCGCGATGCCTATCCATATTCTATACCATGCCATTGTAACTATCATATCTTAGCGTTTGCATACAGCACCTAGAGTTGTGACCTTGAACGCTCCTTCATAAGTAGATAACTCCTACACGATAGAAAAGACGTTCAAGAGAAAACGGTCTAAGTTTCACTGCAATTAGTATGCAGCAGAGCTTTCAGAAAATGCCCAAATAATATACACGTTAATTCGAACGCGTTTTGTACGCAAAGTAGCAATCCGCGGGCAATATAAGGCACTTCGCTATGTCTATTAATTTTCTATGCCATGCCAATGTAACTATCATATCTTAGCGTCCGCATACAGCATCTAGAGTTGTGACCTTGAACGCTCCTTCATAAGTAGATAACTCCTACATGATAGAAAAGACGTTCAAGAGAAAACGGTCTGTTTTACTGCAATTAGTATGCAGCAGAGCTTTCAAAAAGTGCCCAAATAATATACACGTCAATTCGAACGCGTTTTGTACGCAAAGTAGCAATCCGCGGGCAATATAAGGCACCTCACGATGTCTATCCATGTTCTATACCATGCCAATGTAACTATCATATCTTAGCGTTCGCATACAGCACCTAGAGTTGTGACCTTGAACGCTCCTTCATAAGTAGATAACTCCTACACGATAGAAAAGACGTTCAAGAGAAAACGGTCTAAGTTTCACTGCAATTAGTATGCAGCAGAGCTTTCAAAAAGTGCCCAAATAATATACACGTCAATTCGAACGCATTTTGTACGCAAAGTAGCAATCCGCGGGCTATATAAGGCACTTCGCGATGCCTATCCATGTTCTACACCATGTCAATGTTACTATCATATCTTAGGGTTCGCATAGAGCACAAAGAGCTGTGACCTTGAACGCTCCTTCATTCGTGGATTACTGCCACACGATAGAAAAGACGTACAAGTGATAATGGATTTAGTTTTACTGCAATTAGCATGCAGCGGAGCTGCCAAATAATGCCCAGATAATATACAAGTTAATTCTAATGCGTTTTGTAAACAAAGCAACAATCCGTGAGCTATTAAGGACACTTCGCGATGCCTATCCATATTCTATACCATGCCATTGTAACAACCATATCTTAGCGTTTGCATACAGCACCTAGAGTTGTGACCTTGAACGCTCCTTCATAAGTAGATAACTCCTACACTATAGAAAAGACGTTCAAGAGAAACGGTCTAAGTTTCACAGCAATTAGTATGCAGCAGAGCTTTCAGAAAATGCCCAAATAATATACACGTAAATTCGAACGCGTTTTGTACGCAAAGTAGCAATCCGCGGGCAATATAAGGCACTTCGCGATGTCTATCCATGTTCTATACACTGCCAATGTAACTATCATATCTTAGCGTTCGCATAGAGCTCCTAGAGTTGTGACCTTGAACGCTCCCTCATAAGTAGATATCTCCTACACGATATAAAAGACGTACAATAAAAAACGGACTAAGTTTTACTGCAATTAGCATTCAGCAGAGCTGCCTAATAATGCCCAGATGATATACACGAAAATTCGAATGCTTTTGTAAACAAAGCAGCAATCCGTAGGCTATTAAGGACACTTCGCGATGCCTATCCATTTTCTATACCATGCCATTGTAACTACCATATCTTAGCGTTCGCATACAGCACCTAGAGCTGTGACCTTGAACGCTCCTTCATAATTAGATAACTCCTACACGATAGAAAAGACGTTCAAGAGAAAACGGTCTAAGTTTTACTGCAATTAATATTCAGCAGAGCTTTCAAAAAGTGCCCAAATAATATACACGTTAATTCGAACGCGTTTTGTACGCAAAGTAGCAATCCGCGGGCTATATAAGGCACTTCGCTATTTCTATCCATGTTCTATACCATGAAAATGTAATTATCATATCTTAGCGTTCGCATACAGCACCTAGAGTTGTGACCTTGAACGCTCCTTCATAAGTAGATAACTCCTACACGATAGAAAAGACGTTCAAGGGTAAACGGTCTAAGTTTTACTGCAATTAGTATGCAGCAGAGCTTTCAAAAAGTGCCCAAATAATATACACGTCAATTCGAACGCATTTTGTACGCAAAGTAGCAATCCGAGGGCTATATAGGGCACTTCGCGATGCCTATCCATGTTCTACACCATGTCAATGTTACTATGATATCTTAGGGTTGGCCTAGAGCACAAGGAGCTGTGACCTTGAACGCGCCATCATTCGTAGATTACTGCTTCACGATAGAAATGACGTACAAGTGAAAATGGATTTAGTTTTACTGCAATTAGCATGCAGCAGAGCTGCCAAATAATGCCCAGATAATATATGCGTTAATTCGAATGCGTTTTGTAAACAAAGCAGCAATCCGTGGGCAATATAACGCACTTCGCGATGTCTATCCATGTTCTATACCATGCCAATGTAACTATCATATCTTAGCGTTCGCATAGAGCTCCTAGAGTTGTGACCTTGAACGCTCCTTCATAAGTAGATATCTCCTACACGATATAAAAGACGTACAATAGAAAACGGACTAAGTTTTACTGCAATTAGCATTCTGCAAAGCTGCCTAATAATGCCCTGATGATATACACGAAAATTCGAATGCGTTTTGTAAACAAAGCAGCAATCCGTGGGCTATTAAGGACACTTCGCGATGCCTATCCTATTTCTATACCATGCCATTGAAACTACCAAATCTTAGCGTTTGCATACAGCACCTAGAGTTGTGACCTTGAACGCTCCTTCATATGTAGATAACTCCTACACGATAGAAAAGACGTTCAAGAGAAAACGGTCTAAGTTTTACAGCAATTAATATTCAGCAGAGCTTTCAAAAAGTGCCCAAATAATATACACGTCAATTCGAAAGCGTTTTGTACGCAAAGTAGCAATCCGCGGGCTATATAAGGCACTTTGCGTTGTCCATCCATGTTCTATACCATGTCAATGTTACTATCATATCTCTTAGGGTTCGCATAGACCAATTAGAGCTGTGACCTTGAACGGGCCTTTATAAGTAGATAACTCCTACACTATAGAAAAGACGTTCAAGAGAAAACGGTCTAAGTTTTACTGCAATTAGTATGCAGCAGAGCTTTCAAAAAGTGCCCAAATAATATACACGTCAATTCGAACGCATTTTGTACGCAAAGTAGCAATCCGCGGGCTATATAAGGCACTTCGCGATGCCTATCCATGTTCTACACCATGTCAATGTTACTATCATATCTTAGGGTTCGCATAGAGCACAAGGAGCTTTAACGCGCCTTCATTCGTAGATTACTGCTACACGATAGAAAAGACGTACAAGTGTAAATGGATTTAGTTTTACTGCAATTAGCATGCAGCAGAGCTGCCAAATAATGCCCAGATAATATATACGCGTTAAATCGAATGCGTTTTGTAAACAAAGCAGCAATCCGTGGGCTATTGAGGACACTTAGCGATGCCTTTCCATGTTCTACAGCATGTCAATATTACTATCATATCTTAGGGTTCGCATAGAGCACAAAGAGCTGTGACCTTGAACGCTCCTTCATTCGTAGATTACTGCCACACGATAGAAAAGACGTACAAGTGAAAATGGATTTAGTTTTACTGCAATTAGCATGCAGCGGAGCTGCCAAATAATGCCCACATAATATACAAGTTAATTCAAATGCGTTTTGTAAACAAAGCAGCAATCCGTGGGCTATTAAGGACACTTCGCGATGCCTATCCATTTTCTATACCAAGCCATTGTAACTACCATATCTTAGCGTTCGCATACAGCATCTAGAGCTGTGACCTTGAACGCTCCTTCATAAGTAGATAACTCCTACACGATAGAAAAGCCGTTCAAGAGAAAACGGTCTAAGTTTTACTGCAATTAGTATGCAGCAGAGCTTTCAAAAAGTGCCCAAATAATATACACGTCAATTCGAACGCGTTTTGTACGCAAAGTAGCAATCCGCGGGCAATATAAGGCACCTCACGATGTCTATCCATGTTCTATACCATGCCAATGTAACTATCATATCTTAGCGTTCGCATACAGCAACTAGAGTTGTGACCTTGAACGCTCCTTCATAAGTAGATAACTCCTACACAATAGAAAAGACGTATAAGTGAAAATGGATTTAGTTTTACTGCAATAAGCATGCAGCAGAGCTGCCAAATAATGCCCAGATAATATACGCGTTAATTCGAATGCGTTTTGTAAACAAAGCAGCAATCCGTGGGCTATTAAGGACACTTCGCGATGCCTATCCATATTCTATACCATGCCATTGTAACTACCATATCTTAGCGTTTGCATACAGCACCTAGTGTTGTGACCTTGAAGGGTCCTTCATAAGTAGATAACTCCTACACGATAGAAAAGACGTTCAAGAGAAAACGGTCTAAGTTTTACTGCAATTAGTATGCAGCAGAGCTTTCAAAAAGTGCCCAAATAATATACACGTCAATTCGAAAGCGTTTTGTACGCAAAGTAGCAATCCGCGGGCTATATAAGGCACTTCGCTATTTCTATCCATGTTCTATACCATGCCAATGTAACTATCATTTCTTAGCGTTCGCATAGAGCTCCTAGAGTTGTGACCTTGATCGCTCCATCAGAAGTAGATATCTCCTACACGATATAAAAGACGTACAATAGAAAACGGACTAAGTTTTACTGCAATTAGCATTCATCAGAGCTGCCTAATAATGCCCAGATGATATACACGAAAATTCGAATGCGTTTTGTAAACAAAGCAGCAATCCGTGGGCTATGAAGGACACTTCGCGATGCCTATCCTTTTTCTATACCATGCCATTGAAACTACCATATCTTAACGTTTGCATACAGCACCTAGAGTTGTGACCTTGAACGCTCCTTCATAAGTAGATAACTCCTACACGATAGAAAAGACGTTCAAGAGAAAACGGTCTAAGTTTCACTGCAATTAGTATGCAGCAGAGCTTTCAGAAAATGCCCAAATAATATACACGTTAATTCGAACACGTTTTGTACGCAAAGTAGCAATCCGTGGGCAATATAAGGCACTTCGCGATGTCTATCCATGTTCTATACCATGCCAATGTAACTATCATATCTTAGCGTTCGCATACAGCATCTAGAGATGTGACCTTGAACGCTCCTACATAAGTAGATAACTCCTACACGATATAAAAGACGTACAATAGAAAACGGACAAAGTTTTACTGCAATTAGCATGCAGCAGAGCTGCCTAATAATGCCCAGATGATATACACGAAAATTCGAATGCTTTTGAAAACAAAGCAGCAATCCGTGGGCTATTAAGGACACTTCGCGATGCCTATCCATTTTCTATACAATGCCATTGTAAGTACCATATCTTAGCGTTCGCATACAGCATCTAGAGATGTGACCTTGAACGCTCCTTCATAAGTAGATAACTCCTACACGATAGAAAAGCCGTTCAAGAGAAAACGGTATAAGTTTTACTGCAATTAGTATGCAGCAGAGCTTTCAAAAAGTGCCCAAATAATATACACGTCAATTCGAAAGCGTTTTGTACGCAAAGTAGCAATCCGCGGGCTATATAAGGCACTTCGCGATGCCTATCCATGTTCTACACCATGTCAATGTTACTATCATATCTTAGGGTTCGCATAGAGCACAAGGAGCTGTGACCTTGAACGCGCCTTCATTCGTAGATTACTGCTACACGATAGAAAAGACGTACAAGTGAAAGTGGATTTAGTTTTACTGCAATTAGCATGCAGCCGAGCTGCCAAATAATGCCCAGATAATATACGCGTTAATTCGAATGGGTTTTGTAAACAAAGCAGCAATCCGTGGGCTATTGAGGACACTTAGCGATGCCTTTCCATGTTCTACAGCATGTCAATGTTACTATCATATCTTAGGGTTCGCATAGAGCACAAGGAGCTGTGACCTTGAACGCTCCTTCATTCGTAGATTACTGCCACACGATAGAAAAGACGTACAAGTGAAAATGGATTTAGTTTTACTGCAATTAGCATGCAGCGGAGCTGCCAAATAATGCCCACATAAAATACAAGTTAATTCAAATGCGTTTTGTAAACAAAGCAGCAATCCGAGAGCTATTAAGGACACTTCGCGATGCCTATCCATATTCTATACCATGCCATTGTAACTACCATATCTTAGCGTTTGCACACAGCACCTAGAGTTGTGACCTTGAACGCTCCTTCATAAGTAGAAAACTCCTACACGATAGAAAAGACGTTCAAGAGAAAACGGTCCAAGTTTCACTGCAATTAGTATGCAGCAGAGCTTTCAGAAAATGCCCAAATAATATACACGTTAATTCGAACGCGTTTTGTACGCAAAGTAGCAATCCGCGGGCAATATAAGGCACTTCGCGATGTCTATCCATGTTCTATACCATGCCAATGTAACTATCATATCTTAGCGTTCGCATACAGCATCTAGAGTTGTGACCTTGAACGCTTCTTCATCAGTAGATAACTCCTACACGATAGAAAAGACGTTCAAGGGAAAACGGTCTAAGTCTTATTGCAATTAGTATGAGCAGAGCATTCAAAAAGAGCCCAAATAATATATACGATAATTCGAACGCGTTTTGTACGCAAAGAAGCAATCCGCGGGCTATATAAGGCACTTCGCGATGCCTATCCATGTTCTACACCATGTCAATGTTACTATGATATCTTAGGGTTTCCATAGAGCACAAGGAGTTGTGACTTTGAACGCGCCTTCATTCGTAGATTACTGCTACACGATAGAAAAGACGTACAAGTGAAAATGGATTTAGTTTTACTGCAATTAGCATGCAGCAGAGCTGCCAAATAATGCCCAGATAATATACGCGTTAATTCGAATGCGTTTTGTAAACAAAGCAGCAATCCGTGGGTTATTGAGGACACTTAGCGATGCCTTTCCATGTTATACAGCATGTCAATGTTACTATCATATCTTAGGGTTCGCATAGAGCACAAAGAGCTGTGACCTTGAACGCTCCTTCATTCGTGGATTACTGCCACACGATAGAAAAGACGTACAAGTGAAAATGGATTTAGTTTTACTGCAATTAGCATGCAGCGGAGCTGCCAAATAATGCCCAGATAATATACAAGTTAATTCTAATGCGTTTTGTAAACAAAGCAGCAATCCGTGAGCTATTAAGGACACTTCGCGATGCCTATCCATATTCTATACCATGCCATTGTAACTATCATATCTTAGCGTTTGCATACAGCACCTAGAGTTGTGACCTTGAACGCTCCTTCATAAGTAGATAACTCCTACACGATAGAAAAGACGTTCAAGAGAAAACGGTCTAAGTTTCACTGCAATTAGTATGCAGCAGAGCTTTCAGAAAATGCCCAAATAATATACACGTTAATTCGAACGCGTTTTGTACGCAAAGTAGCAATCCGCGGGCAATATAAGGCACTTCGCGATGTCTATTAATTTTCTATGCCATGCCAATGTAACTATCATATCTTAGCGTCCGCATACAGCATCTAGAGTTGTGACCTTGAACGCTCCTTCATAAGTAGATAACTCCTACATGATAGAAAAGACGTTCAAGAGAAAACGGTCTGTTTTACTGCAATTAGTATGCAGCAGAGCTTTCAAAAAGTGCCCAAATAATATACACGTCAATTCGAACGCGTTTTGTAGGCAAAGTAGCAATCCGCGGGCAATATAAGGCACCTCACGATGTCTATCCATGTTCTATACCATGCCAATGTAACTATCATATCTTAGCGTTCGCATACAGCACCTAGAGTTGTGACCTTGAACGCTCCTTCATAAGTAGATAACTCCTACACGATAGAAAAGACGTTCAAGAGAAAACGGTCTAAGTTTCACTGCAATTAGTATGCAGCAGAGCTTTCAAAAAGTGCCCAAATAATATACACGTCAATTCGAACGCTTTTTGTACGCAAAGTAGCAATCCGCGGGCTATATAAGGCACTTCGCGATGCCTATCCATGTTCTACACCATGTCAATGTTACTATCATATCTTAGGGTTCGCATAGAGCACAAAGAGCTGTGACCTTGAACGCTCCTTCATTCGTGGATTACTGCCACACGATAGAAAAGACGTACAAGTGATAATGGATTTAGTTTTACTGCAATTAGCATGCAGCGGAGCTGCCAAATAATGCCCAGATAATATACAAGTTAATTCTAATGCGTTTTGTAAACAAAGCAGCAATCCGTGAGCTATTAAGGACACTTCGCGATGCCTATCCATATTCTATACCATGCCATTGTAACTATCATATCTTAGCGTTTGCATACAGCACCTATAGTTGTGACCTTGAACGCTCCTTCATAAGTAGATAACTCCTACACGATAGAAAAGACGTTCAAGAGAAAACGGTCTAAGTTTCACTGCAATTAGTATGCAGCAGAGCTTTCAGAAAATGCCCAAATAATATACACGTTAATTCGAACGCGTTTTGTACGCAAAGTAGCAATCCGCGGGCAATATAAGGCACTTCGCGACGTCTATCCATGTTCTATACCATGCCAATGTAACTATCATACCTTAGCGTTCGCATACAGCATCTAGAGTTGTGACCTTGAACGCTGCTTCATAAGTAGATAACTCCTACACGATATAAAAGACGTACAATAGAAAACGGACAAAGTTTTACTGCAATTAGCATGCAGCAGAGCTGCCTAATAATGCCCAGATGATATACACGAAAATTCGAATGCTTTTGTAAACAAAGCAGCAATCCGTGGGCTATTAAGGACACTTCGCGATGCCTATCCATTTTCTATACCATGCAGTTGTAACTACCATATCTTAGCGTTCGCATACAGCATCTAGAGCTGTCACCTTGAACGCTCCTTCATAAGTAGATAACTCGTTCAACGTTCAAGAGAAAACGGTCTAAGTTTTACAGCAATTAATATTCAGCAGAGCTTTCAAAAAGTGCCCAAATAATATACACGATAATTCGAACGCGTTTTGTACGCAAAGTAGCAATCCGCGGGCAATATTAGGCACTTCGCGATTTCTATCCATGTTCTATACCATGCCAATGTAACTATCATATCTTAGCGTTCGCATACAGCATCTAGAGTTGTGACCTTGAACGCTCCTTCATAAGTAGATAACTCCTACACGATAGAAAAGACGTTTAAGAGAAAACGGTCTAAGTTTTACTGCAATTAGTATGCAGCAGAGCTTTCAAAAAGTACCCAAATAATATACACGTCAATTCGAAAGCGTTTTGTACGCAAAGTAGAAATCCGCGGGCTATATAAGGCACTTCGCTATTTCTATCCATGGTCTATACCATGCCAATGTAACTATCATATCTTAGCGTACGCATACAGCACCTAGCGTTGTGACCTTGAACGCTCCTTCATCAGTAGATAACTCCTACACGATAGAAAAGACGTTCAAGGGAAAACGGTCTAAGTTTTACTGCAATTAGTATGCAGCAGAGCATTCAAAAAGAGCCCAAATAATATATACGTTAATTCGAACGCGTTTTGTACGCAAAGTAGCAATCCGCGGGCTATATAAGGCACTTTGCGATGTCCATCCATGTTCTATACCATGTCAATGTTACTATCATATCTTAGGGTTCGCATAGAGTAATTAGAGCTGTGACCTTGAACGGTCCTTCATAAGTAGATAACTGCTACACGATAGAAAAGACGTTCAAGAGAAAACGGTCTAAGTTTTACTGCAATTAGTATGCAGCAGAGCTTTCAAAAAGTGCCCAAATAATATACGCGTCAATTCGAACGCATTTTGTACGCAAAGTAGCAATCCGCGGGCCATATAAGGCACTTCGCGATGCCTATCCATGTTCTACACCATGTCAATGTTACTATCATATCTTAGGGTTCGCATAGAGCACAAGGAGCTGTGACCTTGAACGCTCCTTCATAAGTAGATAACTCCTACACGATAGAAAAGACGTTCAAGAGAAAACGGTCTAAGTTTCACTGCAATTAGTTTGCAGCAGAGCTTTCAAAAAGTACCCAAATAATATACACGTCAATTCGAACGCGTTTTGTACGCAAAGTAGCAATCCGCGGGCAATATAAGGCACTTCACGATGTCTATCCATGTTCTATACCATGCCAATGTAACTATCATATCTTAGCGTTCGCATACAGCAACTAGAGTTGTGACCTTGAACGCTCCTTCATAAGTAGATAAATCCTACACAATAGAAAAGACGTATAAGTGAAAATGGATTTAGTTTTACTGCAATAAGCATGCAGCAGAGCTGCCAAATAATGCCCAGATAATATACGCGTTAATTCGAATGCGTTTTGTAAACAAAGCAGCAATCCGTGGGCTATTAAGGACACTTCGCGATGCCTATCCACATTCTATACCATGCCATTGTAACTACCATATCTTAGCGTTTGCATACAGCACCTAGAGTTGTGACCTTGAACGCTCCTTCATAAGTAGATAACTCCTACACGATAGAAAAGACGTTCAAGAGAAAACGGTCTAAGTTTCACTGCAATTAGTATGCAGCAGAGCTTTCAGAAAATGCCTAAATAATGTACACGTTAATTCGAACACGTGTTGTACGCAAAGTAGCAATCCGTGGGCAATATAAGGCACTTCGCGATGTCTATCCATGTTCTATACCATGCCAATTTAACTATCATATCTTAGCGTTCGCATTCAGCATCTAGAGTTGTGACCTTGAACGCTCCTTCATAAGTAGATAACTCCTACACGATATAAAAGACGTACAATAGAAAACGGACAAAGTTTTACTGCAATTAGCATGCAGCAGAGCTGCCTAATAATGCCCAGATGATATACACGAAAATTCGAATGCTTTTGTAAACAAAGCAGCAATCCGTGAGCTATTAAGGACACTTCGCAATGCCTATCCATTTTCTATACCATGCCATTGTAACTACCATATCTTAGCGTTTGCACACAGCATCTAGAGCTGTGACCTTGAACGCTCCTTCATAAGTAGATAACTCCTACACGATAGAAAAGCCGTTCAAGAGAAAACGGTCTAAGTTTTACTGCAATTAGTATGCAGCAGAGCTTTCAAAAAGTGCCCAAATAATATACACGTCAATTCGAAAGCGTTTTGTACCCAAAGTAGCAATCCGCGGGCTATATAAGGCACTTTGCGATGTCCATCCATGTTCTATACCATGTCAATGTTACTATCATATCTTAGGGTTCGCATAGAGCAATTAGAGCTGTGACCTTGAACGGGCCTTCATAAGTAGATAACTCCTACACGATAGAAAAGACGTTCAAGAGAAAACGGTCTAAGTTTTACTGCAATTAGTATGCAGCAGAGCTTTCAAAAAGAGCCCAAATAATATATACGTTAATTCAAACGCGTTTTGTACGCAAAGTAGCAATCCGCGGGCTATATAAGGCACTTTGCGATGTCCATCCATGTTCTATACCATGTCAATGTTACTATCATATCTTAGGGTTCGCATAGAGCAATTAGAGCTGTGACCTTGAACGGGCCTTCATAAGTAGATAACTCCTACACGATAGAAAAGACGTTCAAGAGAAAACGGTCTAAGTTTTACTGCAATTAGTATGCAGCAGAGCTTTCAAAAAGTGCCCAAATAATATACACGTCAATTCGAACGCATTTTGTACGCAAAGTAGCAATCCACGGGCTATATAAGGCACTTCGCGATGCCTATCCATGTTCTACACCATGTCAATGTTACTATCATATCTTAGGGTTCGCATAGAGCACAAGGAGCTGTGACCTTGAACGCGCCTTCATTCGTAGATTACTGCTACACGATAGAAAAGACGTACAAGTGAAAATGGATTTAGTTTTACTGCAATTAGAATGCAGCAGAGCTGCCAAATAATGCCCAGATAATATACGCGTTAATTCGAATGCGTTTTGTAAACAAAGCAGCAATCCGTGGGCTATTGAGGACACTTAGAGATGCCTTTCCATGTTCTACAGCATGTCAATGTTACTATCATATCTTAGGGTTCGCATAGAGCACAAACAGCTGTGACCTTGAACGCTACTTCATTCGTGGATTACTGCCACACGATAGAAAAGACGTACAAGTGAAAATGGATTTAGTTTTACTGCAATTAGCATGCAGCGGAGCTGCCAAATAATGCCCAGATAATATACAAGTTAATTCGAATGCGTTTTGTAAATAAAGCAGCAATCCGTGAGCTATTAAGGACACTTCGCGATGCCTATCCATATTCTATACCATGCCATTGTAACTACCATATCTTAGCGTTTGCACACAGCATCTAGAGTTGTGACCTAGAACGCTCCTTCATAAGTAGATAACTCCTACACGATAGAAAAGACGTTCAAGAGAAAACGGTCTAAGTTTTACTGCAATTAGTATGCAGCAGAGCTTTCAAAGAGTGCCCAAATAATATACACGTCAATTCGAAAGCGTTTTGTACGCAAAGTAGCAATCCGCGGGCTATATAATGCACTTCGCTATTTCTATCCATGTTCTATACCATGCCAATGTAACTATCATATCTTAGCGTTCGCATACAGCACCTAGCGTTGTGACCTT
This sequence comes from Tetropium fuscum, assembly GCA_964058915.1. Classification (NCBI taxonomy): domain Eukaryota; kingdom Metazoa; phylum Arthropoda; class Insecta; order Coleoptera; family Cerambycidae; genus Tetropium; species Tetropium fuscum. The sequence continues at coordinate 156,324 of CAXKVY010008208.1, forward strand.
GAACGGTCCTTAATAAGTAGATAACTCCTACACGATAGAGAAGACGTTCAAGGGAAAACGGTCTAAGTTTTACTGCAATTAGTATGCAGCAGAGCTTTCAAAAAGAGCTCAAATAATATATACGTTAATTCGAACGCGTTTTGTACGCAAAGTAGCAATCCGCGGGCTATATAAGGCACTTTGCGATGTCCATCCATGTTCTATACCATGTCAATGTTACTATCATATCTTAGGGTTCGCATAGAGCAATTAGAGCTGTGACCTTGAACGGTCCTTCATAAGTAGATAACTCCTACACGATAGAAAAGACGTTCAAGAGAAAACGGTCTAAGTTTCACTGGAATTAGTATGCAGCAGAGCTTTCAGAAAATGCCCAAATAATATACACGTTAATTCGAACGCGTTTTGTACGCAAAGTAGCAATCCGCGGGCAATATAAGGCACTTCGCGATGTCTATCCATGTTCAATACCATGCCAATGTAACTATCATATCTTAGCGTCCGCATACAGCATCTAGAATTGTGACCTTGAACGCGCCTTCATTCGTAGATTACTGCTACACGATAGAAAAGACGTACAAGTGAAAATGGATTTAGTTTTACTGCAATTAGGATGCAGCAGAGCTGCCAAATAATGCCCAGATAATATACGCGTTAATTCGAATGCGTTTTGTAAACAAAGCAGCAATCCGTGGGCTATTGAGGACACTTAGCGATGCCTTTCCATGTTCTACAGCATGTCAATGTTACTATTATATCTTAGGGTTCGCATAGAGCACAAAGAGCTGTGACCTTGAACGCTCCTTCATTCGTGGATTACTGTCACACGATAGAAAAGACGTACAAGTGAAAATGGATTTAGTTTTACTGCAATTAGCATGCAGCGGAGCTGCCAAATAATGCCCACATAATATACAAATTAATTCAAATGCGTTTTGTAAACAAAGCAGCAATCCGTGAGCTATTAAGGACACTTCGCGATGCCTATCCATATTCTATGCCATGCCAATGTAACTATCATATCTTAGCGTCCGCATACAGCATCTAGAGTTGTGACCTTGAACGCTCCTTCATAAGTAGATAACTCCTACATGATAGAAAAGACGTTCAAGAGAAAACGGTCTGTTTTACTGCAATTAGTATGCAGCAGAGCTTTCAAAAAGTGCCCAAATAATATACACGTCAATTCGAACGCGTTTTGTAGGCAAAGTAGCAATCCGCGGGCAATATAAGGCACCTCACGATGTCTATCCATGTTCTATACCATGCCAATGTAACTATCATATCTTAGCGTTCGCATACAGCACCTAGAGTTGTGACCTTGAACGCTCCTTCATAAGTAGATAACTCCTACACGATAGAAAAGACGTTCAAGAGAAAACGGTCTAAGTTTCACTGCAATTAGTATGCAGCAGAGCTTTCAAAAAGTGCCCAAATAATATACACGTCAATTCGAACGCTTTTTGTACGCAAAGTAGCAATCCGCGGGCTATATAAGGCACTTCGCGATGCCTATCCATGTTCTACACCATGTCAATGTTACTATCATATCTTAGGGTTCGCATAGAGCACAAAGAGCTGTGACCTTGAACGCTCCTTCATTCGTGGATTACTGCCACACGATAGAAAAGACGTACAAGTGATAATGGATTTAGTTTTACTGCAATTAGCATGCAGCGGAGCTGCCAAATAATGCCCAGATAATATACAAGTTAATTCTAATGCGTTTTGTAAACAAAGCAGCAATCCGTGAGCTATTAAGGACACTTCGCGATGCCTATCCATATTCTATACCATGCCATTGTAACTATCATATCTTAGCGTTTGCATACAGCACCTAGAGTTGTGACCTTGAACGCTCCTTCATAAGTAGATAACTCCTACACGATAGAAAAGACGTTCAAGAGAAAACGGTCTAAGTTTCACTGCAATTAGTATGCAGCAGAGCTTTCAGAAAATGCCCAAATAATATACACGTTAATTCGAACGCGTTTTGTACGCAAAGTAGCAATCCGCGGGCAATATAAGGCACTTCGCGACGTCTATCCATGTTCTATACCATGCCAATGTAACTATCATACCTTAGCGTTCGCATACAGCATCTAGAGTTGTGACCTTGAACGCTGCTTCATAAGTAGATAACTCCTACACGATATAAAAGACGTACAATAGAAAACGGACAAAGTTTTACTGCAATTAGCATGCAGCAGAGCTGCCTAATAATGCCCAGATGATATACACGAAAATTCGAATGCTTTTGTAAACAAAGCAGCAATCCGTGGGCTATTAAGGACACTTCGCGATGCCTATCCATTTTCTATACCATGCAGTTGTAACTACCATATCTTAGCGTTCGCATACAGCATCTAGAGCTGTCACCTTGAACGCTCCTTCATAAGTAGATAACTCGTTCAACATTCAAGAGAAAACGGTCTAAGTTTTACAGCAATTAATATTCAGCAGAGCTTTCAAAAAGTGCCCAAATAATATACACGATAATTCGAACGCGTTTTGTACGCAAAGTAGCAATCCGCGGGCAATATTAGGCACTTCGCGATTTCTATCCATGTTCTATACCATGCCAATGTAACTATCATATCTTAGCGTTCGCATACAGCATCTAGAGTTGTGACCTTGAACGCTCCTTCATAAGTAGATAACTCCTACACGATAGAAAAGACGTTTAAGAGAAAACGGTCTAAGTTTTACTGCAATTAGTATGCAGCAGAGCTTTCAAAAAGTACCCAAATAATATACACGTCAATTCGAAAGCGTTTTGTACGCAAAGTAGAAATCCGCGGGCTATATAAGGCACTTCGCTATTTCTATCCATGGTCTATACCATGCCAATGTAACTATCATATCTTAGCGTACGCATACAGCACCTAGCGTTGTGACCTTGAACGCTCCTTCATCAGTAGATAACTCCTACACGATAGAAAAGACGTTCAAGGGAAAACGGTCTAAGTTTTACTGCAATTAGTATGCAGCAGAGCATTCAAAAAGAGCCCAAATAATATATACGTTAATTCGAACGCGTTTTGTACGCAAAGTAGCAATCCGCGGGCTATATAAGGCACTTTGCGATGTCCATCCATGTTCTATACCATGTCAATGTTACTATCATATCTTAGGGTTCGCATAGAGTAATTAGAGCTGTGACCTTGAACGGTCCTTCATAAGTAGATAACTGCTACACGATAGAAAAGACGTTCAAGAGAAAACGGTCTAAGTTTTACTGCAATTAGTATGCAGCAGAGCTTTCAAAAAGTGCCCAAATAATATACGCGTCAATTCGAACGCATTTTGTACGCAAAGTAGCAATCCGCGGGCCATATAAGGCACTTCGCGATGCCTATCCATGTTCTACACCATGTCAATGTTACTATCATATCTTAGGGTTCGCATAGAGCACAAGGAGCTGTGACCTTGAACGCTCCTTCATAAGTAGATAACTCCTACACGATAGAAAAGACGTTCAAGAGAAAACGGTCTAAGTTTCACTGCAATTAGTTTGCAGCAGAGCTTTCAAAAAGTACCCAAATAATATACACGTCAATTCGAACGCGTTTTGTACGCAAAGTAGCAATCCGCGGGCAATATAAGGCACTTCACGATGTCTATCCATGTTCTATACCATGCCAATGTAACTATCATATCTTAGCGTTCGCATACAGCAACTAGAGTTGTGACCTTGAACCCTCCTTCATAAGTAGATAAATCCTACACAATAGAAAAGACGTATAAGTGAAAATGGATTTAGTTTTACTGCAATAAGCATGCAGCGGAGCTGCCAAATAATGCCCAGATAATATACGCGTTAATTCGAATGCGTTTTGTAAACAAAGCAGCAATCCGTGGGCTATTAAGGACACTTCGCGATGCCTATCCACATTCTATACCATGCCATTGTAACTACCATATCTTAGCGTTTGCATACAGCACCTAGAGTTGTGACCTTGAACGCTCCTTCATAAGTAGATAACTCCTACACGATAGAAAAGACGTTCAAGAGAAAACGGTCTAAGTTTCACTGCAATTAGTATGCAGCAGAGCTTTCAGAAAATGCCTAAATAATGTACACGTTAATTCGAACACGTGTTGTACGCAAAGTAGCAATCCGTGGGCAATATAAGGCACTTCGCGATGTCTATCCATGTTCTATACCATGCCAATTTAACTATCATATCTTAGCGTTCGCATACAGCATCTAGAGTTGTGACCTTGAACGCTCCTTCATAAGTAGATAACTCCTACACGATATAAAAGACGTACAATAGAAAACGGACAAAGTTTTACTGCAATTAGCATGCAGCAGAGCTGCCTAATAATGCCCAGATGATATACACGAAAATTCGAATGCTTTTGTAAACAAAGCAGCAATCCGTGAGCTATTAAGGACACTTCGCAATGCCTATCCATTTTCTATACCATGCCATTGTAACTACCATATCTTAGCGTTTGCACACAGCATCTAGAGCTGTGACCTTGAACGCTCCTTCATAAGTAGATAACTCCTACACGATAGAAAAGCCGTTCAAGAGAAAACGGTCTAAGTTTTACTGCAATTAGTATGCAGCAGAGCTTTCAAAAAGTGCCCAAATAATATACACGTCAATTCGAAAGCGTTTTGTACCCAAAGTAGCAATCCGCGGGCTATATAAGGCACTTTGCGATGTCCATCCATGTTCTATACCATGTCAATGTTACTATCATATCTTAGGGTTCGCATAGAGCAATTAGAGCTGTGACCTTGAACGGGCCTTCATAAGTAGATAACTCCTACACGATAGAAAAGACGTTCAAGAGAAAACGGTCTAAGTTTTACTGCAATTAGTATGCAGCAGAGCTTTCAAAAAGAGCCCAAATAATATATACGTTAATTCAAACGCGTTTTGTACGCAAAGTAGCAATCCGCGGGCTATATAAGGCACTTTGCGATGTCCATCCATGTTCTATACCATGTCAATGTTACTATCATATCTTAGGGTTCGCATAGAGCAATTAGAGCTGTGACCTTGAACGGGCCTTCATAAGTAGATAACTCCTACACGATAGAAAAGACGTTCAAGAGAAAACGGTCTAAGTTTTACTGCAATTAGTATGCAGCAGAGCTTTCAAAAAGTGCCCAAATAATATACACGTCAATTCGAACGCATTTTGTACGCAAAGTAGCAATCCACGGGCTATAAAAGGCACTTCGCGATGCCTATCCATGTTCTACACCATGTCAATGTTACTATCATATCTTAGGGTTCGCATAGAGCACAAGGAGCTGTGACCTTGAACGCTACTTCATTCGTGGATTACTGCCACACGATAGAAAAGACGTACAAGTGAAAATGGATTTAGTTTTACTGCAATTAGCATGCAGCGGAGCTGCCAAATAATGCCCAGATAATATACAAGTTAATTCGAATGCGTTTTGTAAATAAAGCAGCAATCCGTGAGCTATTAAGGACACTTCGCGATGCCTATCCATATTCTATACCATGCCATTGTAACTACCATATCTTAGCGTTTGCACACAGCATCTAGAGTTGTGACCTAGAACGCTCCTTCATAAGTAGATAACTCCTACACGATAGAAAAGACGTTCAAGAGAAAACGGTCTAAGTTTTACTGCAATTAGTATGCAGCAGAGCTTTCAAAGAGTGCCCAAATAATATACACGTCAATTCGAAAGCGTTTTGTACGCAAAGTAGCAATCCGCGGGCTATATAATGCACTTCGCTATTTCTATCCATGTTCTATACCATGCCAATGTAACTATCATATCTTAGCGTTCGCATACAGCACCTAGCGTTGTGACCTTGAACGGTCCTTAATAAGTAGATAACTCCTACACGATAGAGAAGACGTTCAAGGGAAAACGGTCTAAGTTTTACTGCAATTAGTATGCAGCAGAGCTTTCAAAAAGAGCTCAAATAATATATACGTTAATTCGAACGCGTTTTGTACGCAAAGTAGCAATCCGCGGGCTATATAAGGCACTTTGCGATGTCCATCCATGTTCTATACCATGTCAATGTTACTATCATATCTTAGGGTTCGCATAGAGCAATTAGAGCTGTGACCTTGAACGGTCCTTCATAAGTAGATAACTCCTACACGATAGAAAAGACGTTCAAGAGAAAACGGTCTAAGTTTCACTGGAATTAGTATGCAGCAGAGCTTTCAGAAAATGCCCAAATAATATACACGTTAATTCGAACGCGTTTTGTACGCAAAGTAGCAATCCGCGGGCAATATAAGGCACTTCGCGATGTCTATCCATGTTCAATACCATGCCAATGTAACTATCATATCTTAGCGTCCGCATACAGCATCTAGAATTGTGACCTTGAACGCGCCTTCATTCGTAGATTACTGCTACACGATAGAAAAGACGTACAAGTGAAAATGGATTTAGTTTTACTGCAATTAGAATGCAGCAGAGCTGCCAAATAATGCCCAGATAATATACGCGTTAATTCGAATGCGTTTTGTAAACAAAGCAGCAATCCGTGGGCTATTGAGGACACTTAGCGATGCCTTTCCATGTTCTACAGCATGTCAATGTTACTATTATATCTTAGGGTTCGCATAGAGCACAAAGAGCTGTGACCTTGAACGCTCCTTCATTCGTGGATTACTGTCACACGATAGAAAAGACGTACAAGTGAAAATGGATTTAGTTTTACTGCAATTAGCATGCAGCGGAGCTGCCAAATAATGCCCACATAATATACAAATTAATTCAAATGCGTTTTGTAAACAAAGCAGCAATCCGTGAGCTATTAAGGACACTTCGCGATGCCTATCCATATTCTATACCATGCCATTGTAACTACCATATCTTAGCGTTTGCACACAGCACCTAGAGTTGTGACCTTGAACGCTCCTTCATAAGTAGATAACTCCTACACGATAGAAAAGACGTTCAAGAGAAAACGGTCCAAGTTTCACTGCAATTAGTATGCAGCAGAGCTTTCAGAAAATGCCCAAATAATATACACGTTAATTCGAACGCGTTTTGTACGCAAAGTAGCAATCCGCGGGCAATATAAGGCACTTCGCGATGTCTATCCATGTTCTATACCATGCCAATGTAACTATTATATCTTAGCGTTCGCATAAAGCATCTAGAGTTGTGACCTTTAACGCTCCTTCATCAGTAGATAACTCCTACACGATAGAAAAGACGTTCAAGGGAAAACGGTCTAAGTTTTACTGCAATTAGTATGCAGCAGAGCATTCAAAAAGAGCCCAAATTATATATACGTTAATTCGAACGCGTTTTGTACCCAAAGTAACAATCCGCGGGCTATATAAGGCACTTTGCGATGTCCATCCATGTTCTATACTATGTCAATGTTACTATCATATCTTAGGGATCGCATAGAGCAATTAGAGCTGTGACCTTGAACGGTTCTTCATAAGTAGATAACTCCTACACGATAGAAAAGACGTTCAAGAGAAAACGGTCTAAGTTTTCCTGCAATTAATATGCAGCAGAGCTTTCAAAAATTGCCCAAATAATATACACGTCAATTCGAACACATTTTGTACGCAAAGTAGCAATCCGCGGGCTATATAAGGCACTTCGCGATGCCTATACATGTTCTACACCATGTCAATGTTACTATCATATCTTAGGGTTCGCATAGAGCACAAGGAGCTGTGACCTTGAACGCGCCTTCATTCGTAGATTACTGCTACACGATAGAAAAGACGTACAAGTGAAAATGGATTTAGTTTTACTGCAATTATCATGCAGCAGAGCTGCCAAATAATGCCCAGATAATATACGCGTTAATTCGAATGCGTTTTGTAAACAAAGCAGCAATCCGTGGGCTATTTAGGACACTTAGCGATGCCTTTCCATGTTCTACAGCATGTCAATGTTACTATCATATTTTAGGGTTCGCATAGAGCACAAAGAGCTGTGACCTTGAACGCTCCTTCATTCGTGGATTACTGCCACACGATAGAAAAGACGTACAAGTGAAAATGGATTTAGTTTTACTGCAATTAGCATGCAGCGGAGCTGCCAAATAATGCCCAGATAATATACAAGTTAATTCGAATGCGTTTTGTAAACAAAGCAGCAATCCGTGAGCTATTAAGGACACTTCGCGATGCCTATCCATATTCTATACCATGCCATTGTAACTACCATATCTTAGCGTTTGCACACAGCACCTAGAGTTGTGATCTTGAACGCTCCTTCATAAGTAGATAACTCCTACACGATAGAAAAGACGTTCAAGAGAAAACGGTCCAAGTTTCACTGCAATTAGTATGCAGCAGAGCTTTCAGAAAATGCCCAAATAATATACACGTTAATTCGAACCCGTTTTGTACGCAAAGTAGCAATCCGCGGGCAATATAAGGCACTTCGCGATGTCTATCCATGTTCTATACCATGCCAATGTAACTATCATATCTTAGCGTTCGCATACAGCATCTAGAGTTGTGACCTTGAACGCTCCTTCATCAGTAGATAACTCCTACACGATAGAAAAGACGTTCAAGGGAAAACGGTCTAAGTTTTATTGCAATTAGTATACAGCAGAGCATTCAAAAAGAGCCCAAATAATATATACGATAATTCGAACGCGTTTTGTACGCAAAGTAGCAATCCGCGGGCTATATAAGGCACTTTGCGATGTCCATCCATGTTCTATACCATGTCAATGTTACTATCATATCTTAGGGTTCGCATAGAGCAATTCGAGCTGTGACCATGAACGGTCCTTCATAAGTAGCTAACTCCTACACGATAGAAAAGACGTTCAAGAGAAAACGGTCTAAGTTTTACTGCAATTAGTATGCAGCAGAGCTTTCAAAAAGTGCCCAAATAATATACACGTCAATTCGAACGCATTTTGTACGCAAAGTAGCAATCCACGGGCTATATAAGGCACTTCGCGATGCCTATCCATGTTCTACACCATGTCAATGTGTAGAACATGGATAGCATAGAGCACAAGGAGCTGTGACCTTCAACGCGCCTTCATTCGTAGATTACTGCTACACGATAGAAAAGACGTACAAGTGAAAATGGATTTAGTTTTACTGCAATTAACATGCAGCAGAGCTGCCAAATAATGCCCAGATAATATACGCGTTAATTCGAATGCGTTTTGTAAACAAAGCAGCAATCCGTGGGCTATTGAGGACACTTAGCGATGCCTTTCGATGTTCTACAGCATGTCAATGTTACTATCATATCTTTGGGTTCGCATAGAGCACAAAGAGCTGTGACCTTGAACGCTCCTTCATTCGTGGATTACTGCCACACGATAGAAAAGACGTACAAGTGAAAATGGATTTAGTTTTACTGCAATTAGCATGCTGCGGAGCTGCCAAATAATGCCCACATAATATACAAGTTAATTCAAATGCGTTTTGTAAACAAAGCAGCAATCCGTGAGCTATTAAGGACACTTCGCGATGCCTATCCATATTCTATACCATGCCAATGTAACTATCATATCTTAGCGTTCGCATACAGCACCTAGCGTTGTGACCTTGAACGCTCCTTCATAAGTAGATAACTCCTACACGATAGAGAAAACGTTCAAGGGAAAACGGTCTAAGTTTTACTGCAATTAGTATTCAGCAGAGCTTTCAAAAAGAGCTCAGATAATATATACGTTAATTCGAACGCGTTTTGTACGCAAAGTAGCAATCCGCGGGCTATATAAGGTACTTTGCGATGTCCATCCATGTTCTATACCATGTCAATGTTACTATCATATCTTAGGGTTCGCATAGAGCAATTAGAGCTGTGACCTTGAACGCTCCTTCATAAGTAGATAACTCCTACACAATAGAAAAGACGTATAAGTGAAAATGGATTTAGTTTTACTGCAATTAGCATGCAGCAGTGCTGCCAAATAATGCCCTGATAATATACGCGTTAATTCGAATGCGTTTTGTAAACAAAGCAGCAATCCGTGGGCTATTAAGGACACTTCGCGATGCCTATCCATTTTCTATACCATGCCATTGTAACTACCATATCTTAGCGTTTGCATACAGCACCTAGAGTTGTGACCTTGAACGCTCCTTCATAAGTAGATAACTCATACACGATAGAAAAGACGTTCAAGAGAAAACGGTCTAAGTTTTACTGCAATTAGTATGCAGCTGAGCTTTCAGAAAGTGCCCAAATAATATACACGTTAATTCGAACGCGTTTTGTACGCAAAGTAGCAATCCGCGGGCAATATAAGGCACTTCGCGATGTCTATCCATGTTCTATACCATGCCAATGTAACTATCATATCTTAGCGTTCGCATAGAGCTCCTAGAGTTGTGACCTTGAACGCTCCTTCATAAGTAGATATCTCCTACACGATATAAAAGACGTACAATAGAAAACGGACTAAGTTTTACTGCAATTAGCATTCAGCAGAGCTGCCTAATAATGCCCAGATGATATACACGAAAATTCGAATGCGTTTTGTAAACAAAGCAGCAATCCGTGGACTATTAAGGACACTTCGCGATGCCTATCCTTTTTCTATACCATGCCATTGAAACTACCATATCTTAGCGTTTGCATACAGCACCTAGAGTTGTGACCTTGAACGCTCCTTCATATGTAGATAACTCCTACACGATAGAAAAGACGTTCAAGAGAAAACGGTCTAAGTTTCACTGCAATTAGTATGCAGCAGAGCTTTCAGAAAATGCCCAAATAATATACACGTTAATTCGAACGCGTTTTGTACGCAAAGTAGCAATCCGCGGGCAATATAAGGCACTTCGCGATGTCTATTAATTTTCTATACCATGCCAATGTAACTATCATATCTTAGCGTCCGAATACAGCATCTAGAGTTGTGACCTTGAACGCTCCTTCATAAGTAGATAACTCCTACATGATAGAAAAGACGTTCAAGAGAAAACGGACTAAGTTTTACTGCAATTAGTATGCAGCAGAGCTTTCAAAAAGTGCCCAAATAATATACACGTCAATTCGAACGCGTTTTGCACGCAAAGTAGCTATCCGCGGGCTATATAAGGCACTTCGCGATGCCTATCCATGTTCTACACCATGTCAATGTTACTATCATATCTTAGGGTTCGCATAGAGCACAAGGAGCTGTGACCTTGAACGCGCCTTCATTCGTAGATTACTGCTACACGATAGAAAAGACGTACAAGTGAAAATGGATTTAGTTTTACTGCAATTAGAATGCAGCAGAGCTGCCAAATAATGCCCAGATAATATACGCGTTAATTCGAATGCGTTTTGTAAACAAAGCAGCAATCCGTGGGCTATTGAGGACACTTAGAGATGCCTTTCCATGTTCTACAGCATGTCAATGTTACTATCATATCTTAGGGTTCGCATAGAGCACAAACAGCTGTGACCTTGAACGCTACTTCATTCGTGGATTACTGCCACACGATAGAAAAGACGTACAGGTGAAAATGGATTTAGTTTTACTGCAATTAGCATGCAGCGGAGCTGCCAAATAATGCCCAGATAATATACAAGTTAATTCGAATGCGTTTTGTAAATAAAGCAGCAATCCGTGAGCTATTAAGGACACTTCGCGATGCCTATCCATATTCTATACCATGCCATTGTAACTACCATATCTTAGCGTTTGCACACAGCACCTAGAGTTGTGACCTAGAACGCTCCTTCATAAGTAGATAACTCCTACACGATAGAAAAGACGTTCAAGAGAAAACGGTCTAAGTTTTACTGCAATTAGTATGCAGCAGAGCTTTCAAAGAGTGCCCAAATAATATACACGTCAATTCGAAAGCGTTTTGTACGCAAAATCCGCGGGCTATATAATGCACTTCGCTATTTCTATCCATGTTCTATACCATGCCAATGTAACTATCATATCTTAGCGTTCGCATACAGCACCTAGCGTTGTGACCTTGAACGCTCCTTAATAAGTAGATAACTCCTACACGATAGAGAAGACGTTCAAGGGAAAACGGTCTAAGTTTTACTGCAATTAGTATGCAGCAGAGCTTTCAAAAAGAGCTCAAATAATATATACGTTAATTCGAACGCGTTTTGTACGCAAAGTAGCAATCCGCGGGCTATATAAGGCACTTTGCGATGTCCATCCATGTTCTATACCATGTCAATGTTACTATCATATCTTAGGGTTCGCATAGAGCAATTAGAGCTGTGACCTTGAACGGTCCTTCATAAGTAGATAACTCCTACACGATAGAAAAGACGTTCAAGAGAAAACGGTCTAAGTTTCACTGGAATTAGTATGCAGCAGAGCTTTCAGAAAATGCCCAAATAATATACACGTTAATTCGAACGCGTTTTGTACGCAAAGTAGCAATCCGCGGGCAATATAAGGCACTTCGCGATGTCTATCCATGTTCAATACCATGCCAATGTAACTATCATATCTTAGCGTCCGCATACAGCATCTAGAATTGTGACCTTGAACGCGCCTTCATTCGTAGATTACTGCTACACGATAGAAAAGACGTACAAGTGAAAATGGATTTAGTTTTACTGCAATTAGAATGCAGCAGAGCTGCCAAATAATGCCCAGATAATATACGCGTTAATTCGAATGCGTTTTGTAAACAAAGCAGCAATCCGTGGGCTATTGAGGACACTTAGCGATGCCTTTCCATGTTCTACAGCATGTCAATGTTACTATTATATCTTAGGGTTCGCATAGAGCACAAAGAGCTGTGACCTTGAACGCTCCTTCATTCGTGGATTACTGTCACACGATAGAAAAGACGTACAAGTGAAAATGGATTTAGTTTTACTGCAATTAGCATGCAGCGGAGCTGCCAAATAATGCCCACATAATATACAAGTTAATTCAAATGCGTTTTGTAAACAAAGCAGCAATCCGTGAGCTATTAAGGACACTTCGCGATGCCTATCCATATTCTATACCATGCCATTGTAACTACCATATCTTAGCGTTTGCACACAGCACCTAGAGTTGTGACCTTGAACGCTCCTTCATAAGTAGATAACTCCTACACGATAGAAAAGACGTTCAAGAGAAAACGGTCCAAGTTTCACTGCAATTAGTATGCAGCAGAGCTTTCAGAAAATGCCCAAATAATATACACGTTAATTCGAACGCGTTTTGTACGCAAAGTAGCAATCCGCGGGCAATATAAGGCACTTCGCGATGTCTATCCATGTTCTATACCATGCCAATGTAACTATTATATCTTAGCGTTCGCATAAAGCATCTAGAGTTGTGACCTTTAACGCTCCTTCATCAGTAGATAACTCCTACACGATAGAAAAGACGTTCAAGGGAAAACGGTCTAAGTTTTACTGCAATTAGTATGCAGCAGAGCATTCAAAAAGAGCCCAAATTATATATACGTTAATTCGAACGCGTTTTGTACCCAAAGTAGCAATCCGCGGGCTATATAAGGCACTTTGCGATGTCCATCCAAGTTCTATACCATGTCAATGTTACTATCATATCTTAGGGATCGCATAGAGCAATTAGAGCTGTGACCTTGAACGGTCCTTCATAAGTAGATAACTCCTACACGATAGAAAAGACGTTCAAGAGAAAACGGTCTAAGTTTTCCTGCAATTAATATGCAGCAGAGCTTTCAAAAAGTGCCCAAATAATATACACGTCAATTCGAACACATTTTGTACGCAAAGTAGCAATCCGCGGGCTATATAAGGCACTTCGCGATGCCTATCCATGTTCTACACCATGTCAATGTTACTATCATATCTTAGGGTTCGCATAGAGCACAAGGAGCTGTGACCTTGAACGCGCCTTCATTCGTAGATTACTGCTACACGATAGAAAAGACGTACAAGTGAAAATGGATTTAGTTTTACTGCAATTATCATGCAGCAGAGCTGCCAAATAATGCCCAGATAATATACGCGTTAATTCGAATGCGTTTTGTAAACAAAGCAGCAATCCGTGGGCTATTTAGGACACTTAGCGATGCCTTTCCATGTTCTACAGCATGTCAATGTTACTATCATATTTTAGGGTTCGCATAGAGCACAAAGAGCTGTGACCTTGAACGCTCCTTCATTCGTGGATTACTGCCACACGATAGAAAAGACGTACAAGTGAAAATGGATTTAGTTTTACTGCAATTAGCATGCAGCGGAGCTGCCAAATAATGCCCAGATAATATACAAGTTAATTCGAATGCGTTTTGTAAACAAAGCAGCAATCCGTGAGCTATTAAGGACACTTCGCGATGCCTATCCATATTCTATACCATGCCATTGTAACTACCATATCTTAGCGTTTGCACACAGCACCTAAAGTTGTGATCTTGAACGCTCCTTCATAAGTAGATAACTCCTACACGATAGAAAAGACGTTCAAGAGAAAACGGTCCAAGTTTCACTGCAATTAGTATGCAGCAGAGCTTTCAGAAAATGCCCAAATAATATACACGTTAATTCGAACCCGTTTTGTACGCAAAGTAGCAATCCGCGGGCAATATAAGGCACTTCGCGATGTCTATCCATGTTCTATACCATGCCAATGTAACTATCATATCTTAGCGTTCGCATACAGCATCTTGAGTTGTGACCTTGAACGCTCCTTCATCAGTAGATAACTCCTACACGATAGAAAAGACGTTCAAGGGAAAACGGTCTAAGTTTTATTGCAATTAGTATGCAGCAGAGCATTCAAAAAGAGCCCAAATAATATATACGATAATTCGAACGCGTTTTGTACGCAAAGTAGCAATCCGCGGGCTATATAAGGCACTTTGCGATGTCCATCCATGTTCTATACCATGTCAATGTTACTATCATATCTTAGGGTTTGCATAGAGCAATTAGAGCTGTGACCTTGAACGGTCCTTCATAAGTAGCTAACTCCTACACGATAGAAAAGACGTTCAAGAGAAAACGGTCTAAGTTTTACTGCAATTAGTATGCAGCAGAGCTTTCAAAAAGTGCCCAAATAATATACACGTCAATTCGAACGCATTTTGTACGCAAAGTAGCAATCCACGGGCTATATAAGGCACTTCGCGATGCCTATCCATGTTCTACACCATGTCAATGTTACTATCATATCTTAGGGTTCGCATAGAGCACAAGGAGCTGTGACCTTCAACGCGCCTTCATTCGTAGATTACTGCTACACGATAGAAAAGACGTACAAGTGAAAATGGATTTAGTTTTACTGCAATTAACATGCAGCAGAGCTGCCAAATAATGCCCAGATAATATACGCGTTAATTCGAATGCGTTTTGTAAACAAAGCAGCAATCCGTGGGCTATTGAGGACACTTAGCGATGCCTTTCGATGTTCTACAGCATGTCAATGTTACTATCATATCTTTGGGTTCGCATAGAGCACAAAGAGCTGTGACCTTGAACGCTCCTTCATTCGTGGATTACTGCCACACGATAGAAAAGACGTACAAGTGAAAATGGATTTAGTTTTACTGCAATTAGCATGCTGCGGAGCTGCCAAATAATGCCCACATAATATACAAGTTAATTCAAATGCGTTTTGTAAACAAAGCAGCAATCCGTGAGCTATTAAGGACACTTCGCGATGCCTATCCATATTCTATACCATACCATTGTAACTACCATATCTTAGCGTTTGCATACAGCACCTAGAGTTGTGACCTTGAACGCTCCTTCATAAGTAGATAACTCCTACACGATAGAAAAGACGTTCAAGAGAAAACGGTCTAAGTTTTACTGCAATTAGTATGCAGCAGAGCTTTCAGAAAGTGCCCAAATAATATACACGTTAATTCGAACGCGTTTTGTAAGCAAAGTAGAAATCCGCGGGCAATATAAGGCACTTCGCGATGTCTATCCATGTTCTATACCATGCCAATGTAACTATCATATCTTAGCGTTCGCATACAGCACCTAGCGTTGTGACCTTGAACGCTCCTTCATAAGTATATAACTCCTACACGATAGAGAAAACGTTCAAGGGAAAACGGTCTAAGTTTTACTGCAATTAGTATGCAGCAGAGCTTTCAAAAAGAGCTCAGATAATATATACGTTAATTCGAACGCGTTTTGTACGCAAAGTAGCAATCCGCGGGATATATAAGGTACTTTGCGATGTCCATCCATGTTCTATACCATGTCAATGTTACTATCATATCTTAGGGTTCGCATAGAGCAATTAGAGCTGTGACCTTGAACGCTCCTTCATAAGTAGATAACTCCTACACAATAGAAAAGACGTATAAGTGAAAATGGATTTAGTTTTACTGCAATTAGCATGCAGCAGTGCTGCCAAATAATGCCCTGATAATATACGCGTTAATTCGAATGCGTTTTGTAAACAAAGCAGCAATCCGTGGGCTATTAAGGACACTTCGCGATGCCTATCCATTTTCTATACCATGCCATTGTAACTACCATATCTTAGCGTTTGCATACAGCACCTAGAGTTGTGACCTTGAACGCTCCTTCATAAGTAGATAACTCATACACGATAGAAAAGACGTTCAAGAGAAAACGGTCTAAGTTTTACTGCAATTAGTATGCAGCTGAGCTTTCAGAAAGTGCCCAAATAATATACACGTTAATTCGAACGCGTTTTGTACGCAAAGTAGCAATCCGCGGGCAATATAAGGCACTTCGCGATGTCTATCCATGTTCTATACCATGCCAATGTAACTATCATATCTTAGCGTCCGAATACAGCATCTAGAGTTGTGACCTTGAACGCTCCTTCATAAGTAGATAACTCCTACATGATAGAAAAGACGTTCAAGAGAAAACGGACTAAGTTATACTGCAATTAGTATGCAGCAGAGCTTTCAAAAAGTGCCCAAATAATATACACGTCAATTCGAACGCATTTTGGACGCAAAGTAGCAATCCGCGGGCTATATAAGGCACTTCGCGATGCCTATCCATGTTCTACACCATGTCAATGTTACTATCATATTTTAGGGTTCGCATAGAGCACAAGGAGCTGTGACCTTGAACGCGCCTTCATTCGTAGATTACTGCTACACGATAGAAAAGACGTACAAGTGAAAATGGATTTAGTTTTACTGCAATTAGCATGCAGCAGAGCTGCCAAATAATGCCCAGATGATATACGCGTTAATTCGAATGCGTTTTGTAAACAAAGCAGCAGTCCGTGGGCTATTGAGGACACTTAGCGATGCCTTTCCATGTTCTACAACATGTCAATGTTACTATCATATCTTAGGGTTCGCATAGAGCACAAAGAGCTGTGACCTTGAACGCTCCTTCATTCGTGGATTACTGCCACACGATAGAAAAGACTTACAAGTAAAAATGGATTTAGTTTTACTGCAATTAGCATGCAGCGGAGCTGCCAAATAATGCCCAGATAATATACGCGTTAATTCGAATGCGTTTTGTAAACAAAGCAGCAATCCGTGGGCTATTGAGGACACTTAGCGATGCCTTTCGATGTTCTACAGCATGTCAATGTTACTATCATATCTTTGGGTTCGCATAGAGCACAAAGAGCTGTGACCTTGAACGCTCCTTCATTCGTGGATTACTGCCACACGATAGAAAAGACGTACAAGTGAAAATGGATTTAGTTTTACTGCAATTAGCATGCTGCGGAGCTGCCAAATAATGCCCACATAATATACAAGTTAATTCAAATGCGTTTTGTAAACAAAGCAGCAATCCGTGAGCTATTAAGGACACTTCGCGATGCCTATCCATATTCTATACCATACCATTGTAACTACCATATCTGAGCGTTTGCATACAGCACCTAGAGTTGTGACCTTGAACGCTCCTTCATAAGTAGATAACTCCTACACGATAGAAAAGACGTTCAAGAGAAAACGGTCTAAGTTTTACTGCAATTAGTATGCAGCAGAGCTTTCAGAAAGTGCCCAAATAATATACACGTTAATTCGAACGCGTTTTGTACGCAAAGTAGAAATCCGCGGGCAATATAAGGCACTTCGCGATGTCTATCCATGTTCTATACCATGCCAATGTAACTATCATATCTTAGCGTTCGCATACAGCACCTAGCGTTGTGACCTTGAACGCTCCTTCATAAGTATATAACTCCTACACGATAGAGAAAACGTTCAAGGGAAAACGGTCTAAGTTTTACTGCAATTAGTATGCAGCAGAGCTTTCAAAAAGAGCTCAGATAATATATACGTTAATTCGAACGCGTTTTGTACGCAAAGTAGCAATCCGCGGGCTATATAAGGTACTTTGCGATGTCCATCCATGTTCTATACCATGTCAATGTTACTATCATATCTTAGGGTTCGCATAGAGCAATTAGAGCTGTGACCTTGAACGCTCCTTCATAAGTAGATAACTCATACACGATAGAAAAGACGTTCAAGAGAAAACGGTCTAAGTTTT
The DNA here is from genome assembly GCA_964058915.1 of Tetropium fuscum. Classification (NCBI taxonomy): domain Eukaryota; kingdom Metazoa; phylum Arthropoda; class Insecta; order Coleoptera; family Cerambycidae; genus Tetropium; species Tetropium fuscum. Next base: position 174,652 of record CAXKVY010008208.1, read on the forward strand.
ACTGCAATTAGTATGCAGCTGAGCTTTCAGAAAGTGCCCAAATAATATACACGTTAATTCGAACGCGTTTTGTACGCAAAGTAGCAATCCGCGGGCAATATAAGGCACTTCGCGATGTCTATCCATGTTCTATACCATGCCAATGTAACTATCATATCTTAGCGTCCGAATACAGCATCTAGAGTTGTGACCTTGAACGCTCCTTCATAAGTAGATAACTCCTACATGATAGAAAAGACGTTCAAGAGAAAACGGACTAAGTTTTACTGCAATTAGTATGCAGCAGAGCTTTCAAAAAGTGCCCAAATAATATACACGTCAATTCGAACGCATTTTGGACGCAAAGTAGCAATCCGCGGGCTATATAAGGCACTTCGCGATGCCTATCCATGTTCTACACCATGTCAATGTTACTATCATATTTTAGGGTTCGCATAGAGCACAAGGAGCTGTGACCTTGAACGCGCCTTCATTCGTAGATTACTGCTACACGATAGAAAAGACGTACAAGTGAAAATGGATTTAGTTTTACTGCAATTAGCATGCAGCAGAGCTGCCAAATAATGCCCAGATGATATACGCGTTAATTCGAATGCGTTTTGTAAACAAAGCAGCAGTCCGTGGGCTATTGAGGACACTTAGCGATGCCTTTCCATGTTCTACAACATGTCAATGTTACTATCATATCTTAGGGTTCGCATAGAGCACAAAGAGCTGTGACCTTGAACGCTCCTTCATTCGTGGATTACTGCCACACGATAGAAAAGACTTACAAGTAAAAATGGATTTACTTTTACTGCAATTAGCATGCAGCGGAGCTGCCAAATAATGCCCAGATAATATACAAGTTAATTCGAATGCGTTTTGTAAACAAAGCAGCAATCCGTGAGCTATTAAGGACACTTCGCGATGCCTATCCATATTCTATACCATGCCATTGTAACTACCATATCTTAGCGTTTGCATACAGCATCTAGAGTTGTGACCTTGTACGATCTTTCATAAGTAGATAACTCCTACACGATAGAAAAGACGTTCAAGAGAAAACGGTCTAAGTTTTACTGCAATTAGTATGCAGCAGAGCTTTCAAAGAGTGCCCAAATAATATACACGTCAATTCGAACGCGTTTTGTACGCAAAGTAGCAATCCGAGGGCAATATAAGGCACTTCACGATGTCTATCCATATTCTATACCATGCCAATGTAACTATCATATCTTAGCGTTCGCATACAGCAACTAGAGTTGTGACCTTGAACGCTCCTTCATAAGTTGATAACTCCTACACATATAAAAGACGTACAATAGAAAACGGACAAAGTTTTACTGCAATTAGCATGCAGCAGAGCTGCCTAATAATGCCCAGATGATATACACGAAAATTCGAATGCGTTTTGTAAACAAAGCAGCAATCCGTGGGCTATTAAAGACACTTCGCGATGCCTATCCATTTTCTATACCATGCCATTGTAACTACCATATCTCAGCGTTCGCACACAGCACCTAGAGTTGTGACCTTCAACGCTCCTTCATAAGTAGATAACTCCTACACGATAGAAAAGACGTTCAAGAGAAAACGGTCTATGTTTTACTGCAATTAATATTCAGCAGAGCTTTCAAAAAGTGCCCAAATAATATACACGTTAATTCGAACGCGTTTTGTACGCAAAGTAGCAATCCGCGGGATATATAAGGCACTTCGCTATTTCAATCCATGTTCTATACCATGCCAATGTAACTATCATATCTTAGCGTTCGCATTCAGCAACTAGAGTTGTGACCTTGAACGCTCCTTCATAAGTAGATAACTCCTACACGATAGAAAAGACGTTCAAGAGAAAACGGTCAAAGTTTTACTGCAATTAGTATGCAGCAGAGCTTTCAAAAAGTGCCCAAATAATATACACGTCAATTCGAAAGCGTTTTGTACGCAAAGTAGCAATCCCCCGGCTATATAAGGCACTTTGCTATTTCTATCCATGTTCTATACCATGCCAATGTAACTATCATATCTTAGCGTTCGCATACAGCAACTAGAGTTGTGACCTTGAACGCTCCTTCATAAGTAGATAACTCTTACACGATAGAAAAGACGTTCAAGGGAAAAAGGTCTAAGTTTTACTGCAATTAGTATGCAGCAGAGCTTTCAAAATGAGCCCAAATAATATATACGTTAATTCGAACGCGTTTTGTATGCAAAGTAGCAATCCGCGGGCTATATAAGATACTTCGCGATGTCTATCCATGTTCTATACCATGCCAATGTAACTATCATATCTTGGCGTCCGCATACAGCATCTAGAGTTGTGACCTGGAACGCTCCTTCATAAGTAGATAACTCCTACACGATAGAAAAGACGTTCAAGGGAAAAAGGTCTAAGTTTTACTGCAATTAGTATGCAGCAGAGCTTTCAAAAAGTGCCCAAATAATATACACGTCAATTCGAACGCATTTTGTACGCAAAGTAGCAATCCGAGGGCTATATAGGGCACTTCGCGATGCCTATCCATGTTCTACACCATGTCAATGTTACTATGATATCTTAGGGTTGGCCTAGAGCACAAGGAGCTGTGACCTTGAACGCGCCATCATTCGTAGATTACTGCTTCACGATAGAAATGACGTACAAGTGAAAATGGATTTAGTTTTACTGCAATTAGCATGCAGCAGAGCTGCCAAATAATGCCCAGATAATATATGCGTTAATTCGAATGCGTTTTGTAAACAAAGCAGCAATCCGTGGGCAATATAACGCACTTCGCGATGTCTATCCATGTTCTATACCATGCCAATGTAACTATCATATCTTAGCGTTCGCATAGAGCTCCTAGAGTTGTGACCTTGAACGCTCCTTCATAAGTAGATATCTCCTACACGATATAAAAGACGTACAATAGAAAACGGACTAAGTTTTACTGCAATTAGCATTCTGCAAAGCTGCCTAATAATGCCCTGATGATATACACGAAAATTCGAATGCGTTTTGTAAACAAAGCAGCAATCCGTGGGCTATTAAGGACACTTCGCGATGCCTATCCTTTTTCTATACCATGCCATTGAAACTACCATATCTTAGCGTTTGCATACAGCACCTAGAGTTGTGACCTTGAACGCTCCTTCATATGTAGATAACTCCTACACGATAGAAAAGACGTTCAAGAGAAAACGGTCTAAGTTTTACAGCAATTAATATTCAGCAGAGCTTTCAAAAAGTGCCCAAATAATATACACGTCAATTCGAAAGCGTTTTGTACGCAAAGTAGCAATCCGCGGGCTATATAAGGCACTTTGCGATGTCCATCCATGTTCTATACCATGTCAATGTTACTATCATATCTCTTAGGGTTCGCATAGACCAATTAGAGCTGTGACCTTGAACGGGCCTTTATAAGTAGATAACTCCTACACTATAGAAAAGACGTTCAAGAGAAAACGGTCTAAGTTTTACTGCAATTAGTATGCAGCAGAGCTTTCAAAAAGTGCCCAAATAATATACACGTCAATTCGAACGCATTTTGTACGCAAAGTAGCAATCCGCGGGCTATATAAGGCACTTCGCGATGCCTATCCATGTTCTACACCATGTCAATGTTACTATCATATCTTAGGGTTCGCATAGAGCACAAGGAGCTTTAACGCGCCTTCATTCGTAGATTACTGCTACACGATAGAAAAGACGTACAAGTGTAAATGGATTTAGTTTTACTGCAATTAGCATGCAGCAGAGCTGCCAAATAATGCCCAGATAATATACGCGTTAAATCGAATGCGTTTTGTAAACAAAGCAGCAATCCGTGGGCTATTGAGGACACTTAGCGATGCCTTTCCATGTTCTACAGCATGTCAATGTTACTATCATATCTTAGGGTTCGCATAGAGCACAAAGAGCTGTGACCTTGAACGCTCCTTCATTCGTAGATTACTGCCACACGATAGAAAAAACGTACAAGTGAAAATGGATTTAGTTTTACTGCAATTAGCATGCAGCGGAGCTGCCAAATAATGCCCACATAATATACAAGTTAATTCAAATGCGTTTTGTAAACAAAGCAGCAATCCGTGGGCTATTAAGGACACTTCGCGATGCCTATCCATTTTCTATACCAAGCCATTGTAACTACCATATCTTAGCGTTCGCATACAGCATCTAGAGCTGTGACCTTGAACGCTCCTTCTTAAGTAGATAACTCCTACACGATAGAAAAGCCGTTCAAGAGAAAACGGTCTAAGTTTTACTGCAATTAGTATGCAGCAGAGCTTTCAAAAAGTGCCCAAATAATATACACGTCAATTCGAACGCGTTTTGTACGCAAAGTAGCAATCCGCGGGCAATATAAGGCACCTCACGATGTCTATCCATGTTCTATACCATGCCAATGTAACTATCATATCTTAGCGTTCGCATACAGCAACTAGAGTTGTGACCTTGAACGCTCCTTCATAAGTAGATAACTCCTACACAATAGAAAAGACGTATAAGTGAAAATGGATTTAGTTTTACTGCAATAAGCATGCAGCAGAGCTGCCAAATAATGCCCAGATAATATACGCGTTAATTCGAATGCGTTTTGTAAACAAAGCAGCAATCCGTGGGCTATTAAGGACACTTCGCGATGCCTATCCATATTCTATACCATGCCATTGTAACTACCATATCTTAGCGTTTGCATACAGCACCTAGAGTTGTGACCTTGAACGCTCCTTCATAAGTAGATAACTCCTACACGATAGAAAAGACGTTCAAGAGAAAACGGTCTAAGTTTTACTGCAATTAGTATGCAGCAGAGCTTTCAAAAAGTGCCCAAATAATATACACGTTAATTCGAACGCGTTTTGTACGCAAAGTAGCAATCCGCGGGCAATATAAGGCACTTCGCGATGTCTATTAATTTTCTATGCCATGCCAATGTAACTATCATATCTTAGCGTCCGCATACAGCATCTAGAGTTGTGACCTTGAACGCTCCTTCATAAGTAGATAACTCCTACATGATAGAAAAGACGTTCAAGAGAAAACGGTCTGTATTACTGCAATTAGTATGCAGCAGAGCTTTCAAAAAGTGCCCAAATAATATACACGTCAATTCGAACGCGTTTTGTACGCAAAGTAGCAATCCGCGGGCAATATAAGGCACCTCACGATGTCTATCCATGTTCTATACCATGCCAATGTAACTATCATATCTTAGCGTTCGCATACAGCACCTAGAGTTGTGACCTTGAACGCTCCTTCATAAGTAGATAACTCCTACACGATAGAAAAGACGTTCAAGAGAAAACGGTCTAAGTTTCACTGCAATTAGTATGCAGCAGAGCTTTCAAAAATTGCCCAAATAATATACACGTCAATTCGAACGCTTTTTGTATGCAAAGTAGCAATCCGCGGGCTATATAAGGCACTTCGCGATGCCTATCCATGTTCTACACCATGTCAATGTTACTATCATATCTTAGGGTTCGCATAGAGCACAAAGAGCTGTGACCTTGAACGCTCCTTCATTCGTGGATTACTGCCACACGATAGAAAAGACGTACAAGTGAAAATGGATTTAGTTTTACTGCAATTAGCATGCAGCGGAGCTGCCAAATAATGCCCAGATAATATACAAGTTAATTCTAATGCGTTTTGTAAACAAAGCAGCAATCCGTGAGCTATTAAGGACACTTCGCGATGCCTATCCATATTCTATACCATGCCATTGTAACTATCATATCTTAGCGTTTGCATACAGCACCTAGAGTTGTGACCTTGAACGCTCCTTCATAAGTAGATAACTCCTACACGATAGAAAAGACGTTCAAGAGAAAACGGTCTAAGTTTCACTGCAATTAGTATGCAGCAGAGCTTTCAGAAAATGCCCAAATAATATACACGTTAATTCGAAAGCGTTTTGTACGCAAAGTAGCAATCCGCGGGCTATATAAGGCACTTCGCTATTTCTATCCATGTTCTATACCATGCCAATGTAACTATCATATCTTAGCGTTCGCATAGAGCTCCTAGAGTTGTGACCTTGATCGCTCCATCATAAGTAGATATCTCCTACACGATATAAAAGACGTACAATAGAAAACGGACTAAGTTTTACTGCAATTAGCATTCATCAGAGCTGCCTAATAATGCCCAGATGATATACACGAAAATTCGAATGCGTTTTGTAAACAAAGCAGCAATCCGTGGGCTATGAAGGACACTTCGCGATGCCTATCCTTTTTCTATACCATGCCATTGAAACTACCATATCTTAACGTTTGCATACAGCACCTAGAGTTGTGACCTTGAACGCTCCTTCATAAGTAGATAACTCCTACACGATAGAAAAGACGTTCAAGAGAAAACGGTCTAAGTTTCACTGCAATTAGTATGCAGCAGAGCTTTCAGAAAATGCCCAAATAATATACACGTTAATTCGAACGCGTTTTGTACGCAAAGTAGCAATCCGTGGGCAATATAAGGCACTTCGCGATGTCTATCCATGTTCTATACCATGCCAATGTAACTATCATATCTTAGCGTTCGCATACAGCATCTAGAGATGTGACCTTGAACGCTCCTACATAAGTAGATAACTCCTACACGATATAAAAGACGTACAATAGAAAACGGACAAAGTTTTACTGCAATTAGCATGCAGCAGAGCTGCCTAATAATGCCCAGATGATATACACGAAAATTCGAATGCTTTTGAAAACAAAGCAGCAATCCGTGGGCTATTAAGGACACTTCGCGATGCCTATCCATTTTCTATACAATGCCATTGTAAGTACCATATCTTAGCGTTCGCATACAGCATCTAGAGATGTGACCTTGAACGCTCCTTCATAAGTAGATAACTCCTACACGATAGAAAAGCCGTTCAAGAGAAAACGGTATAAGTTTTACTGCAATTAGTATCAGCAGAGCTTTCAAAAAGTGCCCAAATAATATACACGTCAATTCGAAAGCGTTTTGTATGCAAAGTAGCAATCCGCGGGCTATATAAGGCACTTCGCGATGCCTATCCAAGTTCTACACCATGTCAATGTTACTATCATATCTTAGGGTTCGCATAGAGCACAAGGAGCTGTGACCTTGAACGCGCCTTCATTCGTAGATTACTGCTACACGATAGAAAAGACGTACAAGTGAAAGTGGATTTAGTTTTACTGCAATTAGCATGCAGCCGAGCTGCCATATAATGCCCAGATAATATACGCGTTAATTCGAATGGGTTTTGTAAACAAAGCAGCAATCCGTGGGCTATTGAGGACACTTAGCGATGCCTTTCCATGTTCTACAGCATGTCAATGTTACTATCATATCTTAGGGTTCGCATAGAGCACAAGGAGCTGTGACCTTGAACGCTCCTTCATTCGTAGATTACTGCCACACGATAGAAAAGACGTACAAGTGAAAATGGATTTAGTTTTACTGCAATTAGCATGCAGCGGAGCTGCCAAATAATGCCCACATAAAATACAAGTTAATTCAAATGCGTTTTGTAAACAAAGCAGCAATCCGAGAGCTATTAAGGACACTTCGCGATGCCTATCCATATTCTATACCATGCCATTGTAACTACCATATCTTAGCGTTTGCACACAGCACCTAGAGTTATGACCTTGAACGCTCCTTCATAAGTAGATAACTCCTACACGATAGAAAAGACGTTCAAGAGAAAACGGTCCAAGTTTCACTGCAATTAGTATGCAGCAGAGCTTTCAGAAAATGCCCAAATAATATACACGTTAATTCGAACGCGTTTTGTAGGCAAAGTAGCAATCCGCGGGCAATATAAGGCACTTCGCGATGTCTATCCATGTTCTATACCATGCCAATGTAACCATCATATCTTAGCGTTCGCATACAGCATCTAGAGTTGTGACCTTGAACGCTTCTTCATCAGTAGATAACTCCTACACGATAGAAAAGACGTTCAAGGGAAAACGGTCTAAGTCTTATTGCAATTAGTATGAGCAGAGCATTCAAAAAGAGCCCAAATAATATATACGATAATTCGAACGCGTTTTGTACGCAAAGAAGCAATCCGCGGGCTATATAAGGCACTTCGCGATGCCTATCCATGTTCTACACCATGTCAATGTTACTATGATATCTTAGGGTTTGCATAGAGCACAAGGAGCTGTGACTTTGAACGCGCCTTCATTCGTAGATTACTGCTACACGATAGAAAAGACGTACAAGTGAAAATGGATTTAGTTTTACTGCAATTAGCATGCAGCGGAGCTGCCAAATAATGCCCAGATAATATACGCGTTAATTCGAATGCGTTTTGTAAACAAAGCAGCAATCCGCGGGCTATATAAGGCACTTCGCGATGCCTATCCATGTTCTACACCATGTCAATGTTACTATCATATCTTAGGGTTCGCATAGAGCACAAAGAGCTGTGACCTTGAACGCTCCTTCATTCGTGGATTACTGCCACACGATAGAAAAGACGTACAAGTGAAAATGGATTTAGTTTTACTGCAATTAGCATGCAGCGGAGCTGCCAAATAATGCCCAGATAATATACAAGTTAATTCTAATGCGTTTTGTAAACAAAGCAGCAATCCGTGAGCTATTAAGGACACTTCGCGATGCCTATCCATATTCTATACCATGCCATTGTAACTATCATATCTTAGCGTTTGCATACAGCACCTAGAGTTGTGACCTTGAACGCTCCTTCATAAGTAGATAACTCCTTCACGATAGAAAAGACGTTCAAGAGAAAACGGTCTAAGTTTCACTGCAATTAGTATGCAGCAGAGCTTTCAGAAAATGCCCAAATAATATACACGTTAATTCGAACGCGTTTTGTACGCAAAGTAGCAATCCGCGGGCAATATAAGGCACTTCGCGATGTCTATTAATTTTCTATGCCATGCCAATGTAACTATCATATCTTAGCGTCCGCATACAGCATCTAGAGTTGTGACCTTGAACGCTCCTTCATAAGTAGATAACTCCTACATGATAGAAAAGACGTTCAAGAGAAAGCGGTCTGTTTTACTGCAATTAGTATGCAGCAGAGCTTTCAAAAAGTGCCCAAATAATATACACGTCAATTCGAACGCGTTTTGTACGCAAAGTAGCAATCCGCGGGCAATATAAGGCACCTCACGATGTCTATCCATGTTCTATACCATGCCAATGTAACTATCATATCTTAGCGTTCGCATACAGCACCTAGAGTTGTGACCTTGAACGCTCCTTCATAAGTAGATAACTCCTACACGATAGAAAAGACGTTCAAGAGAAAACGGTCTAAGTTTCACTGCAATTAGTATGCAGCAGAGCTTTCAAAAAGTGCCCAAATAATATACACGTCAATTCGAACGCTTTTTGTACGCAAAGTAGCAATCCGCGGGCTATATAAGGCACTTCGCGAAGCCTATCCATGTTCTACACCATGTCAATGTTACTATCATATTTTAGGGTTCGCATAGAGCACAAGGAGCTGTGATCTTGAACGCGCCTTCATTCGTAGATTACTGCTACATGATAGAAAAGACGTACAAGTGAAAATGGATTTAGTTTTACTGCAATTAGCATGCAGCGGAGCTGCCAAATAATGCCCAGATAATATACAAGTTAATTCGAATGCGTTTTGTAAACAAAGCAACAATCCGTGAGCTATTAAGGACACTTCGCGATGCCTATCCATATTCTATACCATGCCATTGTAACAACCATATCTTAGCGTTTGCATACAGCACCTAGAGTTGTGACCTTGAACGCTCCTTCATAAGTAGATAACTCCTACACGATAGAAAAGACGTTCAAGAGAAACGGTCTAAGTTTCACAGCAATTAGTATGCAGCAGAGCTTTCAGAAAATGCCCAAATAATATACACGTAAATTCGAACGCGTTTTGTACGCAAAGTAGCAATCCGCGGGCAATATAAGGCACTTCGCGATGTCTATCCATGTTCTATACACTGCCAATGTAACTATCATATCTTAGCGTTCGCATAGAGCTCCTAGAGTTGTGACCTTGAACGCTCCCTCATAAGTAGATATCTCCTACACGATATAAAAGACGTACAATAGAAAACGGACTAAGTTTTACTGCAATTAGCATTCAGCAGAGCTGCCTAATAATGCCCAGATGATATACACGAAAATTCGAATGCTTTTGTAAACAAAGCAGCAATCCGTAGGCTATTAAGGACACTTCGCGATGCCTATCCATTTTCTATACCATGCCATTGTAACTACCATATCTTAGCGTTCGCATACAGCACCTAGAGCTGTGACCTTGAACGCTCCTTCATAATTAGATAACTCCTACACGATAGAAAAGACGTTCAAGAGAAAACGGTCTAAGTTTTACTGCAATTAATATTCAGCAGAGCTTTCAAAAAGTGCCCAAATAATATACACGTTAATTCGAACGCGTTTTGTACGCAAAGTAGCAATCCGCGGGCTATATAAGGCACTTCGCTATTTCTATCCATGTTCTATACCATGAAAATGTAATTTTCATATCTTAGCGTTCGCATACAGCACCTAGAGTTGTGACCTTGAACGCTCCTTCATAAGTAGATAACTCCTACACGATAGAAAAGACGTTCAAGGGTAAACGGTCTAAGTTTTACTGCAATTGTGCCATAAGGCAATACTGCAATAAGGCACTTCGCGATGTCTATTAATTTTCTATGCCATGCCAATGTAACTATCATATCTTAGCGTCCGCATACAGCATCTAGAGTTGTGACCTTGAACGCTCCTTCATAAGTAGATAACTCCTACATGATAGAAAAGACGTTCAAGAGAAAACGGTCTGTTTTACTGCAATTAGTATGCAGCAGAGCTTTCAAAAAGTGCCCAAATAATATACACGTCAATTCGAACGCGTTTTGTACGCAAAGTAGCAATCCGCGGGCAATATAAGGCACCTCACGATGTCTATCCATGTTCTATACCATGCCAATGTAACTATCATATCTTAGCGTTCGCATACAGCACCTAGAGTTGTGACCTTGAACGCTCCTTCATAAGTAGATAACTCCTACATGATAGAAAAGACGTTCAAGAGAAAGCGGTCTGTTTTACTGCAATTAGTATGCAGCAGAGCTTTCAAAAAGTGCCCAAATACTGCAATAGTGCAAAAAATACTACAACTCCTACACAATAGAAAAGTCGTATAAGTAAAAATGGATTTAGTTTTACTGCAATTAGCATGCAGCAGTGCTGCCAAATTATGCCCAGATAATATACGCGTTAATTCGAATGCGTTTTGTAAACAAAGCAGCAATCCGTGGGCTATTAAGGACACTTCGCGATGCCTATCCATTTTCTATACCATGCCATTGTAACTACCATATCTTAGCGTTTGCATACAGCACCTAGAGTTGTGACCTTGAACGCTCCTTCATAAGTAGATAACTCCTACACGATAGAAAAAACGTTCAAGAGAAAACGGTCTAAGTTTTACTGCAATTAGTATGCAGCAGAGCTTTCAGAAAGTGCCCAAATAATATACACGTTAATTCGAACGCGTTTTGTACGCAAAGTAACAATCCGCGGGCAATATAAGGCACTTCGCGATGTCTATCCATGTTCTATACCATGCCAATGTAACTATCATATCTTAGCGTTCGCATAGAGCTCCTAGAGTTGTGACCTTGAACGCTCCCTCATAAGTAGATATCTCCTACACGATATAAAAGACGTACAATAGAAAACGGACTAAGTTTTACTGCAATTAGCATTCAGCAGAGCTGCCTAATAATGCCCAGATGATACACATGAAAATTCGAATGCGTTTTGTAAACAAAGCAGCAATCCGTGGGCTATTAAGGACACTTCGCGATGCCTATCCTTTTTCTATACCATGCCATTGAAACTACCATACCTTAGCGTCTGCATACAGCACCTAGAGTTGTGACCTTGAACGCTCCTTCATAAGTAGATAATTCCTACACGATAGAGAAGACGTTCAAGGGAAAACGGTCTAAGTTTTACTGCAATTAGTATGCAGCAGAGCTTTCAAAAAGAGCTCAAATAATATATACGTTAATTCGAACGCGTTTTGTACGCAAAGTAGCAATCCGCGGGCTATATAAGGCACTTTGCGATGTCCATCCATGTTCTATACCATGTCAATGTAACTATCATATCTTAGCGTCCGCATACAGCATCTAGAGTTGTGACCTTGAACGCTCCTTCATACCATACTACCATATCTTAGCGTCTGCATACAGCACCTAGAGTTGTGACCTTGAACGCTCCTTCATATGTAGATAACTCCTACACGATAGAAAAGACGTTCAAGAGAAAACGGTCTAAGTTTTACAGCAATTAATATTCAGCAGAGCTTTCAAGAAGTGCCCAAATAATATACACGTTAATTCGAACGCGTTTTGTAAGCAAAGTAGCAATCCGTGGGCAATATAAGGCACTTCGCGATGTCTATCCATGTTCTATACCATGCCAATGTAACTATCATATCTTAGCGTTCGCATACAGCATCTAGAGTTGTGACCTTGAACGCTCCTTCATAAGTAGATAACTCCTACACGATATAAAAGACGTACAATAGAAAACGGACAAAGTTTTACTGCAATTAGCATGCAGCAGAGCTGCCTAATAATGCCCAGATGATATACACGAAAATTCGAATGCTTTTGTAAACAAAGCAGCAATCCGTGGGCTATTAAGGACACTTCGCAATGCCTATCCATTTTCTATACCATGCCATTGTAACTACCATATCTTAGCGTTTGCACACAGCATCTAGAGCTGTGACCTTGAACGCTCCTTCATAAGTAGATAACTCCTACACGATAGAAAAGCCGTTCAAGAGAAAACGGTCTAAGTTTTACTGCAATTAGTATGCAGCAGAGCTTTCAAAAAGTGCCCAAATAATATACACGTCAATTCGAAAGCGTTTTGTACCCAAAGTAGCAATCCGCGGGCTATATAAGGCACTTCGCTATTTCTATCCATGTTCTATACCATGCCAATGTAACTATCATATCTTAGCGTTCGCATACAGCACCTAGCGTTGTGACCTTGAACGCTCCTTCATAAGTAGATAACTCCTACACGATACAAAAGACGTTCAAGGGAAAACGGTCTAAGTTTTACTGCAATTAATATGCAGCAGAGCTTTCAAAAAGAGCCCAAATAATATATACGTTAATTCGAACGCGTTTTGTACGCAAAGTAGCAATCCGCGGGCTATATAAGGCACTTTGCGATGTCCATCCATGTTCTATACCATGTCAATGTTACTATCTTATCTTAGCGTCCGCATACAGCATCTAGAGTTGTGACCTTGAACGCTCCTTCATAAGTAGATAACTCCTACACGATAGAAAAGACGTTCAAGAGAAAACGGTCTAAGTTTCACTGCAATTAGTATGCAGCAGATCTTTCAGAAAATGCCCAAATAATATACACGTTAATTCGAACGCGTTTTGTACGCAAAGTAGCAATCCGCGGGCAATATAAGGCACTTCGCGATGTCTATCCATGTTCTATACCATGCCAATGTAACTATCATATCTTAGCGTCCGCATACAGCATCTAGAGTTGTGACCTTGAACGCTCCTTCATAAGTAGATAACTCCTACACGATAGAAAAGACGTTCAAGAGAAAACGGTCTAAGTTTCACTGCAATTAGTATGCAGCAGAGCTTTCAGAAAATGCCCAAATAATGTGCACGTTAATTCGAACGCGTTTTGTACGCAAAGTAGCAATCCGCGGGCAATATAAGGCACTTCGCGATGTCTATCCATGTTCTATACCATGCCAATGTAACTATCATATCTTAGCGTCCGCATACAGCATCTAGAGTTGTGACCTTGAACGCTCCTTCATAAGTAGATAACTCCTACACGATAGAAGAGACGTTCAAGAGAAAACGGTCTAAGTTTTACTGCAATTAGTATGCAGCAGAGCTGCCAAATAATGCCCAGATAATGTACGCGTTAATTCGAATGCGTTTTGTAAACAAAGCAGCAATCCGTGGGCTATTAAGGACACTTCGCGATGCCTATCCACATTCTATACCATGCCATTGTAACTACCATATCTTAGCGTTTGCATACAGCACCTAGAGTTGTGACCTTGAACGCTCCTTCATAAGTAGATAACTCCTACACGATAGAAAAGACGTTCAAGAGAAAACGGTCTAAGTTTCACTGCAATTAGTATGCAGCAGAGCTTTCAGAAAATGCCCAAATAATGTACACGTTAATTCGAACGCGTTTTGTACGCAAAGTAGCAATCCGTGGGCAATATAAGGCACTTCGCGATGTCTATCCATGTTCTATACCATGCCAATGTAACTATCATATCTTAGCGTTCGCAAACAGCATCTAGAGTTGTGACCTTGAACGCTCCTTCATAAGTAGATAACTCCTACACGATACAAAAGACGTTCAAGGGAAAACGGTTTAAGTTTTACTGCAATTAGTATGCAGCAGAGCTTTCAAAAAGTGCCCAAATAATATACACGTCAATTCGAAAGCGTTTTGTACCCAAAGTAGCAATCCGCGGGCTATATAAGGCACTTCGCTATTTCTATCCATGTTCTATACCATGCCAATGTAACTATCATATCTTAGCGTTCGCATACAGCACCTAGCGTTGTGACCTTGAACGCTCCTTCATAAGTAGATAACTCCTACACGATACAAAAGACGTTCAAGGGAAAACGGTCTAAGTTTTACTGCAATTAATATGCAGCAGAGCTTTCAAAAAGAGCCCAAATAATATATACGTTAATTCGAACGCGTTTTGTACGCAAAGTAGCAATCCGCGGGCTATATAAGGCACTTTGCGATGTCCATCCATGTTCTATACCATGTCAATGTTACTATCATATCTTAGGGTTCGCATAGAGCAATTAGAGCTATGACCTTGAACGGGCCTTCATAAGTAGATAACTCCTACACGATAGAAAAGACGTTCAAGAGAAAACGGTCTAAGTTTTACTGCAATTAGTATGCAGCAGAGCTTTCAAAAAGTGCCCAAATAATATACACGTCAATTCGAACGCATTTTGTACGCAAAGTAGAATTCCACGGGCTATATAAGGCACTTCGCGATGCCTATCCATGTTCAACACCATGTCAATGTTACTATCATATCTTAGGGTTCGCATAGAGCACAAGGAGCTGTGACCTTGAACGCGCCTTCATTCGTAGATTACTGCCACACGATAGAAAAGACGTACAAGTGAAAATGGATTTAGTTTTACTGCAATTAGCATGCAGCAGAGCTGCCAAATAATGCCCAGATAATATACGCGTTAATTCGAATGCGTTTTGTAAACAAAGCAGCAATCCGTGGGCTATTGAGGACACTTAGCGATGCCTTTCCATGTTCTACAGCATGTCAATGTTACTATCATATCTTAGGGTTCGCATAGAGCACAAAGAGCTGTGACCTTGAACGCTCCTTCATTCGTGTATTACTGCCACACGATAGAAAAGACGTACAAGTGAAAATGGATTTAGTTTTACTGCAATTAGCATGCAGCGGAGCTACCAAATAATGCCCACATAATATACAAGTTAATTCAAATGCGTTTTGGAAACAAAGCAGCAATCCGTGAGCTATTAAGGACACTTCGCGATGCCTATCCATATTCTATACCATGCCATTGTAACTACCATATCTTAGCGTTTGCACACAGCACCTAGAGTTGTGACCTTGAACGGTCCTTCATAAGTAGATAACTCCTACACGATAGAAAAGACGTTCAAGAGAAAACGGTCTAAGTTTTACTGCAATTAGTATGCAGCAGAGCTTTCAAAAAGTGCCCAAATAATATACACGTCAATTCGAACACATTTTGTACGCAAAGTAGCAATCCGCGGGCTATATAAGGCACTTCGCGATGCCTATCCATGTTCTACACCATGTCAATGTTACTATCATATCTAAGGGTTCGCATAGAGCACAAGGAGCTGTGACCTTGAACGCGCCTTCATTCGTAGATTACTGCTACACGATAGAAAAGACGTACAAGTGAAAATGGATTTAGTTTTACTGCAATTAGCATGCAGCGGAGCTGCCAAATAATGCCCAGATAATATACAAGTTAATTCGAATGCGTTTTGTAAACAAAGCAGCAATCCGTGAGCTATTAAGGACACTTCGCGATGCCTATCCATATTCTATACCATGCCATTGTAACTACCATTTCTTAGCGTTTGCATACAGCACCTAGAGTTGTGACCTTGAACGCTCCTTCATAAGTAGATAACTCCTACACGATAGAAAAGACGTTCAAGAGAAAACGGTCTAAGTTTTACTGCAATTAGTATGCAGCAGAGCTTTCAAAAAGTGCCCAAATAATATACACGTCAATTCGAAAGCGTTTTGTACGCAAAGTAGCAATCCGCGGGCTATATAAGGCACTTCGCTATTTCTATCCATGTTCTATACCATGCCAATGTAACTATCATATCTTAGCGTTCGCATAGAGCATCTAGAGATGTGACCTTGAACGCTCCTTCATAAGTAGATAACTCCTACACGATATAAAAGACGTACAATAGAAAACGGACAAAGTTTTACTGCAATTAGCATGCAGCAGAGCTGCCTAATAATGCCCAGATGATATACACGAAAATTCGAATGCTTTTGTAAACAAAGCAGCAATCCGTGGGCTATTAAGGACACTTCGCGATGCCTATCCATTTTCTATACCATGCCATTGTAACTACATTATCTTAGCGTTCGCATACAGCATCTAGAGCTGTGACCTTGAACGCTCCTTCATAAGTAGATAACTCCTACACGATAGAAAAGCCGTTCAAGAGAAAACGGTCTAAGTTTTACTGCAATTAGTATGCAGCAGAGCTATCAAAAAGTGCCCAAATAATATACACGTCAATTCGAAAGCGTTTTGTACGCAAAGTAGCAATCCGCGGGCTATATAAGGCACTTCGCGATGCCTATCCATGTTCTACACCATGTCAATGTTACCATCATATCTTAGGGTTCGCATAGAGCACAAGGAGCTGTGACCTTGAACGCGCCTTCATTCGTAGATTACTGCTACACGATAGAAAAGACGTACAAGTGAAAATGGATTTAGTTTTACTGCAATTAGCATGCAGCAGAGCTGCCAAATAATGCCCAGATAATATACGCGTTAATTCGAATGCGTTTTGTAAACAAAGCAGCAATCCGTGGGCTATTGAGGACACTTAGCGATGCCTTTCCATTTTCTACAGCATGTCAATGTTACTATCATATCTTAGGGTTCGCATAGAGCACAAAGAGCTGTGACCTTGAACGCTCCTTCATTCGTAGATTACTGCTACACGATAGAAAAGACGTACAAGTGAAAATGGATTTAGTTTTACTGCAATTAGCATGCAGCGGAGCTGCCAAATAATGCCCACATAAAATACAAGTTAATTCAAATGCGTTTTGTAAACAGAGCAGCAATCCGTGAGCTATTAAGGACACTTCGCGATGCCTATCCATATTCTATACCATGCCATTGTAACTACCATATCTTAGCGTTTGCACACAGCACCTAGAGTTGTGACCTTGAACGCTCCTTCATCAGTAGATAACTCCTACACGATAGAAAAGACGTTCAAGGGAAAACGGTCTAAGTTTTATTGCAATTAGTATGCAGCAGAGCATTCAAAAAGAGCCCAAATAATATATACGATAATTCGAACGCGTTTTGTACGCAAAGTAGCAATCCGCGGGCAATATAAGGCACTTCGCGATGTCTATCCATGTTCTATACCATGCCAATGTAACTATCATATCTTAGCGTTCGCATACAGCATCTAGAGTTGTGACCTTGAACGCTCCTTCATCAGTAGATAACTCCTACACGATAGAAAAGACGTTCAAGAGAAAACGGTCCAAGTTTCACTGCAATTAGTATGCAGCAGAGCTTTCAAAAAGTGCCCAAATAATATACACGTCAATTCGAACGCATTTTGTACGCAAAGTAGCAATCCGCGGGCTATATAAGGCACTTCGCGATGCCTATCCATGTTCTACAACATGTCAATGTTACTATGATATCTTAGGGTTTGCATAGAGCACAAGGAGCTGTGACCTTGAAAGCGTCTTCATTCGTAGATTACTGCTACACGATAGAAAAGACGTACAAGTGAAAATGGATTTAGTTTTACTGCAATTAGCATGCAGCAGAGCTGCCAAATAATGCCCAGATAATATACGCGTTAATTCGAATGCGTTTTGTAAACAAAGCAGCAATCCGTGGGTTATTGAGGACACTTAGCGATGCCTTTCCATGTTCTACAGCATGTCAATGTTACTATCATATCTTAGGGTTCGCAAAGAGCACAAAGAGCTGTGACCTTGAACGCTCCTTCATTCGTGGATTACTGCCACACGATAGAAAAGACGTACAAGTGAAAATGGATTTAGTTTTACTGCAATTAGCATGCAGCGGAGCTGCCAAATAATGCCCAGATAATATACAAGTTAATTCTAATGCGTTTTGTAAACAAAGCAGCAATCCGTGAGCTATTAAGGACACTTCGCGATGCCTATCCATATTATATACCATGCCATTGTAACTACCATATCTTAGCGTTTGCATACAGCACCTAGAGTTGTGACCTTGAACGCTCCTTCATAAGTAGATAACTCCTACATGATAGAAAAGACGTTCAAGAGAAAACGGTCTAAGTTTTACTGCAATTAGTATGCAGCAGAGCTTTCAAAAAGTGCCCAAATAATATACACGTCAATTCGAACGCGTTTTGTACGCAAAGTAGCAATCCGCGGGCAATATAAGGCACCTCACGATGTCTATCCATGTTCTATACCATGCCAATGTAACTATCATATCTTAGCGTTCGCATACAGCAACTAGAGTTGTGACCTTGAACGCTCCTTCATAAGTAGATAACTCCTACACAATAGCAAAGACGTATAAGTGAAAATGGATTTAGTTTTATGCAGCAGAGCTGCCAAATAATGCCCAGATAATATACGCGTTAATTCGAATGCGTTTTGTAAACAAAGCAGCAATCCGTGGGCTATTAAGGACACTTCGCGATGCCTATCCATATTCTATACCATGCCATTGTAACTACCATATCTTAGCGTTTGCATACAGCACCTAGTGTTGTGACCTTGAACGCTCCTTCATAAGTAGATAACTCCTACACGATAGAAAAGACGTTCAAGAGAAAACGGTCTAAGTTTTACTGCAATTAGTATGCAGCAGAGCTTTCAAAAAGTGCCCAAATAATATACACGTTAATTCGAACGCGTTTTGTACGCAAAGTAGCAATCCGCAGGATATATAAGGCACTTCGCTATTTCTATCCATGTTCTATACCATGCCAATGTAACTATCATATTTTAGCGTTCGCATTCAGCAACTAGAGTTGTGACCTTGAACGCTCCTTCATATGTAGATAACTCCTACACGATAGAAAAGATGTTCAAGAGAAAACGGTCAAAGTTTTACTGCAATTAGTATGCAGCAGAGCTTTCAAAAAGTGCCCAAATAATATGTACGTTAATTCGAACGCGTTTTGTACGCAAAGTAGCAATCCGCGGGCTATATAAGACACTTCGCGATGTCCATCCATGTTCTATACCATGTCAATGTATCTATCATATCTTAGGGTTCGCATAGAGCAATTAGAGCTGTGACCTTGAACGGTCCTTCATAAGTAGATAACTCCTACACGATAGAAAAGACGTTCAAGAGAAAACGGTCTAAGTTTTACTGCAATTAGTATGCAGCAGAGCTTTCAAAAAGTGCCCAAATAATATACACGTCAATTCGAACGCATTTTGTACGCAAAGTAGCAAACCGCGGGCTATATAAGGCACTTCGCGATGCCTATCCATGTTCTACACCATGTCAATGTTACTATCATATCTTAGGGTTCGCATAGAGCACAAGGAGCTGTGACCTTGAACGCGCCTTCATTCGTAGATTACTGCTACACGATAGAAAAGACGTACAAGTGAAAATGGATTTAGTTTTACTGCAATTAGCATGCAGCGGAGCTGCCAAATAATGCCCAGATAATATACAAGTTAATTCGAATGCGTTTTGTAAACAAAGCAGCAATCCGTGAGCTATTAAGGACACTTCGCGATGCCTATCCATATTCTATACCATGCCATTGTAACTACCATATCTTAGCGTTTGCATACAGCACCTAGAGTTGTGACCTTGAACGCTCCTTCATAAGTAGATAACTCCTACACGATAGAAAAGACGTTCAAGAGAAAACGGTCTAAGTTTTACTGCAATTAGTGTGCAGCAGAGCTTTCAAAAAGTGCCCAAATAATATACACGTCAATTCGAAAGCGTTTTGTACGCAAAGTAGCAATCCGCGGGCAATATAAGGCACTTCGCTATTTCTATCCATGTTCTATACCATGCCAATGTAACTATCATATCTTAGCGTTCGCATAGAGCTCCTAGAGTTGTGACCTTGATCGCTCCTTCATAAGTAGATATCTCCTACACGATATAAAAGACGTACAATAGAAAACGGACTAAGTTTTACTGCAATTAGCATTCATCAGAGCTGCCTAATAATGCCCAGATGATATACACGAAAATTCGAATGCGTTTTGTAAACAAAGCAGCAATCCGTGGGCTATGAAGGACACTTCGCGATGCCTATCCTTTTTCTATACCATGCCATTGAAACTACCATATCTTAGCGTTTGCATACAGCACCTAGAGTTGTGACCTTGAACGCTCCTTCATAAGTAGATAACTCCTACACGATAGAAAAGACGTTCAAGAGAAAACGGTCTAAGTTTCACTGCAATTAGTATGCAGCAGAGCTTTCAGAAAATGCCCAAATAATATACACGTTAATTCGAACGCGTTTTGTACGCAAAGTAGCAATCCGTGGGCAATATAAGGCACTTCGCGATGTCTATCCATGTTCTATACCATGCCAATGTAACTATCATATCTTAGCTTTCGCATACAGCATCTAGAGATGTGACCTTGAACGCTCCTTCATAAGTAGATAACTCCTACACGATATAAGAGACGTACAATAGAAAACGGTCAAAGTTTTACTGCAATTAGCATGCAGCAGAGCTGCCTAATAATGCCCAGATGATATACACGAAAATTCGAATGCGTTTTGTAAACAAAGCAGCAATCCGTGGGCTATTAAAGACACTTCGCGATGCCTATCCATTTTCTATACCATGCCATTGTAACTACCATATCTCAGCGTTCGCATACAGCACCTAGAGTTGTGACCTTCAACGCTCCTTCATAAGTAAATAACTCCTACACGATAGAAAAGACGTTCAAGAGAAAACGGTCTAAGTTTTACTGCAATTAATATTCAGCAGAGCTTTCAAAAAGTGCCCAAATAATATACACGTTAATTCGAACGCGTTTTGTACGCAAAGTAGCAATCCGCGGGATATATAAGGCACTTCGCTATTTCTATCCATGTTCTATACCATGCCAATGTAACTATCATATCTTAGCGTTCGCATTCAGCAACTAGAGTTGTGACCTTGAACGCTCCTTCATAAGTAGATAACTCCTACACGATAGAAAAGACGTTCAAGAGAAAACGGTCAAAGTTTTACTGCAATTAGTATGCAGCAGAGCTTTCAAAAAGTGCCCAAATAATATACACGTCTATTCGAAAGCGTTTTGTACGCAAAGTAGCAATCCCCCGGCTATATAAGGCACTTCGCTATTTCTATCCATGTTCTATACCATGCCAATGTAACTATCATATCTTAGCGTTCGCATACAGCAACTTGAGTTGTGACCTTGAACAATAATAGAAAACGGTCAAAGTTTTACTGCAATTAGCATGCAGCAGAGCTGCCTAATAATGCCCAGATGATATACACGAAAATTCGAATGCGTTTTGTAAACAAAGCAGCAATCCGTGGGCTATTAAAGACACTTCGCGATGCCTATCCATTTTCTATACCATGCCATTGTAACTACCATATCTCAGCGTTCGCATACAGCACCTAGAGTTGTGACCTTCAACGCTCCTTCATAAGTAAATAACTCCTACACGATAGAAAAGACGTTCAAGAGAAAACGGTCTAAGTTTTACTGCAATTAATATTCAGCAGAGCTTTCAAAAAGTGCCCAAATAATATACACGTTAATTCGAACGCGTTTTGTACGCAAAGTAGCAATCCGCGGGATATATAAGGCACTTCGCTATTTCTATCCATGTTCTATACCATGCCAATGTAACTATCATATCTTAGCGTTCGCATTCAGCAACTAGAGTTGTGACCTTGAACGCTCCTTCATAAGTAGATAACTCCTACACGATAGAAAAGACGTTCAAGAGAAAACGGTCAAAGTTTTACTGCAATTAGTATGCAGCAGAGCTTTCAAAAAGTGCCCAAATAATATACACGTCAATTCGAAAGCGTTTTGTACGCAAAGTAGCAATCCCCCGGCTATATAAGGCACTTCGCTATTTCTATCCATGTTCTATACCATGCCAATGTAACTATCATATCTTAGCGTTCGCATACAGCAACTTGAGTTGTGACCTTGAACGCTCCTTCATAAGTAGATAACTCCTACACGATAGAAAAGACGTTCAAGGGAAAAAGGTCTAAGTTTTACTGCAATTAGTATGCAGCAGAGCTTTCAAAAAGAGCCCAAATAATATATACGTTAATTCGAACGCGTTTTGTACGCAAAGTAGCAATCCGCGGGCTATATAAGACACTTCGCGATGTCCATCCATGTTCTATACCATGTCAATGTATCTATCATATCTTAGGGTTCGCATAGAGCAATTAGAGCTGTGACCTTGAACGGTCCTTCATAAGTAGATAACTCCTACACGATAGAAAAGACGTTCAAGAGAAAACGGTCTAAGTTTTACTGTAATTAGTATGCAGCAGAGCTTTCAAAAAGTGCCCAAATAATTTACACGTCAATTCGAACGCATTTTGTACGCAAAGTAGCAATCCGCGGGCTATATAAGGCACTTCGCGATGCCTACCCATGTTCTACACAATGTCAATGTTACTATCATATCTTAGGGTTCGCATAGAGCACAAGGAGCTGTGACCTTGAACGCGCCTTCATTTGTTGATTACTGCTACACGATAGAAAAGACGTACAAGTGAAAATGAATTTAGTTTTACTGCAATTAGCATGCAGCAGAGCTGCCAAATAATGCCCAGATAATATACGCGTTAATTCGAATGCGTTTTGTAAACAAAGCAGCAATCCGTGGGCTATTGAGGACACTTAGCGATGCCTTTCCTTGTTCTACAGCATGTCAATGTTACTATCATACCTTAGGGTTCGCATAGAGCACAAAGAGCTGTGACTTTGAACGCTCCTTCATTCGTAGATTTCTGCCACACGATAGAAAAGACGTACAAGTGAAAATGGATTTAGTTTTACTGCAATTAGCATGCAGCGGAGCTGCCAAATAATGCCCAGATAATATACAAGTTAATTCGAATGCGTTTTGTAAACAAAGCAGCAATCCGTGAGCTATTAAGGACACTTCGCGATGCCTATCCATATTCTATACCATGCCAATGTAACTATCATATCTTAGCGTCCGCATACAGCATCTAGAGTTGTGACCTTGAACGCTCCTTCATAAGTAGATAACTCCGACACAATAGAAAAGACGTATAAGTGAAAATGGATTTAGTTTTACTGCAATAAGCATGCAGCAGTGCTGCCAAATAATTCCCAGATAATATACGCGTTAATTCGAATGCGTTTTGTAAACAAAGCAGCAATCCGTGGGCTATGAAGGACACTTCGCGATGCCTATCCTTTTTCTATACCATGCCATTGAAACTACCATATCTTAGCGTTTGCATACAGCACCTAGAGTTGTGACCTTGAACGCTCCTTCATAAGTAGATAACTCCTACACGATAGAAAAGACGTTCAAGAGAAAACGGTCTAAGTTTTACTGCAATTAGTGTGCAGCAGAGCTTTCAAAAAGTGCCCAAATAATATACACGTCAATTCGAAAGCGTTTTGTACGCAAAGTAGCAATCCGCGGGCAATATAAGGCACTTCGCTATTTCTATCCATGTTCTATACCATGCCAATGTAACTATCATACCTTAGCGTTCGCATAGAGCTCCTAGAGCTGTGACCTTGAACGCGCCTTCATTCGTAGATTACTGCTACACGATAGAAAAGACGTACAAGTGAAAATGGATTTAGTTTTACTGCAATTAGCATGCAGCAGAGCTGCCAAATAATGCCCAGATAATATACGCGTTAATTCGAATACGTTTTGTAAACAAAGCAGCAATCCGTGGGCTATTGAGGACACTTAGCGATGCCTTTCCATGTTCCACAGCATGTCAATGTTACTATCATATCTTAGTGTTCGCATAGAGCGCAAAGAGCTGTGACCTTGAACGCTCCTTCATTCGTAGATTACTGCCACACGATAGAAAAGACGTACAAGTGAAAATGGATTTAGTTTTTCTGCAATTAGCATGCAGCGGAGCTGCCAAATAATCCCAGATAATATACAAGTTAATTCGAATGCGTTTTGTAAACAAAGCAGCAATCCGTGAGCTATTAAGGACACTTCGCGATGCCTATCCATATTCTATACCATGCCATTGTAACTACCATATCTTAGCGTTTGCATACAGCACCTAGAGTTGTGACCTTGAACGCTCCTTCATAAGTAAATAACTCCTACACGATAGAAAAAAGGTTCAAGAGAAAACGGTCCAAGTTTCACTGCAATTAGTATGCAGCAGAGCTTTCAGAAAATGCCCAAATAATATACACGTTAATTCGAACGCGTTTTGTACGCAAAGTAGCAATCCGCGGGCAATATAAGGCACTTCGCGATGTCTAACCATGTTCTATACCATGCCAATGTAACTATCATATCTTAGCGTCCGCATACAGCATCTAGAGTTGTGACCTTGAACGCTCCTTCATAAGTAGATAACTCCTACACGATAAAAAAGACGTTCAAGAGAAAACGGTCTAAGTTTTACTGCAATTAGTATGCAGCAGAGCTTTCAAAAAGTGCCCAAATAATATATACGTTAATTCGAACGCGTTTTGTACGCAAAGTAGCAATCCGCGGGCTATATAAGGCACTTTGCGATGTCCATCCATGTTCTATACCATGTCAATGTTACTATTATATCTTAGGGTTCTAATAGAGCAATTAGAGCTGTGACCTTGAAAGGTCCTTCATAAGTAGATAACTCCTACACGATAGAAAAGACGTTCAAGAGAAAACGGTCTAAGTTTTACTGCAATTAATATGCAGCAGAGCTTTCAAAAAGAGCCCAAATAATATATACGTTAATTCGAACGCGTTTTGTATGCAAAGTAGCAATCCGCGGGCTATATAAGGCACTTTGCGATGTCCATCCATGTTCTATACCATGTTAATGTTACTATCATATCTTAGGGTTCGCATAGAGCAATTAGAGCTGTGACCTTGAACGGTCCTTCATAAGTAGATAACTCCTACACGATAGAAAAGACGTTCAAGAGAAAACGGTCTAAGTTTTACTGCAATTAGTATGCAGCAGAGCTTTCAGAAAGTGCCCAAATAATATACACGTTAATTCGAACGCGTTTTGTACGCAAAGCAGCAATCCGCGGGCAATATAAGGCACTTCGCGATGTCTATCCATGTTCTATACCATGCCAATGTAACTATCATATCTTAGCGTTCGCATAGAGCTCCTAGAGTTGTGACCTTGAACGCTCCTTCATAAGTAGATATCTCCTACACGATATAAAAGACGTACAATAGAAGACGGACTAAGTTTAACTGCAATTAGCATTCAGCAGAGCTGCCTAATAATGCCCAGATGATATACACGAAAATTCGAATGCGTTTTGTAAACAAAGCAGCAATCCGTGGGCTATTAAGGACACTTCGCGATGCCTATCCTTTTTCTATACCATGCCATTGAAACTACCATATCTTAGCGTTTGCATACAGCACCTAGAGTTGTGACCTTGAACGCTCCTTCATATGTAGATAACTCCTACACGATAGAAAAGACGTTCAAGAGAAAACGGTCTAAGTTTTACAGCAATTAATATTCAGCAGAGCTATCAAAAAGTGCCCAAATAATATACACGTTAATTCGAACGCGTTTTGTACGCAAAGTAGCAATCCGCGGGCTATATAAGGCACTTCGCGATGTCTATCCATGTTCTATACCATGCCAATGTAACTATCATATCTTAGCGTTCGCATACAGCATCTAGAGTTGTGACCTTGAACGCTCCTTCATAAGTAGATAACTCCTACACGATAGAAGAGACGTTCAAGAGAAAACGGTCTAAGTTTTACTGCAATTAGTATACAGCAGAGCTTTCAAAAAGTGCCCAAATAATATACACGTCAATTCGAAAGCGTTTTGTACGCAAAGTAGCAATCCGCGGGCTATTTAAGGCACTTCGCTATTTCTATCCATGTTCTATACCAGGCCAATGTAACTATCATATCTTAGCGTTCGCATACAGCACCTAGGGTTGTGACCTTGAACGCTCCTTCATAAGTAGATAACTCCTACACGATAGAAAAGACGTTCAAGGGAAAACGGTCTAAGTTTTACTGCAATTAGTATGCAGCAGAGCTATCAAAAAGAGCCCAAATAATATATACGTTAATTCGAACGCGTTTTGTACGCAAAGTAGCAATCCGCGGGCTATATAAGGCACTTTGCGATGTCCATCCATGTTCTATAACATGTCAATGTTACTATCATATCTTAGGGTTCGCATAGAGCAATTAGAGCTGTGACCTTGAAAGGTCCTTCATAAGTAGATAACTCCTACACGATAGAAAAGACGTTCAAGAGAAAACGGTCTAAGTTTTACTGCAATTAGTATGCAGCAGAGCTTTCAAAAAGAGCCCAAATAATATATACGTTAATTCGAACGCGTTTTGTATGCAAAGTAGCAATCCGCGGGCTATATAAGGCACTTTGCGATGTCCATCCATGTTCTATACCATGTCAATGTTACTATCATATCTTAGGGTTCGCATAGAGCAATTAGAGCTGTGACCTTGAACGGTCCTTCATAAATAGATAACTCCTACAGGATAGAAAAGACGTTCAAGAGAAAACGGTCTAAGTTTTACTGCAATTAGTATGCAGCAGAGGTATCAGAAAGTGCCCAAATAATATACACGTTAATTCGAAGGCGTTTTGTACGCAAAGTAGCAATCCGCGGGCAATATAAGGCACTTCGAGATGTCTATCCATGTTCTATACCATGCCAATGTAACTATCATATCTTAGCGTTCGCATAGAGCTCCTAGAGTTGTGACCTTGAACGCTCCTTCATAAGTAGATATCTCCTACACGATATAAAAGACGTACAATAGAAAACGGACTAAATTTTACTGCAATTAGCATTCAGCAGAGCTGCCTAATAATGCCCAGATGATATACACGAAAATTCGAATGCGTTTTGTAAGCAAAGCAGCAATCCGTGGGCTATTAAGGACACTTCGCGATGCCTATCCTTTTTCTATACCATGCCATTGAAACTACCATATCTTAGCGTTTGCATACAGCACCTAGAGTTGTGACCTTGAACGCTCCTTCATATGTAGATAACTCTTACACGATAGAAAATACGTTCAAGAGAAAACGGTCTAAGTTTTACAGCAATTAATATTCAGCAGAGCTTTCAAAAAGTGCCCAAATAATATACACGTTAATTCGAACGCGTTTTGTACGCAAAGTAGCAATCCGCGGGCTATATAAGGCACTTCGCGATGTCTATCCATGTTCTATACCATGCCAATGTAACTATCATATCTTAGCGTTCGCATACAGCATCTAGAGTTGTGACCTTGAACGCTCCTTCATAAGTAGATAACTCCTACACGATAGAAGAGACGTTCAAGAGAAAACGGTCTAAGTTTTACTGCATTTAGTATGCAGCAGAGCTCTCAAAAAGTGCCCAAATAATATACACGTCAATTCGAAAGCGTTTTGTACGCAAAGTAGCAATCCGCGGGCTATATAAGGCACTTCGCTATTTCTATCCATGTTCTATACCATGCAAATTTAACTATCATATCTTAGCGTTCGCATACAGCACCTAGCGTTGTGATCTTGAACGCTCCTTCATAAGTAGATAACTCCTACACGATAGAAAAGACGTTCAAGGGAAAACGGTCTAAGTTTTACTGCAATTAGTATGCAGCAGAGCTTTCAAAAAGAGCCCAAATAATATATACGTTAATTCGAACGCGTTTTGGACGCAAAGTAGCAATCCGCGGGGTATATAAGGCACTTTGCGATGTCCATCCATGTTCTATACCATGTCAATGTTACTATCATATCTTAGGGTTCGCATAGAGCAATTAGAGCTGTGACCTTGAACGGTGCTTCATAAGTAGATAACTCCTACACGATAGAAAAGACGTTCAAGAGAAAACGGTCTAAGTTTTACTGCAATTAGTATGCAGCAGAGCTTTCAGAAAGTGCCCAAATAATATACACGTTAATTCGAACGCGTTTTGTACGCAAAGTAGCAATCCGAGGGCAATATAAGGCACTTCACGATGTCTATCCATGTTCTATACCATGCCAATGTAACTATCATATCTTAGCGTTCGCATAGAGCTCCTAGAGTTGTGACCTTGAACGCTCCTTCATAAGTAGATATCTCCTACACGATATAAAAGACGTACAATAGAAAACGGACTAAGTTTTACTGCAATTAGCATTCAGCAGAGCTGCCTAATAATGCCCAGATGATATACACGAAAATTCGAATGCGTTTTGTAAACAAAGCAGCAATCCGTGGGCTATTGAGGACACTTAGCGATGCCTTTCCATGTTCTACAGCATGTCAATGTTGCTATCATATCTTAGTGTTCGCATACAGCGCAAAGAGCTGTGACCTTGAACGCTCCTTCATAAGTAGATAACTCCTACACGATAGAAAAGACGTTCAAGAGAAAACGGTCTAAGTTTTACTGCAATTAGTATGCTGCAGAGCTTTCAAAATGTGCCCAAATAATATACACGTCAATTCGAACGCATTTTGTACGCAAAGTAGCAATCCGCGGGCTATATAAGGCACTTCGCGATGCCTATCCATGTTCCACACCATGTCAATGTTACTATCATATCTTATGGTTCGCATAGAGCACAAGGAGCTGTGACCTTTAACGCGCCTTCATTCGTAGATTCCTGCTACACGAAAGAAAAGACGTACAAGTGAAAATGGATTTAGTTTTACTGCAATTAGGATGCAGCAGAGCTGCCAAATAATGCCCAGATAATATACGCGTTAATTCGAATACGTTGTGTAAACAAAGCAGCAATCCGTGGGCTATTGAGGACACTTAGCGATGCCTTTCCATGTTCTACAGCATGTCAATGTTACTATCATATCTTAGTGTTCGCATAGAGCGCAAAGAGCTGTGACCTTGAACGCTCCTTCATTCGTAGATTACTGCCACACGATAGAAAAGACGTACAAGTGAAAATGGATTTAGTTTTACTGCAATTAGCATGCAGCGGAGCTGCCAAATAATGCCCAGATAATATACAAGTTAATTCGAATGCGTTTTGTAAACAAAGCAGCAATCCGTGAGCTATTAAGGACACTTCGCGATGCCTATCCATATTCTATACCATGCCATTGTAACTACCATATCTTAGCGTTTGCATACAGCACCTAGAGTTGTGACCTTGAACGCTCCTTCATAAGTAAATAACTCCTACACGAATAGAAGAGAAATAACTCCTACAAATAATATACACGTCAATTCGAACGCATTTTGTACTCAAAGTAGCAATCCGCGGGCAATATAAGGCACTTCGCGATGTCTATCCATGTTCTATACCATGCCAATGTAACTATCATATCTTAGCGTTCGCATACAGCATCTAGAGTTGTGACCTTGAACGCTCCTTCATAAGTAGATAACTCCTACACGATAGAAAAGACGTTCAAGAGAAAACGGTCTAAGTTTCACAGCAATTAGTATGCAGCAGAGCTTTCAGAAAATGCCCAAATAATATACACATAAATTCGAACGCGTTTTGTACGCAAAGTAGCAATCCGCGGGCAATATAAGGCACTTCGCGATGTCTATCCATATTCTATACCATGCCAATGTAACTATCATATCTTAGCGTTGGCATACAGCAACTAGATTTGTGCCTTGAACGCTCCTTCATATGTAGATAACTCCTACACGATAGAAAAGACGTTCAAGAGAAAACGGTCTAAGTTTTACAGCAATTAATATTCAGCAGAGCTTTCAAAAAGAGCCCAAATAATATATACGTTAATTCGAACGCGCTTTGTACGCAAAGTAGCAATCCGCGGGCTATATAAGGCACTTTGCGATGTCCATCCATGTTCTATACCATGCCAATGTAACTATCATATCTTAGCGTTCGCATACAGCATCTAGAGTTGTGACCTTGAACGCTCCTTCATAAGTAGATAACTCCTACACGATAGAAAAGCCGTTCAAGAGAAAACGGTCTAAGTTTTACTGCAATTAGTATGCAGCAGAGCTTTCAAAAAGTGCCCAAATAATATACACGTCAATTCGAAAGCGTTTTGTACACAAAGTAGCAATCCGCGGGCTATATAAGGCACTTCGCTATTTCTATCCATGTTCTATACCATGCCAATGTAACTATCATATCTTAGCGTTCGCATACAGCACTTAGCGTTGTGACTTTGAACGCTCCTTCATAAGTAGATAACTCCTACACGATAGAAAAGACTTTCAAGGGAAAACGGTCTAAGTTTTACTGCAATTAGTATGCAGCAGAGCTTTCAAAAAGAGCCCAAATAATATATACGTTAATTCGAATGCGTTTTGTACGCAAAGTAGCAATCCGCGGGCTATATAAGGCACTTTGCGATGTCCATCCATGTTCTATACCATGTCAATGTTACTATTATATCTTAGGGTTCTAATAGAGCAATTAGAGCTGTGACCTTGAAAGGTCCTTCATAAGTAGATAACTCCTACACGATAGAAAAGACGTTCAAGAGAAAACGGTCTAAGTTTTACTGCAATTAATATGCAGCAGAGCTTTCAAAAAGAGCCCAAATAATATATACGTTAATTCGAACGCGTTTTGTATGCAAAGTAGCAATCCGCGGGCTATTTAAGGCACTTTGCGATGTCCATCCATGTTCTATACCATGTCAATATTACTATCATATCTTAGGGTTCGCATAGAGCAATTAGAGCTGTAACCTTGAACGGTCCTTCATAAGTAGATAACTCCTACACGATAGAAAAGACGTTCAAGAGAAAACGGTCTAAGTTTTACAGCAATTAATATTCAGCAGAGCTTTCAAAAAGTGCCCAAATAATATACATGTTAATTCGAACGCGTTTTGTATGCAAAGTAGCAATCCGCGGGCTATATAAGGCACTTTGCGATGTCCATCCATGTTCTATACCATGTCAATGTTACTATCATATCTTAGGGTTCGCATAGAGCAATTAGAGCTGTAACCTTGAACGGTCCTTCATAAGTAGATAACTCCTACACGATAGAAAAGACGTTCAAGAGAAAACGGTCTAAGTTTTACTGCAATTAGTATGCAGCAGAGCTTTCAGAAAGTGCCCAAATAATATACACGTTAATTCGAACGCGTTTTGTACGCAAAGTAGCAATCCGCGGGCAATATAAGGCACTTCGCGATGTCTATCCATGTTCTATACCATGCCAATGTAACTATCATATCTTAGCGTTCGCATAGAGCTCCTAGAGTTGTGACCTTGAACGCTCCTTCATAAGTAGATATCTCCTACACGATATAAAAGACGTACAATAGAAAACGGACTAAGTTTAACTGCAATTAGCATTCAGCAGAGCTGCCAATAATGCCCAGATGATATACACGAAAATTCGAATGCGTTTTGTAAACAAAGCAGCAATCCGTGGGCTATTAAGGACACTTCGCGATGCCTATCCTTTTTCTATACCATGCCATTGAAACTACCATATCTTAGCGTTTGCATACAGCACCTAGAGTTGTGACCTTGAACGCTCCTTCATATGTAGATAACTCCTACACGATAGAAAAGACGTTCAAGAGAAAACGGTCTAAGTTTTACAGCAATTAGTATTCAGCAGAGCTATCAAAAAGTGCCCAAATAATATACACGTTAATTCGAACGCGTTTTGTACGCAAAGTAGCAATCCGCGGGCTATATAAGGCACTTCGCGATGTCTATCCATGTTCTATACCATGCCAATGTAACTATCATATCTTAGCGTTCGCATACAGCATCCAGAGTTGTGACCTTGAACGCTCCTTCATAAGTAGATAACTCCTACACGATAGAAGAGACGTTCAAGAGAAAACGGTCTATGTTTTACTGCAATTAGTATGCAGCAGAGCTTTCAAAAAGTGCCCAAATAATATACACGTCAATTCGAAAGCGTTTTGTACGCAAAGTAGCAATCCGCGGGCTATATAAGGCACTTCGCTATTTCTATCCATGTTCTATACCATGCAAATTTAACTATCATATCTTAGCGTTCGCATACAGCACCTAGCGTTGTGACCTTGAACGCTCCTTCATAAGTAGATAACTCCTACACTATAGAAAAGACGTTCAAGGGAAAACGGTCTAAGTTTTACTGCAATTAGTATGCAGCAGAGCTTTCAAAAAGAGCCCAAATAATATATACGTTAATTCGAACGCGTTTTGTACGCAAAGTAGCAATCCGCGGGCTATATAAGGCACTTTGCGATGTCCATCCATGTTCTATACCATGTCAATGTTACTATCATATCTTAGGGTTCGCATAGAGCAATTAGAGCTGTGACCTTGAACGGTCCTTCATAAGTAGATAACTCCTACACGATAGAAAAGACGTTCAAGAGAAAACGGTCTAAGTTTTACTGCAATTAGTATGCAGCAGAGCTTTCAGAAAGTGCCCAAATAATATACACGTTAATTCGAACGCGTTTTGTACGCAAAGTAGCAATCCGAGGGCAATATCCATGATCTATACCATGATCTATCTATGATCTATACCATGCCAATGTAACTATCATATCTTAGCGTTCGCATAGAGCTCCTAGAGTTGTGACCTTGAACGCTCCTTCATAAGTAGATATCTCCTACACGATATAAAAGACGTACAATAGAAAACGGACTAAGTTTTACTGCAATTAGCATTCAGCAGAGCTGCCTAATAATGCCCAGATGATATACACGAAAATTCGAATGCGTTTTGTAAACAAAGCAGTAATCCGTGGGCTATTGAGGACACTTAGCGATGCCTTTCCATTTTCTACAGCATGTCAATGTTGCTATCATATCTTAGTGTTCGCATAGAGCGCAAAGAGCTGTGACCTTGAACGCTCCTTCATAAGTAGATAACTCCTACACGATAGAAAAGACGTTCAAGAGAAAACGGTCTAAGTTTTACTGCAATTAGTATGCAGCAGAGCTTTCAAAATGTGCCCAAATAATATACACGTCAATTCGAACGCATTTTGTACGCAAAGTAGCAATCCGCGGGCTATATAAGGCACTTCGCGATGCCTATCCATGTTCCACACCATGTCAATGTTACTATCATATCTTAGGGTTCGCATAGAGCACAAGGAGCTGTGACCTTTAACGCGCCTTCATTCGTAGATTACTGCTACACGATAGAAAAGACGTACAAGTGATAATGGATTTAGTTTTACTGCAATTAGGATGCAGCAGAGCTGCCAAATAATGCCCAGATAATATACGCGTTAATTCGAATACGTTTTGTAAACAAAGCAGCAATCCGTGGGCTATTGAGGACACTTAGCGATGCCTTTCCATGTTCTACAGCATGTCAATGTTACTATCATATCTTAGTGTTCGCATAGAGCGCAAAGAGCTGTGACCTTGAACGCTCCTTCATTCGTAGATTACTGCCACACGATAGAAAAGACGTACAAGTGAAAATGGATTTAGTTTTACTGCAATTAGCATGCAGCGGAGCTGCCAAATAATGCCCAGATAATATACAAGTTAATTCGAATGCGTTTTGTAAACAAAGCAGCAATCCGTGAGCTATTAAGGACACTTCGCGATGCCTATCCATATTCTATACCATGCCATTGTAACTACCATATCTTAGCGTTTGCATACAGCACCTAGAGTTGTGACCTTGAACGCTCCTTCATAAGTAAATAACTCCTACAGGAATAGAAGAGAAATAACTCCTACAAATAATATACACGTCAATTCGAACGCATTTTGTACGCAAAGTAGCAATCCGCGGGCAATATAAGGCACTTCGCGATGTCTATCCATGTTCTATACCATGCCAATGTAACTATCATATCTTAGCGTTCGCATAGAGCATCTAGAGTTGTGACCTTGAACGCTCTAAGTCTAAACGGTCTAAGTTTTACTGCAATTAGTATGCAGCAGAGCATTCAAAAAGAGCCCAAATAATATATACGTTAATTCGAACGCGTTTTCTACGCAAAGTAGCAATCCGCGGGCTATATAAGGCACTTTGCGACGTCCATCCATGTTCTATACCATGTCAATGTTACTATCATATCTTAGGGTTCGCATAGAGCAATTAGAGCTGTGACCTTGAACGGTCCTTCATAAGTAGATAGCTCCTACACGATAGAAAAGACGTTCAAGAGAAAACGGTCTAAGTTTTACTGCAATTAGTATGCAGCAGAGCTTTCAAAAAGTGCCCAAATAATATACACGTCAATTCGAACGCATTTTGTACGCAAAGTAGCAATCCGCGGGCTATATAAGGCACTTCGCGATGCCTATCCATGTTCTACACCATGTCAATGTTACTATCATATCTTAGGGTTCGCATAGAGCACAAGGAGCTGTGACCTTGAACGCGCCATCATTCGTAGATTACTGCTACACGATAGAAAAGACGTACAAGTGAAAATGGATTTAGTTTTAATGCAATTAGCATGCAGCAGAGCTGCCAAATAATGCCCAGATAATATACGCGTTAATTCGAATGCGTTTTGTAAACAAAGCAGCAATCCGTGGGCTATTGAGGACACTTAGCGATGCCTTTCCATGTTCTACAGCATGTCAATGTTACTATCATATCTGAGGGTTCGCATAGACCACAAAGAGCTGTGACCTTAAACGCTCCTTCATTCGTGGATTACTGCTACACAATAGAAAAGACGTATGAGTGAAAATGGATTTAGTTTTACTGGAATAAGCATGCAGCAGATCTGCCAAATAATGCCCAGATAATATACCCGTTAATTCGAATGCGTTTTGTAAACAAAGCAGCAATCCGTGGGCTATTAAGGACATTTCGCGATGCCTATCCATATTCTATACCATGCCATTGTAACTACCATATCTTAGCGTTTGCATACAGCACCTAGAGTTGTGACCTTGAACGCTCCTTCATAAGTAGATAACTCCTACACGATAGAAAAGACGTTCAAGAGAAAACGGTCTAAGTTTCACTGCAATTAGTATGCAGCAGAGCTTTCAGAAAATGCCCAAATAATATACACGTTAATTCGAACGCGTTTTGTACGCAAAGTAGCAATCCGCGGGCAATATAAGGCACTTCGCGATGTCTATCCATGTTCTATACCATGCCAATGTAACTATCATTTCTTAGCGTTCGCATACAGCATCTAGAGTTGTGACCTTGAACGCTCCTTCATTAGTAGATAACTCCTACACGATATAAAAGACGTACAATAGAAAACGGACAAAGTTTTACTGCAATTAGCATGCAACTGAGCTGCCTAATAATGCCCAGATGATATACACGAAAATTCGAATGCTTTTGTAAACAAGGCAGCAATCCGTGGGCTATTAAGGACACTTCGCGATGCCTATCCATTTTCTATACCATGCCATTGTAACTACCATATCTTAGCGTTCGCATACAGCACCTAGAGCTGTGACCTTGAACGCTCCTTCATAATTAGATAACTCCTACACGATAGAACAGACGTTCAAGAGAAAACGGTCCAAGTTTTACTGCAATTAATATTCAGCAGAGCTTTCAAAAAGTGCCCAAATAATATACACGTTAATTCGAACGCGTTTTGTACACAAAGTAGTAATCCGCGGGCTATATAAGGCACTTCGCTATTTCTATCCATGTTCTATACCATGCCAATGTAACTATCATATCTTAGCGTCCGCATACAGCATCTGGAGTTGCGACCTTGAACGCTCCTTCATAAGTAGATAACTCCTACACGATAGAAAAGACGTTCAAGGGAAAACGGTCTAAGTTTTACTGCAATTAGTATGCAGCAGAGCTTTCAAAAAGTGCCCAAATAATATACACGTCAATTCGAACGCATTTTGTACGCAAAGTAGCAATCCGAGGGCTATATAAGGCACTTCGCGATGCCTATCCATGTTCTATACCATGCCAATGTAACTATCATATCTTAGCGTTCGCATACAGCAACTAGAGTTGTGACCTTGAACGCTCCTTCATAAGTAGATAAATCCTACACAATAGAAAAGACGTATAAGTGAAAATGGATTTAGTTTTACTGCAATTAGCATGCAGCAGAGCTGCCAAATAATGCCCAGATAATATACGCGTTAATTCGAATGCCTTTTGTAAACAAGGCAGCAATCCGTGGGCAATATAAGGCACTTCGCGATGTCTATCCATGTTCTATACCATGCCAATGTAACTATCATATCTTAGCGTACGCATAGAGCTCCTAGAGTTGTGACCTTGAACGCTCCTTCATAAGTAGATATCTCCTACACAAAGACGTACAATAGAAAACGGACTAAGTTTTACTGCAATTAGCATTCAGCAGAGCTGCCTAATAATGCCCAGATGATATACACGAAAATTCGAATGCGTTTTGTAAACAAAGCAGCAACCCGTGGGCTATTGAGGACACTTAGCGATGCCTTTCCATGTTCTACAGCATATCAATGTTACTATCATATCTTAGGGTTCGCATAGAGCACAAAGAGCTGTGACCTTGAACGCTCCTTCATTCGTGGATTACTGCCACACGATAGAAAAGACGTACAAGTGAAAATGGATTTAGTTTTACTGCAATTAGCATGCAGCGGAGCTGCCAAATAATGCCCAGATAATATTCAAGTTAATTCGAATGCGTTTTGTAAACAAAGCAGCAATCCGTGAGCTATTAAGGACACTTCGCGATGCCTATCCATATTCTATACCATGCCATTGTAACTACCATATCTTAGCGTTTGCATACAGCACCTAGAGTTGTGACCTTGAACGCTCCTTCATAAGTAGATAACTCCTACACGATAGAAAAGACGTTCAAGAGAAAACGGTCCAAGTTTCACTGCAATTAGTATGCAGCAGAGCTTTCAGAAAATGCCCAAATAATATACACGTTAATTCGAACGCGTTTTGTACGCAAAGTAGCAATCCGCGGGCAATATAAGGCACTTCGCGATGTCTATCCATGTTCTATACCATGCCAATGTAACTATCATATCTTAGCGTCCGCATACAGCATCTAGAGTTGTGACCTTGAACGCTCCTTCATAAGTAGATAACTCCTACACGATAGAAAAGAAGTTCAAGAGAAAACGGTCTAAGTTTTACTGCAACTAGTATGCAGCAGAGCTTTCAAAAAGTGCCCAAATAATATACACGTCAATTCGAACAAGTTTTGTACGCAAAGTAGCAATCCGTGGGCAATATAAGGCACTTCACGATGTCTATCCATGTTCTATACCATGCCAATGTAACTATCATATCTTAGCGTTCGCATACAGCAACTAGAGTTGTGACCTTGAACGCTCCTTCATAAGAAGATAACTCCTACACAATAGAAAAGACGTATAAGTGAAAATGGATTTAGTTTTACTGCAATTAGCATGCAGCAGTGCTGCCAAATTATGCCCAGATAATATACGCGTTAATTCGAATGCGTTTTGTAAACACAGCAGCAATCCGTGGGCTATTAAGGACACTTCGCGATGCCTATCCATTTTCTATACCATGCCATTGTAACTACCATATCTTAGCGTTTGCATACAGCACCTAGAGTTGTGACCTTGAACGCTCCTTCATAAGTAGATAACTCCTACATGATAGAAAAGACGTTCAAGAGAAAACGGTCTAAGTTTTACTGCAATTAGTATGCAGCAGAGCTTTCAGAAAGTGCCCAAATAATATACACGTTAATTCGAACGCGTTTTGTACGCAAAGTAGCAATCCGCGGGCAATATAAGGCACTTCGCGATGTCTATCCATGTTCTATACCATGCCAATGTAACTATCATATCTTAGCGTTCGCATAGAGCTCCTAGAGTTGTGACCTTGAACGCTCCCTCATAAGTAGATATCTCCTACACGATATAAAAGACGTACAATAGAAAACGGACTAAGTTTTACTGCAATTAGCATTCAGCAGAGCTGCCTAATAATGCCCAGATGATACACACGAAAATTCGAAAGCGTTTTGTAAACAAAGCAGCAATCCGTGGGCTATTAAGGACACTTCGCGATGCCTATCCTTTTTCTATACCATGCCATTGAAACTACCATATCTTAGCGTCTGCATACAGCACCTAGAGTTGTGACCTTGAACGCTCCTTCATATGTAGATAAATCCTACACGATAGAAAAGACGTTCAAGAGAAAACGGTCTAAGTTTTACTGCAATTAGTATGCAGCAGAGCTTTCAGAAAGTGCCCAAATAATATACACGTTAATTCGAACGCGTTTTTAAGCAAAGTAGCAATCCGCGGGCAATATAAGGCACTTCGCGATGTCTATCCATGTTCTATACCATGCCAATGTAACTATCATATCTTAGCGTTCGCATACAGCATCTAGAGTTGTGACCTTGAACGCTCCTTCATAAGTAGATAACTCCTACACGATATAAAAGACGTACAATAGAAAACGGACTAAGTTTTACTGCAATTAGCATGCAGCAGAGCTGCCTAATAATGCCCAGATGATATACACGAAAATTCGAATGCTTTTGTAAACAAAGCAGCAATCCGTAGGCTATTAAGGACACTTCGCGATGCCTATCCATTTTCTATACCATGCCATTGTAACTACCATATCTTAGCGTTCGCATACAGCACCTAGAGCTGTGACCTTGAACGCTCCTTCATAATTAGATAACTCCTACACGATAGAAAAGACGTTCAAGAGAAAACGGTCTAAGTTTTACTGCAATTAATATTCAGCAGAGCTTTCAAAAAGTGCCCAAATAATATACACGTTAATTCGAACGCGTTTTGTACGCAAAGTAGCAATCCGCGGGCTATATAAGGCACTTCGCTATTTCTATCCATGTTCTATACCATGCCAATGTAATTATCATATCTTAGCGTTCGCATACAGTACCTAGAGTTGTGACCTTGAACGCTCCTTCATAAGTAGATAACTCCTACACGATAGAAAAGACGTTCAAGGGTAAACGGTCTAAGTTTTACTGCAATTAGTATGCAGCAGAGCTTTCAAAAAGTGCCCAAATAATATACACGTCAATTCGAACGCATTTTGTACGCAAAGTAGCAATCCGAGGGCTATATAGGGCACTTCGCGATGCCTATCCATGTTCTACACCATGTCAATGTTACTATCATATCTTAGGGTTCGCCTAGAGCACAAGGAGCTGTGACCTTGAACGCGCCTTCATTCGTAGATTACTGCTTCACGATAGAAATGACGTACAAGTGAAAATGGATTTAGTTTTACTGCAATTAGCATGCAGCAGAGCTGCCAAATAATGCCCAGATAATATATGCGTTAATTCGAATGCGTTTTGTAAACAAAGCAGCAATCCGTGGGCAATATAAGGCACTTCGCGATGTCTATCCATGTTCTATACCATGCCAATGTAACTATCATATCTTAGCGTTCGCATACAGCATCTAGAGTTGTGACCTTGAACGCT
The DNA here is from genome assembly GCA_964058915.1 of Tetropium fuscum. Taxonomy (NCBI): domain Eukaryota; kingdom Metazoa; phylum Arthropoda; class Insecta; order Coleoptera; family Cerambycidae; genus Tetropium; species Tetropium fuscum. The sequence goes on from CAXKVY010008208.1 coordinate 214,486, forward strand.
CTTTCATAAGTAGATAACTCCTACACGATAGCAAAGACGTTCAAGAGAAAACGGTCTAAGTTTTACTGCAATTAGTATGCAGCAGAGCTTTCAAAAAGTGCCCAAATAATATACACGTCAATTCGAAAGCGTTTTGTACGCAAAGTAGCAATCCGCGGGCTATATAAGGCACTTCGCTATTTCTATCCATGTTCTATACCATGCCAATGTAACTATCATATCTTAGCGTTCGCATACAGCATCTAGAGTTGTGACCTTGAACGCTCCTTCATCAGTGGAAAACTCCTACACGATAGAAAAGACGTTCAAGAGAAAACGGTCCAAGTTTCACTGCAATTAGTATGCAGCAGAGCCTTCAGAAAATGCCCAAAAAATATACACGTTAATTCGAACGCGTTTTGTACGCAAAGTAGCAATCTGCGGGCTATATAAGGCACTTCGCGATGCCTATCCATGTTCTACACCATGTCAATGTTACTATCATATCTTAGGGTTCGCATAGAGCACAAGGAGCTGTGACCTTGAACGCGCCTTCATTCGTAGATTACTGCTACACGATAGAAAAGACGTACAAGTGAAAATTGATTTAGTTTTACTGCAATTAGCATGCAGCAGAGCTGCCAAATAATGCCCAGATAATATACGCGTTAATTCGAATGCGTTTTGTAAACAAAGCAGCAATCCGTGGGCTATTGAGGACACTTAGCGATGCCTTTCCATGTTCTACAGCATGTCAATGTTACTATCATATCTTAGGGTTCGCATATGTTCTACAGCATGTCAATGTTACTATCATATCTTAGGGTTCGCATAGAGCACAAAGAGCTGTGACCTTGAACGCTCCTTCATTCGTGGATTACTGCCACACGATAGAAAAGACGTACAAGTGAAAATGGATTTAATTTTACTGCAATTAGCATGCAGCGGAGCTGCCAAATAATGCCCAGATAATATACAAGTTAATTCGAATGCGTTTTGTAAACAAAGCAGCAATCCGTGAGCTATTAAGGACACTTCGCGATGCCTATCCATATTCTATACCATGCCATTGTAACTACCATATCTTAGCGTTTGCATACAGCACCTAGAGTTGTGACCTTGAACGCTCCTTCATAAGTAGATAACTCCTACACGATAAAAAAGACGTTCAAGAGAAAACGGTCTAAGTTTTACTGCAATTAGTATGCAGCAGAGCTTTCAAAAAGTGCCCAAATAATATACACGTCAATTCGAAAGCGTTTTGTACGCAAAGTAGCAATCCGCGGGCTATATAAGGCACTTCGCTATTTCTATCCATGTTCTATACCATGCCAATGTAACTATCATATCTTAGCGTTCGCATACAGCACCTATCGTTGTGACCTTGAACGCTCCTTCATAAGTAGATAACTCCTACACGATAGAGAAGACGTTCACGGGAAAACGGTCTAAGTTTTACTGCAATTAGTATGCAGCAGAGCTTTCAAAAAGAGCCCAAATATCATATACGTTAATTCGAACGCGTTTTGTACGCAAAGTAGCAATCCGCGGGCTATTTAAGGCACTTTGCGATGTCCATCCATGTTCTATCCCATGTCAATGTTACTATCATATCTTAGGGTTCGCATAGAGCAATTAGAGCTGTGACCTTGAACGGTCCTTCATAAGTAGATAACTCCTACACGATAGAAAAGACGTTCAAGAGAAAACGGTCTAAGTTTCACTGCAATTAGTATGCAGCAGAGCTTTCAGAAATTGCCCAAATAATATACAAGTTAATTCGAACGCGTTTTGTACGCAAAGTAGCAATCCGCGGGCAATATAAGGCACTTCGCGATGTCTATCCATGTTCTATACCATGCCAATGTAACTATCATATCTTAGCGTCCGCATACAGCATCTAGAGTTGTGACCTTGAACGCTCCTTCATAAGTAGATAACTCCTACACGATAGAAAAGACGTTCAGGAGAAAACAGTCTAAGTTTTACTGCAATTAGTATGCAGCAGAGCTTTCAAAAAGTGCCCAAATAATATACACGTCAATTAGAACGCGTTTTGTACGCAAAGTAGCAATCCGCGGGCAATATAAGGCACTTCACGATGTCTATCCATGTTTTATACCATGCCAATGTAACTATCATATCTTAGCGTTCGCATACAGCAACTAGAGTTGTGACCTTGAACGCTCCTTCATAAGTAGATAACTCCTACACAATAGAAAAGACGTATAAGTGAAAATGGATTTAGTTTTACTGGAATAAGCATGCAGCAGAGCTGCCAAATAATGCCCAGATAATATACGCGTTAATTCGAACGCGTTTTGTACGCAAAGTAGCAATCCGCGGGCCATATAAGGCACCTCGCGATGTCTATCCATGTTCTATACCATGCCAATGTAACTATCATATCTTAGCGTCCGCATACAGCATCTAGAGTTGTGACCTTGAACGCTCCTTCATAAGTAGATAACTCCTACACGATATAAAAGACGTACAATAGAAAACGGACAAAGTTTTACTGCAATTAGCATGCAGCAGAGCTGCCTAATAATGCCCAGATGATATACACGAAAATTCGAATGCTTTTGTAAACAAAGCAGCAATCCGTGGGCTATTAAGGACACTTTGCAATGCCTATCCATTTTCTATACCATGCCATTGTAACTACCATATCTTAGCGTTTGCACACAGCATCTAGAGCTGTGACCTTGAACGCTCCTTCATAAGTAGATAACTCCTACACGATAGAAAAGCCGTTCAAGAGAAAACGGTCTAAGTTTTACAGCAATTAGTATGCAGCAGAGCTTTCAAAAAGTGCCCAAATATTATACACGTCAATTCGAAAGCGTTTTGTACCCAAAGTAGCAATCCGCGGGCTATATAAGGCACTTCGCTATTTCTATCCATGTTCTATACCATGCCAATGTAACTATCATATCTTAGCGTTCGCATACAGCACCTAGCGTAGTGACCTTGAACGCTCCTTCATAAGTAGATAACTCCTACACGATAGAAAAGACGTTCAAGGGAAAACGGTCTAAGTTTTACTGCAATTAGTATGCAGCAGAGCTTTCAAAAAGAGCCCAAATAATATATACGTTAATTCGAACGCGTTTTGTACGCAAAGTAGCAATCCGCGGGCTATATGAGGCACTTTGCGATGTCCATCCATGTTCTATACCATGTCAATGTTACTATCATATCTTAGGGTTCGCATAGAGCAATTAGAGCTGTGACCTTGAACGGGCCTTCATAAGTAGATAACTCTTACACGATAGAAAAGACGTTCAAGAGAAAACGGTCCAAGTTTCACTGCAATTAGTATGCAGCAGAGCTTTCAGAAAATGCCCAAATAATATACACGTTAATTCGAACGCGTTTTGTACGCAAAGTAGCAATCCGCGGGCAATATAAGGCACTTCGCGATGTCTATCCATGTTCTATACCATGCCAATGTAACTATCATATCTTAGCGTTCGCATACAGCATCTAGAGTTGTGACCTTGAACGCTCCTTCATCAGTAGATAACTCCTACACGATAGAAAAGACGTTCAAGAGAAAACGGTCCAAGTTTCACTGCAATTAGTATGCAGCAGAGCTTTCAGAAAATGCCCAAATAATATACACGTTAATTCGAAAGCGTTTTGTACGCAAAGTAGCAATCCGCGGGCTATATAAGGCACTTCGCTATTTCTATCCATGTTCTATACCATGCCAATGTAACTATCATATCTTAGCGTTCGCATAGAGCTCCTAGAGTTGTGACCTTGATCGCTCCATCATAAGTAGATATCTCCTACACGATATAAAAGACGTACAATAGAAAACGGACTAAGTTTTACTGCAATTAGCATTCATCAGAGCTGCCTAATAATGCCCAGATGATATACACGAAAATTCGAATCCGTTTTGTAAACAAAGCAGCAATCCGTGGGCTATGCAGGACACTTCGCGATGCCTATCCTTTTTCTATACCATGCCATTGAAACTACCATATCTTAGCGTTCGCATACAGCATCTAGAGTTGTGACCTTGAACGCTCCTTCATAAGTAGATAACTCCTACACGATAGCAAAGACGTTCAAGAGAAAACGGTCTAAGTTTTACTGCAATTAGTATGCAGCAGAGCTTTCAAAAAGTGCCCAAATAATATACACGTCAATTCGAAAGCGTTTTGTACGCAAAGTAGCAATCCGCGGGCTATATAAGGCACTTCGCTATTTCTATCCATGTTCTATACCATGCCAATGTAACTATCATATCTTAGCGTTCGCATACAGCATCTAGAGTTGTGACCTTGAACGCTCCTTCATCAGTGGAAAACTCCTACACGATAGAAAAGACGTTCAAGAGAAAACGGTCCAAGTTTCACTGCAATTAGTATGCAGCAGAGCTTTCAGAAAATGCCCAAATAATATACACGTTAATTCGAACGCGTTTTGTACGCAAAGTAGCAATCTGCGGGCTATATAAGGCACTTCGCGATGCCTATCCATGTTCTACACCATGTCAATGTTACTATCATATCTTAGGGTTCGCATAGAGCACAAGGAGCTGTGACCTTGAACGCGCGTTCATTCGTTTCATTCGTAGATTACTGCTACACGATAGAAAAGACGTACAAGTGAAAATTGATTTAGTTTTACTGCAATTAGCATGCAGCAGAGCTGCCAAATAATGCCGAGATAATATACGCGTTAATTCGAATGCGTTTTGTAAACAAAGCAGCAATCCGTGGGCTATTGAGGACACTTAGCGATGCCTTTCCATGTTCTACAGCATGTCAATGTTACTATCATATCTTAGGGTTCGCATAGAGCACAAAGAGCTGTGACCTTGAACGCTCCTTCATTCGTAGATTACTGCCACACGATAGAAAAGACGTACAAGTGAAAATGGATTTAGTTTTACTGCAATTAGCATGCAGCGGAGCTGCCAAATAATGCCCACATAATATACAAGTTAATTCAAATGCGTTTTGTAAACAAAGCAGCAATCCGTGGGCTATTAAGGACACTTCGCGATGCCTATCCATTTTCTATACCAAGCCATTGTAACTACCATATCTTAGCGTTCGCATACAGCATCTAGAGCTGTGACCTTGAACGCTCCTTCATAAGTAGATAACTCCTACACGATAGAAAAGACGTTCAAGAGAAAACGGTCTAAGTTTCACTGCAATTAGTATGCAGCAGAGCTTTCAGAAAATGCCCAAATAATATACACGTTAATTCGAACGCGTTTTGTACGCAAAGTAGCAATCCGTGGGCAATATAAGGCACTTCGCGATGTCTATCCATGTTCTATACCATGCCAATGTAACTATCATATATTAGCGTTCGCATACAGCATCTAGAGATGTGACCTTGAACGCTCCTACATAAGTAGATAACTCCTACACGATATAAAAGACGTACAATAGAAAACGGACAAAGTTTTACTGCAATTAGCATGCAGCAGAGCTGCCTAATAATGCCCAGATGATATACATGAAAATTCGAATGCTTTTGAAAACAAAGCAGCAATCCGTGGGCTATTAAGGACACTTCGCGATGCCTATCCATTTTCTATACAATGCCATTGTAAGTACCATATCTTAGCGTTCGCATACAGCATCTAGAGATGTGACCTTGAACGCTCCTTCATAAGTAGATAACTCCTACACGATAGAAAAGCCGTTCAAGAGAAAACGGTATAAGTTTTACTGCAATTAGTATGCAGCAGAGCTTTCAAAAAGTGCCCAAATAATATACACGTCAATTCGAAAGCGTTTTGTACGCAAAGTAGCAATCCGCGGGCTATATAAGGCACTTCGCGATGCCTATCCATGTTCTACACCATGTCAATGTTACTATCATATCTTAGGGTTCGCATAGAGCACAAGGAGCTGTGACCTTGAACGCGCCTTCATTCGTAGATTACTGCTACACGATAGAAAAGACGTACAAGTGAAAGTGGATTTAGTTTTACTGCAATTAGCATGCAGCCGAGCTGCCAAATAATGCCCAGATAATATACGCGTTAATTCGAATGGGTTTTGTAAACAAAGCAGCAATCCGTGGGCTATTGAGGACACTTAGCGATGCCTTTCCATGTTCTACAGCATGTCAATGTTACTATCATATCTTAGGGTTCGCATAGAGCACAAGGAGCTGTGACCTTGAACGCTCCTTCATTCGTAGATTACTGCCACACGATAGAAAAGACGTACAAGTGAAAATGGATTTAGTTTTACTGCAATTAGCATGCAGCGGAGCTGCCAAATAATGCCCACATAATATACAAGTTAATTCAAATGCGTTTTGTAAACAAAGCAGCAATCCGTGGGCTATTAAGGACACTTCGCGATGCCTATCCATTTTCTATACCAAGCCATTGTAACTACCATATCTTAGCGTTCGCATACAGCATCTAGAGCTGTGACCTTGAACGCTCCTTCATAAGTAGATAACACCTACACGATAGAAAAGCCGTTCAAGAGAAAACGGTCTAAGTTTTACTGCAATTAGTATGCAGCAGAGCTTTCAAAAAGTGCCCAAATAATATACACGTCAATTCGAACGCGTTTTGTACGCAAAGTAGCAATCCGCGGGCAATATAAGGCACCTCACGATGTCTATCCATGTTCTATACCATGCCAATGTAACTATCATATCTTAGCGTTCGCATACAGCAACTAGAGTTGTGACCTTGAACGCTCCTTCATAAGTAGATAACTCCTACACAATAGAAAAGACGTATAAGTGAAAATGGATTTAGTTTTACTGCAATAAGCATGCAGCAGAGCTGCCAAATAATGCCCAGATAATATACGCGTTAATTCGAATGCGTTTTGTAAACAAAGCAGCAATCCGTGGTCTATTAAGGACACTTCGCGATGCCTATCCATATTCTATACCATGCCATTGTAACTACCATATCTTAGCGTTTGCATACAGCACCTAGTGTTGTGACCTTGAAGGGTCCTTCATAAGTAGATAACTCCTACACGATAGAAAAGACGTTCAAGAGAAAACGGTCTAAGTTTTACTGCAATTAGTATGCAGCAGAGCTTTCAAAAAGTGCCCAAATAATATACACGTCAATTCGAAAGCGTTTTGTACGCAAAGTAGCAATCCGCGGGCTATATAAGGCACTTCGCTATTTCTATCCATGTTCTATACCATGCCAATGTAACTATCATTTCTTAGCGTTCGCATAGAGCTCCTAGAGTTGTGACCTTGATCGCTCCATCATAAGTAGATATCTCCTACACGATATAAAAGACGTACAATAGAAAACGGACTAAGTTTTACTGCAATTAGCATTCATCAGAGCTGCCTAATAATGCCCAGATGATATACACGAAAATTCGAATGCGTTTTGTAAACAAAGCAGCAATCCGTGGGCTATGAAGGACACTTCGCGATGCCTATCCTTTTTCTATACCATGCCATTGAAACTACCATATCTTAACGTTTGCATACAGCACCTAGAGTTGTGACCTTGAACGGTCCTTCATAAGTAGATAACTCCTACACGATAGAAAAGACGTTCAAGAGAAAACGGTCTAAGTTTCACTGCAATTAGTATGCAGCAGAGCTTTCAGAAAATGCCCAAATAATATACACGTTAATTCGAACGCGTTTTGTACGCAAAGTAGCAATCCGCGGGCAATATAAGGCACTTCGCGATGTCTATTAATTTTCTATGCCATGCCAATGTAACTATCATATCTTAGCGTCCGCATACAGCATCTAGAGTTGTGACCTTGAACGCTCCTTCATAAGTAGATAACTCCTACATGATAGAAAAGACGTTCAGGAGAAAGCGGTCTGTTTTACTGCAATTAGTATGCAGCAGAGCTTTAAAAAAGTGCCCAAATAATATACACGTCAATTCGAACGCGTTTTGTACGCAAAGTAGCAATCCGCGGGCAATATAAGGCACCTCACGATGTCTATCCATGTTCTATACGATGCCAATGTAACTATCATATCTTAGCGTTCGCATACAGCACCTAGAGTTGTGACCTTGAACGCTCCTTCATAAGTAGATAACTCCTACACGATAGAAAAGACGTTCAAGAGAAAACGGTCTAAGTTTCACTGCAATTAGTATGCAGCAGAGCTTTCAAAAAGTGCCCAAATAATATACACGTCAATTCGAACGCTTTTTGTACGCAAAGTAGCAATCCGCGGGCTATATAAGGCACTTCGCGATGCCTATCCATGTTCTACACCATGTCAATGTTACTATCATATTTTAGGGTTCGCATAGAGCACAAGGAGCTGTGATCTTGAACGCGCCTTCATTCGTAGATTACTGCTACATGATAGAAAAGACGTACAAGTGAAAATGGATTTAGTTTTACTGCAATTAGCATGCAGCGGAGCTGCCAAATAATGCCCAGATAATATACAAGTTAATTCGAATGCGTTTTGTAAACAAAGCAACAATCCGTGAGCTATTAAGGACACTTCGCGATGCCTATCCATATTCTATACCATGCCATTGTAACAACCATATCTTAGCGTTTGCATACAGCACCTAGAGTTGTGACCTTGAACGCTCCTTCATAAGTAGATAACTCCTACACGATAGAAAAGACGTTCAAGAGAAACGGTCTAAGTTTCACAGCAATTAGTATGCAGCAGAGCTTTCAGAAAATGCCCAAATAATATACACGTAAATTCGAACGCGTTTTGTACGCAAAGTAGCAATCCGCGGGCAATATAAGGCACTTCGCGATGTCTATCCATGTTCTATACACTGCCAATGTAACTATCATATCTTAGCGTTCGCATAGAGCTCCTAGAGTTGTGACCTTGAACGCTCCCTCATAAGTAGATATCTCCTACACGATATAAAAGACGTACAATAGAAAACGGACTAAGTTTTACTGCAATTAGCATTCAGCAGAGCTGCCTAATAATGCCCAGATGATATACACGAAAATTCGAATGCTTTTGTAAACAAAGCAGCAATCCGTAGGCTATTAAGGACACTTCGCGATGCCTATCCATTTTCTATACCATGCCATTGTAACAACCATATCTTAGCGTTCGCATACAGCACCTAGAGCTGTGACCTTGAACGCTCCTTCATAATTAGATAACTCCTACACGATAGAAAAGACGTTCAAGAGAAAACGGTCTAAGTTTTACTGCAATTAATATTCAGCAGAGCTTTCAAAAAGTGCCCAAATAATATACACGTTAATTCGAACGCGTTTTGTACGCAAAGTAGCAATCCGCGGGCTATATAAGGCACTTCGCTATTTCTATCCATGTTCTATACCATGAAAATGTAATTTTCATATCTTAGCGTTCGCATACAGCACCTAGAGTTGTGACCTTGAACGCTTCTTCATAAGTAGATAACTCCTACACGATAGAAAAGACGTTCAAGGGTAAACGGTCTAAGTTTTACTGCAATTAGTATGCAGCAGAGCTTTCAAAAAGTGCCCAAATAATATACACGTCAATTCGAATGCATTTTGTACGCAAAGTAGCAATCCGAGGGCTATATAGGGCACTTCGCGATGCCTATCCATGTTCTACACCATGTCAATGTTACTATGATATCTTAGGGTTGGCCTAGAGCACAAGGAGCTGTGACCTTGAACGCGCCATCATTCGTAGATTACTGCTTCACGATAGAAATGACGTACAAGTGAAAATGGATTTAGTTTTACTGCAATTAGCATGCAGCAGAGCTGCCAAATAATGCCCAGATAATATATGCGTTAATTCGAATGCGTTTTGTAAACAAAGCAGCAATCCGTGGGCAATATAAGGCACTTCGCGATGTCTATCCATGTTCTATACCATGCCAATGTAACTATCATATCTTAGCGTTCGCATAGAGCTCCTAGAGTTGTGACCTTGAACGCTCCTTCATAAGTAGATATCTCCTACACGATATAAAAGACGTACAATAGAAAACGGACTAAGTTTTACTGCAATTAGCATTCTGCAAAGCTGCCTAATAATGCCCTGATGATATACACGAAAATTCGAATGCGTTTTGTAAACAAAGCAGCAATCCGTGGGCTATTAAGGACACTTCGCGATGCCTATCCTTTTTCTATACCATGCCATTGAAACTACCATATCTTAGCGTTTGCATACAGCACCTAGAGTTGTGACCTTGAACGCTCCTTCATATGTAGATAACTCCTACACGATAGAAAAGACGTTCAAGAGAAAACGGTCTAAGTTTTACAGCAATTAATATTCAGCAGAGCTTTCAAAAAGTGCCCAAATAATATACACGTCAATTCGAAAGCGTTTTGTACGCAAAGTAGCAATCCGCGAGCTATATAAGGCACTTTGCGATGTCCATTAATGTTCTATACCATGTCAATGTTACTATCATATCTCTTAGGGTTCGCATAGACCAATTAGAGCTGTGACCTTGAACGGGCCTTTATAAGTAGATAACTCCTACACTATAGAAAAAACGTTCAAGAGAAAACGGTCTAAGTTTTACTGCAATTAGTATGCAGCAGAGCTTTCAAAAAGTGCCCAAATAATATACACGTCAATTCGAACGCATTTTGTACGCAAAGTAGCAATCCGCGGGCTATATAAGGCACTTCGCGATGCCTATCCATGTTCTACACCATGTCAATGTTACTATCATATCTTAGGGTTCGCATAGAGCACAAGGAGCTGTGACTTTGAACGCGCCTTCATTCGTAGATTAATGCTACACGATAGAAAAGACGTACAAGTGAAAATGGATTTAGTTTTTCTGCAATTAGCATGCAGCGGAGCTGCCAAATAATGCCCAGATAATATACAAGTTAATTCGAATGCGTTTTGTAAACAAAGCAGCAATCCGTGAGCTATTAAGGACACTTCGCGATGCCTATCCATATTCTATACCATGCCATTGTAACTACCATATCTTAGCGTTTGCATACAGCACCTAGAGCTGTGACCTTGAACGCTCCTTCATAATTAGATAACTCCTACACGATAGAAAAGACGTTCAAGAGAAAATGGTCTAAGTTTCACTGCAATTAATATTCAGCAGAGCTTTTAAAAAGTGCCCAAATAATATACACGTTAATTCGAACGCGTTTTGTACGCAAAGTAGCAATCCGCGGGCTATATAAGGCACTTCGCTATTTCTGTCCATGTTCTATACCATGCCAATGTAATTATCATATTTTAGCGTTCGCATACAGCACCTAGAGTTGTGACCTTGAACGCTCCTTCATAAGTAGTTAACTCCTACACGATAGAAAAGACGTTCAAGGGAAAACTGTCTAAGTTTTACTGCAATTAGTATGCAGCAGAGCTTTCAAAAAGTGCCCAAATAATATACACGTCAATTCGAACGCATTTTGTACGCAAAGTAGCAATCCGAAGGCTATATAGGGCACTTCGCGATGCCTATCCATGTTCTACACCATGTCGATGTTACTATCATATCTTAGGGTTCGCCTAGAGCACAAGGAGCTGTGACCTTGAACTCCCCTTCATTCGTAGATTACTGCTTCACGATAGAAATGACGTACAAGTGAAAATGGATTTAGTTTTACTGCAATTAGCATGCAGCAGAGCTGCCAAATAATGCCCAGATAATATATGCGTTAATTCGAATGCGTTTTGTAAACAAAGCAGCAATCCGTGGGCAATATAAGGCGCTTCGCGATGTCTATCCATGTTCTATACCATGCCAATGTAACTATCATATCTTAGCGTTCGCATAGAGCTCCTAGAGTTGTGACCTTGAACGCTTCTTCATAAGTAGATATCTCCTACACGATATAAAAGACGTACAATAGAACACGGACTAAGTTTTACTGCAATTAGCATTCAGCAAAGCTGCCTAATAATGCCCAGATGATATTAAGGACACTTCGCGATGCCTATCCATATTCTATACCATGCCAATGTAACTATCATATCTTAGCGTTCGCATAGAGCTCCTAGAGTTGTGACCTTGAACGCTCCTTCATAAGTAGATATCTCCTACACGATATAAAAGACGTACAATAGAAAACGGACTAAGTTTTACTGCAATTAGCATTCAGCAGAGCTGCCTAATAATGCCCAGATGATATACACGAAAATTCGAATGCGTTTTGTAAACAAAGCAGCAATCCGTGGGCTATTGAGGACACTTAGCGATGCCTTTCCATGTTCTACAGCATGTCAATGTTACTATCATATCTTAGGGTTCGCATATATTCTACAGCATGTCAATGTTACTATCATATCTTAGGGTTCGCATAGAGCACAAAGAGCTGTGACCTTGAACGCTCCTTCATTCGTGGATTACTGCCACACGATAGAAAAGACGTACAAGTGAAAATGGATTTAATTTTACTGCAATTAGCATGCAGCGGAGCTGCCAAATAATGCCCAGATAATATACAAGTTAATTCGAATGCGTTTTGTAAACAAAGCAGCAATCCGTGAGCTATTAAGGACACTTCGCGATGCCTATCCATATTCTATACCATGCCATTGTAACTACCATATCTTAGCGTTTGCATACAGCACCTAGAGTTGTGACCTTGAACGCTCCTTCATAAGTAGATAACTCCTACACGATAAAAAAGACGTTCAAGAGAAAACGGTCTAAGTTTTACTGCAATTAGTATGCAGCAGAGCTTTCAAAAAGTGCCCAAATAATATACACGTCAATTCGAAAGCGTTTTGTACGCAAAGTAGCAATCCGCGGGCTATATAAGGCACTTCGCTATTTCTATCCATGTTCTATACCATGCCAATGTAACTATCATATCTTAGCGTTCGCATACAGCACCTATCGTTGTGACCTTGAACGCTCCTTCATAAGTAGATAACTCCTACACGATAGAGAAGACGTTCACGGGAAAACGGTCTAAGTTTTACTGCAATTAGTATGCAGCAGAGCTTTCAAAAAGAGCCCAAATATCATATACGTTAATTCGAACGCGTTTTGTACGCAAAGTAGCAATCCGCGGGCTATTTAAGGCACTTTGCGATGTCCATCCATGTTCTATCCCATGTCAATGTTACTATCATATCTTAGGGTTCGCATAGAGCAATTAGAGCTGTGACCTTGAACGGTCCTTCATAAGTAGATAACTCCTACACGATAGAAAAGACGTTCAAGAGAAAACGGTCTAAGTTTCACTGCAATTAGTATGCAGCAGAGCTTTCAGAAATTGCCCAAATAATATACAAGTTAATTCGAACGCGTTTTGTACGCAAAGTAGCAATCCGCGGGCAATATAAGGCACTTCGCGATGTCTATCCATGTTCTATACCATGCCAATGTAACTATCATATCTTAGCGTCCGCATACAGCATCTAGAGTTGTGACCTTGAACGCTCCTTCATAAGTAGATAACTCCTACACGATAGAAAAGACGTTCAGGAGAAAACAGTCTAAGTTTTACTGCAATTAGTATGCAGCAGAGCTTTCAAAAAGTGCCCAAATAATATACACGTCAATTAGAACGCGTTTTGTACGCAAAGTAGCAATCCGCGGGCAATATAAGGCACTTCACGATGTCTATCCATGTTTTATACCATGCCAATGTAACTATCATATCTTAGCGTTCGCATACAGCAACTAGAGTTGTGACCTTGAACGCTCCTTCATAAGTAGATAACTCCTACACAATAGAAAAGACGTATAAGTGAAAATGGATTTAGTTTTACTGGAATAAGCATGCAGCAGAGCTGCCAAATAATGCCCAGATAATATACGCGTTAATTCGAACGCGTTTTGTACGCAAAGTAGCAATCCGCGGGCCATATAAGGCACCTCGCGATGTCTATCCATGTTCTATACCATGCCAATGTAACTATCATATCTTAGCGTCCGCATACAGCATCTAGAGTTGTGACCTTGAACGCTCCTTCATAAGTAGATAACTCCTACACGATATAAAAGACGTACAATAGAAAACGGACAAAGTTTTACTGCAATTAGCATGCAGCAGAGCTGCCTAATAATGCCCAGATGATATACACGAAAATTCGAATGCTTTTGTAAACAAAGCAGCAATCCGTGGGCTATTAAGGACACTTTGCAATGCCTATCCATTTTCTATACCATGCCATTGTAACTACCATATCTTAGCGTTTGCACACAGCATCTAGAGCTGTGACCTTGAACGCTCCTTCATAAGTAGATAACTCCTACACGATAGAAAAGCCGTTCAAGAGAAAACGGTCTAAGTTTTACAGCAATTAGTATGCAGCAGAGCTTTCAAAAAGTGCCCAAATATTATACACGTCAATTCGAAAGCGTTTTGTACCCAAAGTAGCAATCCGCGGGCTATATAAGGCACTTCGCTATTTCTATCCATGTTCTATACCATGCCAATGTAACTATCATATCTTAGCGTTCGCATACAGCACCTAGCGTAGTGACCTTGAACGCTCCTTCATAAGTAGATAACTCCTACACGATAGAAAAGACGTTCAAGGGAAAACGGTCTAAGTTTTACTGCAATTAGTATGCAGCAGAGCTTTCAAAAAGAGCCCAAATAATATATACGTTAATTCGAACGCGTTTTGTACGCAAAGTAGCAATCCGCGGGCTATATGAGGCACTTTGCGATGTCCATCCATGTTCTATACCATGTCAATGTTACTATCATATCTTAGGGTTCGCATAGAGCAATTAGAGCTGTGACCTTGAACGGGCCTTCATAAGTAGATAACTCTTACACGATAGAAAAGACGTTCAAGAGAAAACGGTCCAAGTTTCACTGCAATTAGTATGCAGCAGAGCTTTCAGAAAATGCCCAAATAATATACACGTTAATTCGAACGCGTTTTGTACGCAAAGTAGCAATCCGCGGGCAATATAAGGCACTTCGCGATGTCTATCCATGTTCTATACCATGCCAATGTAACTATCATATCTTAGCGTTCGCATACAGCATCTAGAGTTGTGACCTTGAACGCTCCTTCATCAGTAGATAACTCCTACACGATAGAAAAGACGTTCAAGAGAAAACGGTCCAAGTTTCACTGCAATTAGTATGCAGCAGAGCTTTCAGAAAATGCCCAAATAATATACACGTTAATTCGAAAGCGTTTTGTACGCAAAGTAGCAATCCGCGGGCTATATAAGGCACTTCGCTATTTCTATCCATGTTCTATACCATGCCAATGTAACTATCATATCTTAGCGTTCGCATAGAGCTCCTAGAGTTGTGACCTTGATCGCTCCATCATAAGTAGATATCTCCTACACGATATAAAAGACGTACAATAGAAAACGGACTAAGTTTTACTGCAATTAGCATTCATCAGAGCTGCCTAATAATGCCCAGATGATATACACGAAAATTCGAATCCGTTTTGTAAACAAAGCAGCAATCCGTGGGCTATGCAGGACACTTCGCGATGCCTATCCTTTTTCTATACCATGCCATTGAAACTACCATATCTTAGCGTTCGCATACAGCATCTAGAGTTGTGACCTTGAACGCTCCTTCATAAGTAGATAACTCCTACACGATAGCAAAGACGTTCAAGAGAAAACGGTCTAAGTTTTACTGCAATTAGTATGCAGCAGAGCTTTCAAAAAGTGCCCAAATAATATACACGTCAATTCGAAAGCGTTTTGTACGCAAAGTAGCAATCCGCGGGCTATATAAGGCACTTCGCTATTTCTATCCATGTTCTATACCATGCCAATGTAACTATCATATCTTAGCGTTCGCATACAGCATCTAGAGTTGTGACCTTGAACGCTCCTTCATCAGTGGAAAACTCCTACACGATAGAAAAGACGTTCAAGAGAAAACGGTCCAAGTTTCACTGCAATTAGTATGCAGCAGAGCTTTCAGAAAATGCCCAAATAATATACACGTTAATTCGAACGCGTTTTGTACGCAAAGTAGCAATCTGCGGGCTATATAAGGCACTTCGCGATGCCTATCCATGTTCTACACCATGTCAATGTTACTATCATATCTTAGGGTTCGCATAGAGCACAAGGAGCTGTGACCTTGAACGCGCGTTCATTCGTTTCATTCGTAGATTACTGCTACACGATAGAAAAGACGTACAAGTGAAAATTGATTTAGTTTTACTGCAATTAGCATGCAGCAGAGCTGCCAAATAATGCCGAGATAATATACGCGTTAATTCGAATGCGTTTTGTAAACAAAGCAGCAATCCGTGGGCTATTGAGGACACTTAGCGATGCCTTTCCATGTTCTACAGCATGTCAATGTTACTATCATATCTTAGGGTTCGCATAGAGCACAAAGAGCTGTGACCTTGAACGCTCCTTCATTCGTAGATTACTGCCACACGATAGAAAAGACGTACAAGTGAAAATGGATTTAGTTTTACTGCAATTAGCATGCAGCGGAGCTGCCAAATAATGCCCACATAATATACAAGTTAATTCAAATGCGTTTTGTAAACAAAGCAGCAATCCGTGGGCTATTAAGGACACTTCGCGATGCCTATCCATTTTCTATACCAAGCCATTGTAACTACCATATCTTAGCGTTCGCATACAGCATCTAGAGCTGTGACCTTGAACGCTCCTTCATAAGTAGATAACTCCTACACGATAGAAAAGACGTTCAAGAGAAAACGGTCTAAGTTTCACTGCAATTAGTATGCAGCAGAGCTTTCAGAAAATGCCCAAATAATATACACGTTAATTCGAACGCGTTTTGTACGCAAAGTAGCAATCCGTGGGCAATATAAGGCACTTCGCGATGTCTATCCATGTTCTATACCATGCCAATGTAACTATCATATATTAGCGTTCGCATACAGCATCTAGAGATGTGACCTTGAACGCTCCTACATAAGTAGATAACTCCTACACGATATAAAAGACGTACAATAGAAAACGGACAAAGTTTTACTGCAATTAGCATGCAGCAGAGCTGCCTAATAATGCCCAGATGATATACATGAAAATTCGAATGCTTTTGAAAACAAAGCAGCAATCCGTGGGCTATTAAGGACACTTCGCGATGCCTATCCATTTTCTATACAATGCCATTGTAAGTACCATATCTTAGCGTTCGCATACAGCATCTAGAGATGTGACCTTGAACGCTCCTTCATAAGTAGATAACTCCTACACGATAGAAAAGCCGTTCAAGAGAAAACGGTATAAGTTTTACTGCAATTAGTATGCAGCAGAGCTTTCAAAAAGTGCCCAAATAATATACACGTCAATTCGAAAGCGTTTTGTACGCAAAGTAGCAATCCGCGGGCTATATAAGGCACTTCGCGATGCCTATCCATGTTCTACACCATGTCAATGTTACTATCATATCTTAGGGTTCGCATAGAGCACAAGGAGCTGTGACCTTGAACGCGCCTTCATTCGTAGATTACTGCTACACGATAGAAAAGACGTACAAGTGAAAGTGGATTTAGTTTTACTGCAATTAGCATGCAGCCGAGCTGCCAAATAATGCCCAGATAATATACGCGTTAATTCGAATGGGTTTTGTAAACAAAGCAGCAATCCGTGGGCTATTGAGGACACTTAGCGATGCCTTTCCATGTTCTACAGCATGTCAATGTTACTATCATATCTTAGGGTTCGCATAGAGCACAAGGAGCTGTGACCTTGAACGCTCCTTCATTCGTAGATTACTGCCACACGATAGAAAAGACGTACAAGTGAAAATGGATTTAGTTTTACTGCAATTAGCATGCAGCGGAGCTGCCAAATAATGCCCACATAATATACAAGTTAATTCAAATGCGTTTTGTAAACAAAGCAGCAATCCGTGGGCTATTAAGGACACTTCGCGATGCCTATCCATTTTCTATACCAAGCCATTGTAACTACCATATCTTAGCGTTCGCATACAGCATCTAGAGCTGTGACCTTGAACGCTCCTTCATAAGTAGATAACACCTACACGATAGAAAAGCCGTTCAAGAGAAAACGGTCTAAGTTTTACTGCAATTAGTATGCAGCAGAGCTTTCAAAAAGTGCCCAAATAATATACACGTCAATTCGAACGCGTTTTGTACGCAAAGTAGCAATCCGCGGGCAATATAAGGCACCTCACGATGTCTATCCATGTTCTATACCATGCCAATGTAACTATCATATCTTAGCGTTCGCATACAGCAACTAGAGTTGTGACCTTGAACGCTCCTTCATAAGTAGATAACTCCTACACAATAGAAAAGACGTATAAGTGAAAATGGATTTAGTTTTACTGCAATAAGCATGCAGCAGAGCTGCCAAATAATGCCCAGATAATATACGCGTTAATTCGAATGCGTTTTGTAAACAAAGCAGCAATCCGTGGTCTATTAAGGACACTTCGCGATGCCTATCCATATTCTATACCATGCCATTGTAACTACCATATCTTAGCGTTTGCATACAGCACCTAGTGTTGTGACCTTGAAGGGTCCTTCATAAGTAGATAACTCCTACACGATAGAAAAGACGTTCAAGAGAAAACGGTCTAAGTTTTACTGCAATTAGTATGCAGCAGAGCTTTCAAAAAGTGCCCAAATAATATACACGTCAATTCGAAAGCGTTTTGTACGCAAAGTAGCAATCCGCGGGCTATATAAGGCACTTCGCTATTTCTATCCATGTTCTATACCATGCCAATGTAACTATCATTTCTTAGCGTTCGCATAGAGCTCCTAGAGTTGTGACCTTGATCGCTCCATCATAAGTAGATATCTCCTACACGATATAAAAGACGTACAATAGAAAACGGACTAAGTTTTACTGCAATTAGCATTCATCAGAGCTGCCTAATAATGCCCAGATGATATACACGAAAATTCGAATGCGTTTTGTAAACAAAGCAGCAATCCGTGGGCTATGAAGGACACTTCGCGATGCCTATCCTTTTTCTATACCATGCCATTGAAACTACCATATCTTAACGTTTGCATACAGCACCTAGAGTTGTGACCTTGAACGGTCCTTCATAAGTAGATAACTCCTACACGATAGAAAAGACGTTCAAGAGAAAACGGTCTAAGTTTCACTGCAATTAGTATGCAGCAGAGCTTTCAGAAAATGCCCAAATAATATACACGTTAATTCGAACGCGTTTTGTACGCAAAGTAGCAATCCGCGGGCAATATAAGGCACTTCGCGATGTCTATTAATTTTCTATGCCATGCCAATGTAACTATCATATCTTAGCGTCCGCATACAGCATCTAGAGTTGTGACCTTGAACGCTCCTTCATAAGTAGATAACTCCTACATGATAGAAAAGACGTTCAGGAGAAAGCGGTCTGTTTTACTGCAATTAGTATGCAGCAGAGCTTTAAAAAAGTGCCCAAATAATATACACGTCAATTCGAACGCGTTTTGTACGCAAAGTAGCAATCCGCGGGCAATATAAGGCACCTCACGATGTCTATCCATGTTCTATACGATGCCAATGTAACTATCATATCTTAGCGTTCGCATACAGCACCTAGAGTTGTGACCTTGAACGCTCCTTCATAAGTAGATAACTCCTACACGATAGAAAAGACGTTCAAGAGAAAACGGTCTAAGTTTCACTGCAATTAGTATGCAGCAGAGCTTTCAAAAAGTGCCCAAATAATATACACGTCAATTCGAACGCTTTTTGTACGCAAAGTAGCAATCCGCGGGCTATATAAGGCACTTCGCGATGCCTATCCATGTTCTACACCATGTCAATGTTACTATCATATTTTAGGGTTCGCATAGAGCACAAGGAGCTGTGATCTTGAACGCGCCTTCATTCGTAGATTACTGCTACATGATAGAAAAGACGTACAAGTGAAAATGGATTTAGTTTTACTGCAATTAGCATGCAGCGGAGCTGCCAAATAATGCCCAGATAATATACAAGTTAATTCGAATGCGTTTTGTAAACAAAGCAACAATCCGTGAGCTATTAAGGACACTTCGCGATGCCTATCCATATTCTATACCATGCCATTGTAACAACCATATCTTAGCGTTTGCATACAGCACCTAGAGTTGTGACCTTGAACGCTCCTTCATAAGTAGATAACTCCTACACGATAGAAAAGACGTTCAAGAGAAACGGTCTAAGTTTCACAGCAATTAGTATGCAGCAGAGCTTTCAGAAAATGCCCAAATAATATACACGTAAATTCGAACGCGTTTTGTACGCAAAGTAGCAATCCGCGGGCAATATAAGGCACTTCGCGATGTCTATCCATGTTCTATACACTGCCAATGTAACTATCATATCTTAGCGTTCGCATAGAGCTCCTAGAGTTGTGACCTTGAACGCTCCCTCATAAGTAGATATCTCCTACACGATATAAAAGACGTACAATAGAAAACGGACTAAGTTTTACTGCAATTAGCATTCAGCAGAGCTGCCTAATAATGCCCAGATGATATACACGAAAATTCGAATGCTTTTGTAAACAAAGCAGCAATCCGTAGGCTATTAAGGACACTTCGCGATGCCTATCCATTTTCTATACCATGCCATTGTAACAACCATATCTTAGCGTTCGCATACAGCACCTAGAGCTGTGACCTTGAACGCTCCTTCATAATTAGATAACTCCTACACGATAGAAAAGACGTTCAAGAGAAAACGGTCTAAGTTTTACTGCAATTAATATTCAGCAGAGCTTTCAAAAAGTGCCCAAATAATATACACGTTAATTCGAACGCGTTTTGTACGCAAAGTAGCAATCCGCGGGCTATATAAGGCACTTCGCTATTTCTATCCATGTTCTATACCATGAAAATGTAATTTTCATATCTTAGCGTTCGCATACAGCACCTAGAGTTGTGACCTTGAACGCTCCTTCATAAGTAGATAACTCCTACACGATAGAAAAGACGTTCAAGGGTAAACGGTCTAAGTTTTACTGCAATTAGTATGCAGCAGAGCTTTCAAAAAGTGCCCAAATAATATACACGTCAATTCGAATGCATTTTGTACGCAAAGTAGCAATCCGAGGGCTATATAGGGCACTTCGCGATGCCTATCCATGTTCTACACCATGTCAATGTTACTATGATATCTTAGGGTTGGCCTAGAGCACAAGGAGCTGTGACCTTGAACGCGCCATCATTCGTAGATTACTGCTTCACGATAGAAATGACGTACAAGTGAAAATGGATTTAGTTTTACTGCAATTAGCATGCAGCAGAGCTGCCAAATAATGCCCAGATAATATATGCGTTAATTCGAATGCGTTTTGTAAACAAAGCAGCAATCCGTGGGCAATATAAGGCACTTCGCGATGTCTATCCATGTTCTATACCATGCCAATGTAACTATCATATCTTAGCGTTCGCATAGAGCTCCTAGAGTTGTGACCTTGAACGCTCCTTCATAAGTAGATATCTCCTACACGATATAAAAGACGTACAATAGAAAACGGACTAAGTTTTACTGCAATTAGCATTCTGCAAAGCTGCCTAATAATGCCCTGATGATATACACGAAAATTCGAATGCGTTTTGTAAACAAAGCAGCAATCCGTGGGCTATTAAGGACACTTCGCGATGCCTATCCTTTTTCTATACCATGCCATTGAAACTACCATATCTTAGCGTTTGCATACAGCACCTAGAGTTGTGACCTTGAACGCTCCTTCATATGTAGATAACTCCTACACGATAGAAAAGACGTTCAAGAGAAAACGGTCTAAGTTTTACAGCAATTAATATTCAGCAGAGCTTTCAAAAAGTGCCCAAATAATATACACGTCAATTCGAAAGCGTTTTGTACGCAAAGTAGCAATCCGCGAGCTATATAAGGCACTTTGCGATGTCCATTAATGTTCTATACCATGTCAATGTTACTATCATATCTCTTAGGGTTCGCATAGACCAATTAGAGCTGTGACCTTGAACGGGCCTTTATAAGTAGATAACTCCTACACTATAGAAAAAACGTTCAAGAGAAAACGGTCTAAGTTTTACTGCAATTAGTATGCAGCAGAGCTTTCAAAAAGTGCCCAAATAATATACACGTCAATTCGAACGCATTTTGTACGCAAAGTAGCAATCCGCGGGCTATATAAGGCACTTCGCGATGCCTATCCATGTTCTACACCATGTCAATGTTACTATCATATCTTAGGGTTCGCATAGAGCACAAGGAGCTGTGACTTTGAACGCGCCTTCATTCGTAGATTAATGCTACACGATAGAAAAGACGTACAAGTGAAAATGGATTTAGTTTTTCTGCAATTAGCATGCAGCGGAGCTGCCAAATAATGCCCAGATAATATACAAGTTAATTCGAATGCGTTTTGTAAACAAAGCAGCAATCCGTGAGCTATTAAGGACACTTCGCGATGCCTATCCATATTCTATACCATGCCATTGTAACTACCATATCTTAGCGTTTGCATACAGCACCTAGAGCTGTGACCTTGAACGCTCCTTCATAATTAGATAACTCCTACACGATAGAAAAGACGTTCAAGAGAAAATGGTCTAAGTTTCACTGCAATTAATATTCAGCAGAGCTTTTAAAAAGTGCCCAAATAATATACACGTTAATTCGAACGCGTTTTGTACGCAAAGTAGCAATCCGCGGGCTATATAAGGCACTTCGCTATTTCTGTCCATGTTCTATACCATGCCAATGTAATTATCATATTTTAGCGTTCGCATACAGCACCTAGAGTTGTGACCTTGAACGCTCCTTCATAAGTAGTTAACTCCTACACGATAGAAAAGACGTTCAAGGGAAAACTGTCTAAGTTTTACTGCAATTAGTATGCAGCAGAGCTTTCAAAAAGTGCCCAAATAATATACACGTCAATTCGAACGCATTTTGTACGCAAAGTAGCAATCCGAAGGCTATATAGGGCACTTCGCGATGCCTATCCATGTTCTACACCATGTCGATGTTACTATCATATCTTAGGGTTCGCCTAGAGCACAAGGAGCTGTGACCTTGAACTCCCCTTCATTCGTAGATTACTGCTTCACGATAGAAATGACGTACAAGTGAAAATGGATTTAGTTTTACTGCAATTAGCATGCAGCAGAGCTGCCAAATAATGCCCAGATAATATATGCGTTAATTCGAATGCGTTTTGTAAACAAAGCAGCAATCCGTGGGCAATATAAGGCGCTTCGCGATGTCTATCCATGTTCTATACCATGCCAATGTAACTATCATATCTTAGCGTTCGCATAGAGCTCCTAGAGTTGTGACCTTGAACGCTTCTTCATAAGTAGATATCTCCTACACGATATAAAAGACGTACAATAGAACACGGACTAAGTTTTACTGCAATTAGCATTCAGCAAAGCTGCCTAATAATGCCCAGATGATATTAAGGACACTTCGCGATGCCTATCCATATTCTATACCATGCCAATGTAACTATCATATCTTAGCGTTCGCATAGAGCTCCTAGAGTTGTGACCTTGAACGCTCCTTCATAAGTAGATATCTCCTACACGATATAAAAGACGTACAATAGAAAACGGACTAAGTTTTACTGCAATTAGCATTCAGCAGAGCTGCCTAATAATGCCCAGATGATATACACGAAAATTCGAATGCGTTTTGTAAACAAAGCAGCAATCCGTGGATTATTAAGGACACTTCGCGATGCCTATCCTTTTTCTATACCATGCCATTGAAACTACCATATCTTAGCGTTTGCATACAGCACCTAGAGTTGTGACCTTGAACGCTCCTTCATATGTAGATAACTCCTACACGATAGAAAAGACGTTCAAGCGAAAACGGTCTAATTTTTGCAGCAATTAATATTCAGCAGAGCTTTCAAAAAGTGCCCAAATAATATACACGATAATTCGAACGCGTTTTGTACGCAAAGTAGCAATCCGCGGGCAATATAAGGCACTTCGCGATGTCTATCCATGTTCTATACCATGCCAATGTAACTATCATATCTTAACGTTCGCATACAGCATCTAGAGTTGTGAGCTTAAACGCTCCTTCATAAGTAGATAACTCCTACACGATAGAAAAGACGTTCAAGAGAAAACGGTCTAAGTTTTACTGCAATTAGTATGCAGCAGAGCTTTCAAAAAGTGCCCAAATAATATACACGTCAATTCGAAAGCGTTTTGTACGCAAAGTAGAAATCCGCGGGCTATATAAGGCACTTCGTTATTTCTATCCATGTTCTATACCATGCCAATGTAACTATCATATCTTAGCGTTCGCATACAGCACCTAGCGTTGTGACCTTGAACGCTCCTTCATCAGTAGATAACTCCTACACGATAGAAAAGACGTTCAAGGGAAAACGGTCTAAGTTTTACTGCAATTAGTATGCAGCAGAGCATTCAAAAGAGCCCAAATAATATATACGTTAATTCGAACGCGTTTTGTACGCAAAGTAGCAATCCGCGGGCTATATAACGCACTTGGCGATGTCCATCCATGTTCTATACCATGTCAATGTTACTATCATATCTTAGGGTTCGCATAGAGCAATTAGAGCTGTGACCTTGGACGGTCCTTCATAAGTAGATAACTGCTACACGATAGAAAAGACGTTCAAGAGAAAACGGTCTAAGTTTTACTGCAATTAGTATGCAGCAGAGCTTTCAAAAAGTGCCCAAATAATATACACGTCAATTCGAACGCATTTTGTACGCAAAGTAACAATCCGCGGGCTATATAAGGCACTTCGCGATGCCTATCCATGTTCTACACCATGTCAATGTTACTATCATATCTTAGGGTTCGCATAGAGCACAAGGAGCTGTGACCTTGAACGCGCCTTCATTCGTGGATTACTGCCACACGATAGAAAAGACGTACAAGTGAAAATGGATTTAGCTTTACTGCAATTAGCATGCAGCGGAGCTGCCAAATAATGCCCAGATAATATACAAGTTAATTCGAATGCGTTTTGTAAACAAAGCAGCAATCCGTGAGCTATTAAGGACACTTCGCGATGCCTATCCATATTCTATACCATGCCATTGTAACTACCATATCTTAGCGTTTGCATACAGCACCTAGAGTTGTGACCTTGAACGCTCCTTCATAAGTAGATAACTCCTACACGATAGAAAAGACGTTCAAGAGAAAACGGTCTAAGTTTTACTGCAATTAGTATGCAGCAAAGCTTTCAAAAAGTGCCCAAATAATATACACGTCAATTCGAAAGCGTTTTGTACGCAAAGTAGCAATCCGCGGGCTATATAAGACACTTCGCTATTTCTATCCATGTTCTATACCATACCAATGTAACTATCATATCTTAGCGTTCGCATACAGCACCTAGCGTTGTGACCTTGAACGCTCCTTCATAAGTAGATAACTCCTACACGATAGAAAAGACGTTCAAGAGAAAACGGTCTAAGTTTTACTGCAATTAGTATGCAGCAGAGCTTTCAAAAAGTGCCCAAATAATATACACGTCAATTCGAAAGCGTTTTGTACGAAAAGAAGCAATCCGCGGGCAATATAAGGCACTTCGCGATGTCTATCCATGTTCTATACCATGCCAATGTAACTATCATATCTTAGCGTTCGCATAGAGCTCCTAGAGTTGTGACCTTGAACGCTCCTTCATAAGTAGATATCTCCTACACGATATAAAAGACGTACAATAGAAAACGGACTAAGTCTTACTGCAATTAGCATTCAGCAGAGCTGCCTAATAATGCCCAGATGATATACACGAAAATTCGAATGCGTTTTGTAAACAAAGCAGCAATCCGTGGATTATTAAGGACACTTCGCGATGCCTATCCTTTTTCTATACCATGTCATTGAAACTACCATATCTTAGCGTTTGCATACAGCACCTAGAGTTGTGACCTTGAACGCTCCTTCATATGTAGATAACTCCTACACGATAGAAAAGACGTTCAAGAGAAAACGGTCTAAGTTTTACAGCAATTAATATTCAGCAGAGCTTTCAAAAAGTGCCCAAATAATATAAACGATAATTCGAACGCGTTTTGTACGCAAAGTAGCAATCCGCGGGCAATATAAGGCACTTCGCGATGTCTATCCATGTTCTATACCATGAAAATGTAACTATCATATCTTAGCGTTCGCATACAGCATCTAGAGTTGTGACCTTGAACGCTCCTTCATAAGTAGATAACTCCTACACGATAGAAAAGACGTTCAAGAGAAAACGGTCTAAGTTTTACTGCAATTAGTATGCAGCAGAGCTTTCAAAAAGTGCACAAATAATATACACGTTAATTCGAACGCGTTTTGTACGCAAAGTAGCAATCCGCGGGCTATATAAGGCACTTCGCGATGTCTATCCATGTTCTATACCATGCCAATGTAACTATCATATCATACAGCATCTAGAGTTGTGACCTTGAACGCTCCTTCATAAGTAGATAACTCCTACACGATAGAAAAGACGTTCAAGAGAAAGCGGTCCAAGTTTCACTGCAATTAGTATGCAGCAGAGCTTTCAGAAAATGCCCAAATAATATACACGTTAATTCGAACGCGTTTTGTACGCAAAGTAGCAATCCGCGGGCAATATAAGGCACTTCGCGATGTCTATCCATGTTCTATACCATGCCAATGTAACTATCATATCTT
Source organism: Tetropium fuscum (assembly GCA_964058915.1). Lineage (NCBI taxonomy): Eukaryota > Metazoa > Arthropoda > Insecta > Coleoptera > Cerambycidae > Tetropium > Tetropium fuscum. The sequence goes on from CAXKVY010008208.1 coordinate 240,935, forward strand.
AACGTTCGCATACAGCATCTAGAGTTGTGACCTTGAACGCTCCTTCATCAGTGGAAAACTCCTACACGATAGAAAAGACGCTCAAGGGAAAACGGTCTAAGTTTTACTGCAATTAGTATGCAGCAGAGCTTTCAAAAAGTGCCCAAATAATATACACGTCAATTCGAACGCATTTTGTACGCAAAGTAGCAATCCGCGGGCTATATAAGGCACTTCGCGATGCCTATCCATGTTCTACACCATGTCAATGTTACTATCATATCTTAGGGTTCGCATAGAGCACAAGGAGCTGTGACCTTGAACGCGCCTTCATTCATAGATTACTGCTACACGATAGAAAAGACGTACAAGTGAAAATTGATTTAGTTTTACTGCAATTAGCATGCAGCAGAGCTGCCAAATAATGCCCAGATAATATACGCGTTAATTCGAATGCGTTTTGTAAACAAAGCAGCAATCCGTGGGCTATTGAGGACACTTAGCGATGCCTTTCCATGTTCTACAGCATGTCAATGTTACTATCATATTTTAGGGTTCGCATAGAGCACAAAGAGCTGTGACCTTGAACGCTCCTTCATTCATGGATTACTGCCACACGATAGAAAAGACGTACAAGTGAAAATGGATTTAGTTTTACTGCAATTAGCATGCAGCGGAGCTGCCAAATAATGCCCAGATAATATACAAGTTAATTCGAATGCGTTTTGTAAACAAAGCAGCAATCCGTGAGCTATTAAGGACACTTCGCGATGCCTATCCATATTCTATACCATGTAATTGTAACTACCATATCTTAGCGTTTGCATACAGAACCTAGAGTTGTGACCTTGAACGCTCCTTCATAAGTAGATAACTCCTACACGATAGAAAAGACGTTCAAGAGAAAACGGTCTAAGTTTTACTGCAATTAGTATGCAGCAGAGCTTTCAAAAAGTGCCCAAATAATATACACGTCAATTCGAAAGCGTTTTGTACGCAAAGTAGCAATCCGCGGGCTATATAAGGCACTTCGCTATTTCTATCCATGTTCTATACCATGCCAATGTAACTATCATATCTTAGCGTTCGCATACAGCACCTAGCGTTGTGACCTTGAACGCTCATTCATAAGTAGATAACTCCAACACGATAGAGAAGACGTTCACGGGAAAACGGTCTAAGTTTTACTGCAATTAGTATGCAGCAGAGCTATCAAAAAGAGCCCAAATAACATATACGTTCATTCGAACGCGTTTTGTACGCAAAGTAGCAATCCGCGGGCAATATAAGGCACTTTGCGATGTCCATCCATGTTCTATCCCATGTCAATGTTACTATCATATCTTAGGGTTTGCATAGAGCAATTAGAGTTGTGACCTTGAACGCTCCTTCATAAGTAGATAACTCCTACACGATAGAAAAGACGTTCAAGAGAAAACGGTCTAAGTTTCACTGCAATTAGTATGCAGCAGAGCTTTCAGAATTTGCCCAAATAATATACAAGTTAATTCGAACGCGTTTTGTACGCAAAGTAGCAATCCGCGGGCAATATAAGGCACTTCGCGATGTCTATCCATGTTCTATACCATGCCAATGTAACTATCATATCTTAGCGTCCGCATACAGCATCTAGAGTTGTGACCTTGAACGCTCCTTCATAAGTAGATAACTCCTACACGATAGAAAAGACGTTCAAGAGAAAACGGTCTAAGTTTTACTGCAATTAGTATGCAGCAGAGCTTTCAAAAAGTGCCCAAATAATATACACGTCAATTAGAACGCGTTTTGTACGCAAAGTAGCAATCCGCGGGCAATATAAGGCACTTCACGATGTCTATCCATGTTCTATACCATGCCAATGTAACTATCATATCTTAGCGTTCGCATACAGCAACTAGAGTTGTGACCTTGAACGCTCCTTCATAAGAAGATAACTCCTACACAATAGAAAAGACGTATAAGTGAAAATGGATTTAGTTTTACTGGAATAAGCATGCAGCAGAGCTGCCAAATAATGCCCAGATAATATACGCGTTAATTCGAATGCGTTTTGTAAACAAAGCAGCAATCCGTGGGCTATTAAGGACACTTCGCGATGCCTATCCTTTTTCTATACCATGCCATTGAAACTACCATATCTTAGCGTTTGCATACAGCACCTAGAGTTGTGACCTCGAACGCTCCTTCATATGTAGATAACTCCTACACGATAGAAAAGACGTTCAAGAGAAAACGGTCTAAGTTTTACTGCAATTAGTATGCAGCAGAGCTTTCAAAAAGTGCCCAAATAATATACACGTCAATTCGAACGCGTTTTGTACGCAAAGTAGCAATCCGCGGGCAATATAAGGCACTTCACGATGTCTATCCATGTTCTATATCATGCCAATGTAACTATCATATCTTAGCGTTCGCATACAGCAACTAGAGTTGTGACCTTGAACGCTCCTTCATAAGTAGATAACTCCTACACAATAGAAAATACGTATAAGTGAAAATGGATTTAGTTTTACTGCAATAAGCATGCAGCAGAGCTGCCAAATAATGCCCAGATAATATACGCGTTAATTCGAATGCGTTTTGTAAACAAAGCAGCAATCCGTGGGCTATTAAGGACACTTCGCGATGCCTATCCATATTCTATACCATGCCATTGTAACTACCATATCTTAGCGTTTGCATACAGCACCTAGAGTTGTGACCTTGAACGCTCCTTCATAAGTAGATAACTCCTACACGATAGAAAAGACGTTCAAGAGAAAACGGTCTAAGTTTCACTGCAATTAGTATGCAGCAGAGCTTTCAGAAAATGCCCAAATAATATACACGTTAATTCGAACGCGTTTTGTACGCAAAGTAGCAATCCGTGGGCAATATAAGGCACTTCGCGACGTCTATCCATGTTCTATACCATGCCAATGTAACTATCATACCTTAGCGTTCGCATACAGCATCTAGAGTTGTGACCTTGAACGCTGCTTCATAAGTAGATAACTCCTACACGATATAAAAGACGTACAATAGAAAACGGACAAAGTTTTACTGCAATTAGCATGCAGCAGAGCTGCCTAATAATGCCCAGATGATATACACGAAAATTCGAATGCTTTTGTAAACAAAGCAGCAATCCGTGGGCTATTAAGGACACTTCGCGATGCCTATCCATTTTCTATACCATGCAATTGTAACTACCATATCTTAGCGTTCGCATACAGCATCTAGAGCTGTCACCTTGAACGCTCCTTCATAAGTAGATAACTCGTTCAACGTTCAAGAGAAAACGGTCTAAGTTTTACAGCAATTAATATTCAGCAGAGCTTTCAAAAAGTGCCCAAATAATATACACGATAATTCGAACGCGTTTTGTACGCAAAGTAGCAATCCGCGGGCAATATTAGGCACTTCGCGATTTCTATCCATGTTCTATACCATGCCAATGTAACTATCATATCTTAGCGTTCGCATACAGCATCTAGAGTTGTGACCTTGAACGCTCCTTCATAAGTAGATAACTCCTACACGATAGAAAAGACGTTTAAGAGAAAACGGTCTAAGTTTTACTGCAATTAGTATGCAGCAGAGCTTTCAAAAAGTACCCAAATAATATACACGTCAATTCGAAAGCGTTTTGTACGCAAAGTAGAAATCCGCGGGCTATATAAGGCACTTCGCTATTTCTATCCATGGTCTATACCATGCCAATGTAACTATCATATCTTAGCGTACGCATACAGCACCTAGCGTTGTGACCTTGAACGCTCCTTCATCAGTAGATAACTCCTACACGATAGAAAAGACGTTCAAGGGAAAACGGTCTAAGTTTTACTGCAATTAGTATGCAGCAGAGCATTCAAAAAGAGCCCAAATAATATATACGTTAATTCGAACGCGTTTTGTACGCAAAGTAGCAATCCGCGGGCTATATAAGGCACTTTGCGATGTCCATCCATGTTCTATACCATGTCAATGTTACTATCATATCTTAGGGTTTGCATAGAGTAATTAGAGCTGTGACCTTGAACGGTCCTTCATAAGTAGATAACTGCTACACGATAGAAAAGACGTTCAAGAGAAAACGGTCTAAGTTTTACTGCAATTAGTATGCAGCAGAGCTTTCAAAAAGTGCCCAAATAATATACGCGTCAATTCGAACGCATTTTGTACGCAAAGTAGCAATCCGCGGGCCATATAAGGCACTTCGCGATGCCTATCCATGTTCTACACCATGTCAATGTTACTATCATATCTTAGGGTTCGCATAGAGCACAAGGAGCTGTGACCTTGAACGCTCCTTCATAAGTAGATAACTCCTACACGATAGAAAAGACGTTCAAGAGAAAACGGTCTAAGTTTCACTGCAATTAGTTTGCAGCAGAGCTTTCAAAAAGTACCCAAATAATATACACGTCAATTCGAACGCGTTTTGTACGCAAAGTAGCAATCCGCGGGCAATATAAGGCACTTCACGATGTCTATCCATGTTCTATACCATGCCAATGTAACTATCATATCTTAGCGTTCGCATACAGCAACTAGAGTTGTGACCTTGAACGCTCCTTCATAAGTAGATAAATCCTACACAATAGAAAAGACGTATAAGTGAAAATGGATTTAGTTTTACTGCAATAAGCATGCAGCAGAGCTGCCAAATAATGCCCAGATAATATACGCGTTAATTCGAATGCGTTTTGTAAACAAAGCAGCAATCCGTGGGCTATTAAGGACACTTCGCGATGCCTATCCACATTCTATACCATGCCATTGTAACTACCATATCTTAGCGTTTGCATACAGCACCTAGAGTTGTGACCTTGAACGCTCCTTCATAAGTAGATAACTCCTACACGATAGAAAAGACGTTCAAGAGAAAACGGTCTAAGTTTCACTGCAATTAGTATGCAGCAGAGCTTTCAGAAAATGCCTAAATAATGTACACGTTAATTCGAACACGTTTTGTACGCAAAGTAGCAATCCGTGGGCAATATAAGGCACTTCGCGATGTCTATCCATGTTCTATACCATGCCAATTTAACTATCATATCTTAGCGTTCGCATACAGCATCTAGAGTTGTGACCTTGAACGCTCCTTCATAAGTAGATAACTCCTACACGATATAAAAGACGTACAATAGAAAACGGTCTAAGTTTTACTGCAATTAGTATGCAGCAGAGCTTTCAAAAAGTGCCCAAATAATATACACGTCAATTCGAAAGCGTTTTGTACGCAAAGTAGCAATCCGCGGGCTATATAATGCACTTCGCTATTTCTATCCATGTTCTATACCATGCCAATGTAACTATCATATCTTAGCGTTCGCATACAGCACCTAGCGTTGTGACCTTGAACGCTCCTTAATAAGTAGATAACTCCTACACGATAGAGAAGACGTTCAAGGGAAAACGGTCTAAGTTTTACTGCAATTAGTATGCAGCAGAGCTTTCAAAAAGAGCTCAAATAATATATACGTTAATTCGAACGCGTTTTGTACGCAAAGTAGCAATCCGCGGGCTATATAAGGCACTTTGCGATGTCCATCCATGTTCTATACCATGTCAATGTTACTATCATATCTTAGGGTTCGCATAGAGCAATTAGAGCTGTGACCTTGAACGGTCCTTCATAAGTAGATAACTCCTACACGATAGAAAAGACGTTCAAGAGAAAACGGTCTAAGTTTCACTGGAATTAGTATGCAGCAGAGCTTTCAGAAAATGCCCAAATAATATACACGTTAATTCGAACGCGTTTTGTACGCAAAGTAGCAATCCGCGGGCAATATAAGGCACTTCGCGATGTCTATCCATGTTCAATACCATGCCAATGTAACTATCATATCTTAGCGTCCGCATACAGCATCTAGAATTGTGACCTTGAACGCGCCTTCATTCGTAGATTACTGCTACACGATAGAAAAGACGTACAAGTGAAAATGGATTTAGTTTTACTGCAATTAGAATGCAGCAGAGCTGCCAAATAATGCCCAGATAATATACGCGTTAATTCGAATGCGTTTTGTAAACAAAGCAGCAATCCGTGGGCTATTGAGGACACTTAGCGATGCCTTTCCATGTTCTACAGCATGTCAATGTTACTATTATATCTTAGGGTTCGCATAGAGCACAAAGAGCTGTGACCTTGAACGCTCCTTCATTCGTGGATTACTGTCACACGATAGAAAAGACGTACAAGTGAAAATGGATTTAGTTTTACTGCAATTAGCATGCAGCGGAGCTGCCAAATAATGCCCACATAATATACAAATTAATTCAAATGCGTTTTGTAAACAAAGCAGCAATCCGTGAGCTATTAAGGACACTTCGCGATGCCTATCCATATTCTATACCATGCCATTGTAACTACCATATCTTAGCGTTTGCACACAGCACCTAGAGTTGTGACCTTGAACGCTCCTTCATAAGTAGATAACTCCTACACGATAGAAAAGACGTTCAAGAGAAAACGGTCCAAGTTTCACTGCAATTAGTATGCAGCAGAGCTTTCAGAAAATGCCCAAATAATATACACGTTAATTCGAACGCGTTTTGTACGCAAAGTAGCAATCCGCGGGCAATATAAGGCACTTCGCGATGTCTATCCATGTTCTATACCATGCCAATGTAACTATTATATCTTAGCGTTCGCATAAAGCATCTAGAGTTGTGACCTTTAACGCTCCTTCATCAGTAGATAACTCCTACACGATAGAAAAGACGTTCAAGGGAAAACGGTCTAAGTTTTACTGCAATTAGTATGCAGCAGAGCATTCAAAAAGAGCCCAAATTATATATACGTTAATTCGAACGCGTTTTGTACCCAAAGTAGCAATCCGCGGGCTATATAAGGCACTTTGCGATGTCCATCCATGTTCTATACTATGTCAATGTTACTATCATATCTTAGGGATCGCATAGAGCAATTAGAGCTGTGACCTTGAACGGTCCTTCATAAGTAGATAACTCCTACACGATAGAAAAGACGTTCAAGAGAAAACGGTCTAAGTTTTCCTGCAATTAATATGCAGCAGAGCTTTCAAAAATTGCCCAAATAATATACACGTCAATTCGAACACATTTTGTACGCAAAGTAGCAATCCGCGGGCTATATAAGGCACTTCGCGATGCCTATACATGTTCTACACCATGTCAATGTTACTATCATATCTTAGGGTTCGCATAGAGCACAAGGAGCTGTGACCTTGAACGCGCCTTCATTCGTAGATTACTGCTACACGATAGAAAAGACGTACAAGTGAAAATGGATTTAGTTTTACTGCAATTATCATGCAGCAGAGCTGCCAAATAATGCCCAGATAATATACGCGTTAATTCGAATGCGTTTTGTAAACAAAGCAGCAATCCGTGGGCTATTTAGGACACTTAGCGATGCCTTTCCATGTTCTACAGCATGTCAATGTTACTATCATATTTTAGGGTTCGCATAGAGCACAAAGAGCTGTGACCTTGAACGCTCCTTCATTCGTGGATTACTGCCACACGATAGAAAAGACGTACAAGTGAAAATGGATTTAGTTTTACTGCAATTAGCATGCAGCGGAGCTGCCAAATAATGCCCAGATAATATACAAGTTAATTCGAATGCGTTTTGTAAACAAAGCAGCAAACCGTGAGCTATTAAGGACACTTCGCGATGCCTATCCATATTCTATACCATGCCATTGTAACTACCATATCTTAGCGTTTGCACACAGCACCTAGAGTTGTGATCTTGAACGCTCCTTCATAAGTAGATAACTCCTACACGATAGAAAAGACGTTCAAGAGAAAACGGTCCAAGTTTCACTGCAATTAGTATGCAGCAGAGCTTTCAGAAAATGCCCAAATAATATACACGTTAATTCGAACCCGTTTTGTACGCAAAGTAGCAATCCGCGGGCAATATAAGGCACTTCGCGATGTCAATCCATGTTCTATACCATGCCAATGTAACTATCATATCTTAGCGTTCGCATACAGCATCTAGAGTTGTCACCTTGAACGCTCCTTCATCAGTAGATAACTCCTACACGATAGAAAAGACGTTCAAGGGAAAACGGTCTAAGTTTTATTGCAATTAGTATACAGCAGAGCATTCAAAAAGAGCCCAAATAATATATACGATAATTCGAACGCGTTTTGTACGCAAAGTAGCAATCCGCGGGCTATATAAGGCACTTTGCGATGTCCATCCATGTTCTATACCATGTCAATGTTACTATCATATCTTAGGGTTCGCATAGAGCAATTAGAGCTGTGACCTTGAACGGTCCTTCATAAGTAGCTAACTCCTACACGATAGAAAAGACGTTCAAGAGAAAACGGTCTAAGTTTTACTGCAATTAGTATGCAGCAGAGCTTTCAAAAAGTGCCCAAATAATATACACGTCAATTCGAACGCATTTTGTACGCAAAGTAGCAATCCACGGGCTATATAAGGCACTTCGCGATGCCTATCCATGTTCTACACCATGTCAATGTTACTATCATATCTTAGGGTTCGCATAGAGCACAAGGAGCTGTGACCTTCAACGCGCCTTCATTCGTAGATTACTGCTACACGATAGAAAAGACGTACAAGTGAAAATGGATTTAGTTTTACTGCAATTAACATGCAGCAGAGCTGCCAAATAATGCCCAGATAATATACGCGTTAATTCGAATGCGTTTTGTAAACAAAGCAGCAATCCGTGGGCTATTGAGGACACTTAGCGATGCCTTTCGATGTTCTACAGCATGTCAATGTTACTATCATATCTTTGGGTTCGCATAGAGCACAAAGAGCTGTGACCTTGAACGCTCCTTCATTCGTGGATTACTGCCACACGATAGAAAAGACGTACAAGTGAAAATGGATTTAGTTTTACTGCAATTAGCATGCTGCGGAGCTGCCAAATAATGCCCACATAATATACAAGTTAATTCAAATGCGTTTTGTAAACAAAGCAGCAATCCGTGAGCTATTAAGGACACTTCGCGATGCCTATCCATATTCTATACCATGCCATTGTAACTACCATATCTTAGCGTTTGCATACAGCACCTAGAGTTGTGACCTTGAACGCTCCTTCATAAGTAGATAACTCCTACACGATAGAAAAGACGTTCAAGAGAAAACGGTCTAAGTTTTACTGCAATTAGTATGCAGCAGAGCTTTCAGAAAGTGCCCAAATAATATACACGTTAATTCGAACGCGTTTTGTACGCAAAGTAGAAATCCGCGGGCAATATAAGGCACTTCGCGATGTCTATCCATGTTCTATACCATGCCAATGTAACTATCATATCTTAGCGTTCGCATACAGCACCTAGCGTTGTGACCTTGAACGCTCCTTCATAAGTAGATAACTCCTACACGATAGAGAAAACGTTCAAGGGAAAACGGTCTAAGTTTTACTGCAATTAGTATTCAGCAGAGCTTTCAAAAAGAGCTCAGATAATATATACGTTAATTCGAACGCGTTTTGTACGCAAAGTAGCAATCCGCGGGCTATATAAGGTACTTTGCGATGTCCATCCATGTTCTATACCATGTCAATGTTACTATCATATCTTAGGGTTCGCATAGAGCAATTAGAGCTGTGACCTTGAACGCTCCTTCATAAGTAGATAACTCCTACACAATAGAAAAGACGTATAAGTGAAAATGGATTTAGTTTTACTGCAATTAGCATGCAGCAGTGCTGCCAAATAATGCCCTGATAATATACGCGTTAATTCGAATGCGTTTTGTAAACAAAGCAGCAATCCGTGGGCTATTAAGGACACTTCGCGATGCCTATCCATTTTCTATACCATGCCATTGTAACTACCATATCTTAGCGTTTGCATACAGCACCTAGAGTTGTGACCTTGAACGCTCCTTCATAAGTAGATAACTCATACACGATAGAAAAGACGTTCAAGAGAAAACGGTCTAAGTTTTACTGCAATTAGTATGCAGCTGAGCTTTCAGAAAGTGCCCAAATAATATACACGTTAATTCGAACGCGTTTTGTACGCAAAGTAGCAATCCGCGGGCAATATAAGGCACTTCGCGATGTCTATCCATGTTCTATACCATGCCAATGTAACTATCATATCTTAGCGTTCGCATAGAGCTCCTAGAGTTGTGACCTTGAACGCTCCTTCATAAGTAGATATCTCCTACACGATATAAAAGACGTACAATAGAAAACGGACTAAGTTTTACTGCAATTAGCATTCAGCAGAGCTGCCTAATAATGCCCAGATGATATACACGAAAATTCGAATGCGTTTTGTAAACAAAGCAGCAATCCGTGGACTATTAAGGACACTTCGCGATGCCTATCCTTTTTCTATACCATGCCATTGAAACTACCATATCTTAGCGTTTGCATACAGCACCTAGAGTTGTGACCTTGAACGCTCCTTCATATGTAGATAACTCCTACACGATAGAAAAGACGTTCAAGAGAAAACGGTCTAAGTTTCACTGCAATTAGTATGCAGCAGAGCTTTCAGAAAATGCCCAAATAATATACACGTTAATTCGAACGCGTTTTGTACGCAAAGTAGCAATCCGCGGGCAATATAAGGCACTTCGCGATGTCTATTAATTTTCTATACCATGCCAATGTAACTATCATATCTTAGCGTCCGAATACAGCATCTAGAGTTGTGACCTTGAACGCTCCTTCATAAGTAGATAACTCCTACATGATAGAAAAGACGTTCAAGAGAAAACGGACTAAGTTTTACTGCAATTAGTATGCAGCAGAGCTTTCAAAAAGTGCCCAAATAATATACACGTCAATTCGAACGCGTTTTGCACGCAAAGTAGCTATCCGCGGGCAATATAAGGCACCTCACGATGTCTATCCATGTTCTATACCATGCCAATGTAACTATCATATCTTAGCGTTCGCATACAGCAACTAGAGTTGTGACCTTGAACGCTCCTTCATAAGTAGATAACTCCTACACAATAGAAAAGACGTATAAGTGAAAATGGATTTAGTTTTACTGCAATAAGCATGCAGCAGAGCTGCCAAATAATGCCCAGATAATATACCCGTTAATTCGAATGCGTTTTGTAAACAAAGCAGCAATCCGTGGGCTATTAAGGACACTTCGCGATGCCTATCCATATTCTATACCATGCCATTGTAACTACCCTATCTTAGCGTTTGCATACAGCACCTAGTGTTGTGACCTTGAACGCTCCTTCATAAGTAGATAACTCCTACACGATAGAAAAGACGTTCAAGAGAAAACGGTCTAAGTTTTACTGCAATTAGTATGCAGCAGAGCTTTCAAAAAGTGCCCAAATAATATACACGTCAATTCGAACGCATTTTGGACGCAAAGTAGCAATCCGCGGGCTATATAAGGCACTTCGCGATGCCTATCCATGTTCTACACCATGTCAATGTTACTATCATATTTTAGGGTTCGCATAGAGCACAAGGAGCTGTGACCTTGAACGCGCCTTCATTCGTAGATTACTGCTACACGATAGAAAAGACGTACAAGTGAAAATGGATTTAGTTTTACTGCAATTAGCATGCAGCAGAGCTGCCAAATAATGCCCAGATGATATACGCGTTAATTCGAATGCGTTTTGTAAACAAAGCAGCAGTCCGTGGGCTATTGAGGACACTTAGCGATGCCTTTCCATGTTCTACAACATGTCAATGTTACTATCATATCTTAGGGTTCGCATAGAGCACAAAGAGTTGTGACCTTGAACGCTCCTTCATAAGTTGATAACTCCTACACATATAAAAGACGTACAATAGAAAACGGACAAAGTTTTACTGCAATTAGCATGCAGCAGAGCTGCCTAATAATGCCCAGATGATATACACGAAAATTCGAATGCGTTTTGTAAACAAAGCAGCAATCCGTGGGCTATTAAAGACACTTCGCGATGCCTATCCACTTTCTATACCATGCCATTGTAACTACCATATCTCAGCGTTCGCACACAGCACCTAGAGTTGTGACCTTCAACGCTCCTTCATAAGTAGATAACTCCTACACGATAGAAAAGACGTTCAAGAGAAAACGGTCTATGTTTTACTGCAATTAATATTCAGCAGAGCTTTCAAAAAGTGCCCAAATAATATACACGTTAATTCGAACGCGTTTTGTACGCAAAGTAGCAATCCGCGGGATATATAAGGCACTTCGCTATTTCAATCCATGTTCTATACCATGCCAATGTAACTATCATATCTTAGCGTTCGCATTCAGCAACTAGAGTTGTGACCTTGAACGCTCCTTCATAAGTAGATAACTCCTACACGATAGAAAAGACGTTCAAGAGAAAACGGTCAAAGTTTTACTGCAATTAGTATGCAGCAGAGCTTTCAAAAAGTGCCCAAATAATATACACGTCAATTCGAAAGCGTTTTGTACGCAAAGTAGCAATCCCCCGGCTATATAAGGCACTTTGCTAATTCTATCCATGTTCTATACCATGCCAATGTAACTATCATATCTTAGCGTTCGCATACAGCAACTAGAGTTGTGACCTTGAACGCTCCTTCATAAGTAGATAACTCTTACACGATAGAAAAGACGTTCAAGGGAAAAAGGTCTAAGTTTTACTGCAATTAGTATGCAGCAGAGCTTTCAAAATGAGCCCAAATAATATATACGTTAATTCGAACGCGTTTTGTACGCAAAGTAGCAATCCGCGGGCTATATAAGATACTTCGCGATGTCTATCCATGTTCTATACCATGCCAATGTAACTATCATATCTTGGCGTCCGCATACAGCATCTAGAGTTGTGACCTGGAACGCTCCTTCATAAGTAGATAACTCCTACACGATAGAAAAGACGTTCAAGAGAAAACGGTCTAAGTTTTACTGCAATTAGTATGCAGCAGAGCTTTCAAAAAGTGCCCAAATAATTTACACGTCAATTCGAACGCATTTTGTACGCAAAGTAGCAATCCGCGGGCTATATAAGGCACTTTGCGATGTCCATCCATGTTCTATATCATGTCAATGTTACTATCATATCTTAGGGTTCGCATAGAGCAATTAGAGCTGTGACCTTGAAGGGGCCTTCATAAGTAGATAACTCCTACACGATAGAAAAGACGTTCAAGAGAAAACGGTCTAAGTTTTACTGCAATTAGTATGCAGCAGAGCTTTCAAAAAGTGCCCAAATAATATACACGTCAATTCGAAAGCGTTTTGTACGCAAAGTAGCAATCCGCGGGCTATATAAGGCACTTCGGTATTTCTATCCATGTTCTATACCAAGTCAATGTAACTATAATATCTTAGCGTTCGCATACAGCACCTAGCGTTGTGACCTTGAACGCTCCTTCATAAGTAGATAACTCCTACACGATTGAGAAGACGTTCAAGGGAAAACGGTCTAAGTTTTACTGCAATTAGTATGCAGCAGAGATTTCAAAAAGAGCTCAAATAATATATACGTTAATTCGAACGCGTTTTGTACGCAAAGTAGCAATCCGCGGGCTATATAAGGCACTTTGCGATGTCCATCCATGTTCTATACCATGTCAATGTTACTACCATATCTTAGGGTGCGCATAGAGCAATTAGAGCTGTGACCTTGAACGGTCCTTCATAAGTAGATAACTCCTACACGATAGAAAAGACGTTCAAGAGAAAACGGTCTAAGTTTCACTGCAATTAGTATGCAGCAGAGCTTTCAGAAAATGCCCAAATAATATACACGTTAATTCGAACGCGTTTTGTATGCAAAGTAGCAATCCGCGGGCAATATAAGGCACTTCGCGATGTCTATCTATGTTCTATACCATGCCAATGTAACTATCATATCTTATCGTCCGCATACAGCATCTAGAGTTGTGACCTTGAACGCTCCTTCATAAGTAGATAACTCCTACACGATAGAAAAGACGTTCAAGAGAAAACGGTCTAAGTTTTATTGCAATTAGTATGCAGCAGAGCTTTCAAAAAGTGCCCAAATAATATACACGTCAATTCGAACGCATTTTGTACGCAAAGTAGCAATCCGAGGGCTATATAGGGCACTTCGCGATGCCTATCCATGTTCTACACCATGTCAATGTTACTATCATATTTTAGGGTTCGCCTAGAGCACAAGGAGCTGTGACCTTGAACGCGCATTCATTCGTAGATTACTGTTACATGATAGAAAAGACGTACAAGTGAAAATGGATTTAGTTTTACTGCAATTAGCATGCAGCAGAGCTGCCAAATAATGCCCAGATAATATACGCGTTAATTCGAATGCGTTTTGTAAACAAAGCAGCAATCCGTGGGCTATTGAGGACACTTAGCGATGCCTTTCCATGTTCTACAGCATGTCAATGTTACTATCATATCTTAGGGTTCGCATAGACCACAAAGAGCTGTGACCTTGAACGCTCCTTCATTCGTGGATTACTGCCACACTATAGAAAAGACGTACAAGTGAAAATGGATTTAGTTTTACTGCAATTAGCATGCAGCGGAGCTGCCAAATAATGCCCAGATAATATACAATTTAGTTCGAATGCGTTTTGTAAACAAAGCAGCAATCCGTGAGCTATTAAGGACACTTCGCGATGCCTATCCATATTCTATACCATGCCATTGTAACTACCATATCTTAGCGTTTGCATACAGCACCTAGAGTTGTGACCTTGAACGCTCCTTCATAAGTAGATAACTCCTACACGATAGAAAAGACGTTCAAGAGAAAACGGTCTAAGTTTTACTGCAATTAGTATGCAGCAGAGCTTTCAAAATGTGCCCAAATAATATACACGTCAATTCGTACGCGTTTTGTACGCAAAGTAGCAATCCGCGGACAATATAAGGCACTTCACGATGTCTATCCATATTCTATACCATGCCAATGTGACTATCATATCTTAGCGTTCGCATACAGCAACTAGATTTGTGCCTTGAACGCTCCTTCATATGTAGATAACTCCTACACGATAGAAAAGACGTTCAAGAGAAAACGGTCTAAGTTTTACAGCAATTAATATTCAGCAGAGCTTTCAAAAAGAGCCCAAATAATATATACGTTAATTCGAACGCGCTTTGTACGCAAAGTAGCAATCCGCGGGCTATATAAGGCACTTTGCGATGTCCATCCATGTTCTATACCATGTCAATGTTACTATCATATCTTAGGATTCGCATAGAGCAATTAGAGCTGTGACCTTGAACGGTCCTTCATAAATAGATAACTCCTACATGATAGAAAAGACGTTCAAGAGAAAACGGTCTAAGTTTTACTGCAATTAGCATTCAGCAGAGCTGCCTAATAATGCCCAGATGATATACACGAAAATTCGAATGCGTTTTGTAAACAAAGCAGCAATCCGTGGGCTATTAAGGACACTTCGCGATGCCTATCCTTTTTCTATACCATGCCATTGAAACTACCATATCTTAGCGTTTGCATACAGCACCTAGAGTTGTGACCTTGAACGCTCCTTCATATGTAGATAACTCCTACACGATAGAAAAGACGTTCAAGAGAAAACGGTCTAAGTTTTACAGCAATTAATATTCAGCAGAGCTTTCAAAAAGTGCCCAAATAATATACACGTTACTTCGAACGCGTTTTGTATGCAAAGTAGCAATCCGCGGGCTATATAAGGCACTTTGCGATGTCCATCCATGTTCTATACCATGTCAATGTTACTATCATATCTTAGGGTTCGCATAGAGCAATTAGAGCTGTGACCTTGAACGGTCCTTCATAAGTAGATAACTCCTACACGATAGAATAGACGTTCAAGAGAAAACGGTCTAAGTTTTACTGCAATTAGTATGCAGCAGAGCTTTCAGAAAGTGCCCAAATAATATACACGTTAATTCGAACGCGTTTTGTACGCAAAGTAGCAGTCCGCGGGCAATATAAGGCACTTCGCGATGTCTATCCATGTTCTATACCATGCCAATGTAACTATCATATCTTAGCGTTCGCATAGAGCTCCTAGAGTTGTGACCTTGAACGCTCCTTCATAAGTAGAAATCTCCTACACGATATAAAAGACGTACAATAGAAAACGGACTAAGTTTAACTGCAATTAGCATTCAGCAGAGCTGCCTAATAATGCCCAGATGATATACACGAAAATTCGAATGCGTTTTGTAAACAAAGCAGCAATCCGTGGGCTATTAAGGACACTTCGCGATGCCTATCCTTTTTCTATACCATGCCATTGAAACTACCATATCTTAGCGTTTGCATACAGCACCTAGAGTTGTGACCTTGAACGCTCCTTCATATGTAGATAACTCCTACACGATAGAAAAGACGTTCAAGAGAAAACGGTCTAAGTTTTACAGCAATTAATATTCAGCAGAGCTTTCAAAAAGTGCCCAAATAATATACACGTTAATTCGAAGGCGTTTTGTACGCAAAGTAGCAATCCGCGGGCTATATAAGGCACTTCGCGATGTCTATCCATGTTCTATACCATGCCAATGTAACTATCATATCTTAGCGTTCGCATACAGCATCTAGAGTTGTGACCTTGAACGCTCCTTCATAAGTAGATAACTCCTACACGATAGAAGAGACGTTCAAGAGAAAACGGTCTAAGTTTTACTGCAATTAGTATGCAGCAGAGCTTTCAAAAAGTGCCCAAATAATATACACGTCAATTCGAAAGCGTTTTGTACGCAAAGTAGCAATCCGCGGAGTATTTAAGGCACTTCGCTATTTCTATCCATGTTCTATACCAGGCCAATGTAACTATCATATCTTAGCGTTCGCATACAGCACCTAGCGTTGTGACCTTGAACGCTCCTTCATAAGTAGATAACTCCTACACGATAGAAAAGACGTTCAAGGGAAATCGGTCTAAGTTTTACTGCAATTAGTATGCAGCAGAGCTTTCAAAAAGAGCCCAAATAATATATACGTTAATTCGAACGCGTTTTGTACGCAAAGTAGCAATCCGCGGGCAATATAAGGCACTTCACGATGTCTATCCATGTTCTATACCATGCCAATGTAACTATCATATCTTAGCGTTCGCATACAGCAACTAGAGTTGTGACCTTGAACGCTCCTTCATAAGTAGATAACTCCTACACGATAGAGAAGACGTTCAAGGGAAAACGGTCTAAGTTTTACTGCAATTAGTATGCAGCAGAGCTTTCAAAAAGAGCCCAAATAATATATACGTTAATTCGAACGCGTTTTGTACGCAAAGTAGCAATCCGTGGGCTATATAAGGCACATTGCGATGTCCATCCATGTTCTATACCATGTCAATGTTACTATCATATCTTAGGGTTCGCATAGAGCAATTAGAGCTGTGACCTTGAACGGTCCTTCATAAGTAGATAACTCCTACACGATAGAAAAGACGTTCAAGAGAAAACGGTCTAAGTTTTACTGCAATTAGTATGCAGCAGAGCTTTCAAAAAGTGCCCAAATAATTTACACGTCAATTCGAACGCATTTTGTACGCAAAGTAGCAATCCGCGGGCTATATAAGGCACTTCGCGATGCCTATCCATGTTCTACACCATGTCTATGTTACTATCATATCTTAGGGTTCGCATAGAGCTCCTAGAGTTGTGACCTTGAACGCTCCTTCATAAGTAGATAACTCCTACACGATAGAAAAGACGTTCAAGAGAAAACGGTCTAAGTTTCACTGCAATTAGTATGCAGCAGAGCTTTCAGAAAAAGCCCAAATAATATACACGTTAATTCGAACGCGTTTTGTACGCAAAGTAGCAATCCGCGGGCAATATAAGGCACTTCGCGATGTCTATCCATGTTCTATACCATGCCAATGTAACTATCATATCTTAGCGTTCGCATAGAGCTCCTAGAGTTGTGACCTTGAACGCTCCTTCATAAGTAGATAACTCCTACACAATAGAAAAGACTTATAAGTGAAAATGGATTTAATTTTACTGCAATTAGCATGCAGCAGTGCTGCCAAATAATGCTTAGATAATATACGCGTTAATTCGAATGCGTTTTGTAAACAAAGCAGCAATCCGTGGGCTATTAAGCACACTTCGCGGTGCCTATCCATTTTCTATACCATGCCATTGTAACTACCATATCTTAGCGTTTGCATACAGCACCTAGAGTTGTGACCTTGAACGCTCCTTCATAAGTAGATAACTCCTACACGATTGAGAAGACGTTCAAGGGAAAACGGTCTAAGTTTTACTGCAATTAGTATGCAGCAGAGCTTTCAAAAAGAGCTCAAAAAATATATACGTTAATTCGAACGCGGTTTGTACGCAAAGTAGCAATCCGCGGGCTATATAAGGCACTTCGGTATTTCTATCCATGTTCTATACCATGCCAATGTAACTATCATATCTTAGCGTTCGCATACAGCACCTAGCGTTGTGACCTTGAACGCTCCTTCATAAGTAGATAACTCCTACACGATTGAGAAGACGTTCAAGGGAAAACGGTCTAAGTTTTACTGCAATTAGTATGCAGCAGAGCTTTCAAAAAGAGCTCAAATAATATATACGTTAATTCGAACGCGTTTTGTACGCAAAGTAGCAATCCGCGGGCTATATAAGGCACTTTGCGATGTCCATCCATGTTCTATACCATGTCAATGTTACTATCATATCTTAGGGTTCGCATAGAGCAATTAGAGCTGTGACCTTGAACGGTCCTTCATAAGTAGATAACTCCTACACGATAGAAAAGACGTTCAAGAGAAAACGGTCTAAGTTTCACTGCAATTAGTATGCAGCAGAGCTTTCAGAAAATGCTCAAATAATATACACGTTAATTCGAACGCGTTTTGTATGCAAAGTAGCAATCCGCGGGCAATATAAGGCACTTCGCGATGTCAATCCATGTTCTATACCATGCCAATGTAACTATCATATCTTAGCGTCCGCATACAGCATCTACAGTTGTGACCTTGAACGCTCCTTCATAAGTAGATAAATCCTACACGATAGAAAAGACGTTCAAGAGAAAACGGTCTAAGTTTCACTGCAATTAGTATGCAGCAGAGCTTTCAGAAAATGCCCAAATAATATACACGTTAATTCGAACGCGTTTTGTACGCAAAGTAGCAATCCGTGGGCAATATAAGGCACTTCGCGATGTCTATCCATGTTCTATACCATGCCAATGTAACTATCATATCTTAGCGTCCGCATACAGCATCTAGAGTTGTGACCTTGAACGCTCCTTCATAAGTAGATAAATCCTACACGATAGAAAAGACGTTCAAGAGAAAACGGTCTAAGTTTTATTGCAATTAGTATGCAGCAGAGCTTTCAAAAAGTGCCCAAATAATATACACGTCAATTCGAACGCATTTTGTACGCAAAGTAGCAATCCGAGGGCTATATAGGGCACTTCGCGATGCCTATCCATGTTCTACACCATGTCAATGTTACTATCATATCTTAGGGTTCGCCTAGAGCACAAGGAGCTGTGACCTTGAACGCGCCTTCATTCGTAGATTACTGCGTCACGATAGAAATGACGTATAAGTGAAAATGGATTTAGTTTTACTGCAATTAGCATGCAGCAGAGCTGCCAAATAATGCCCAGATAATATATGCGTCAATTCGAATGCGTTTTGTAAACAAAGCAGCAATCCGTGGGCAATATAAGGCACTTCGCGATGTCTATCCATGTTCTATACCATGCCAATGTAACTATCATATCTTAGCGTTCGCATAGAGCTCCTAGAGTTGTGACCTTGAACGCTCCTTCATAAGTAGATATCTCCTACACGATATAAAAGACGTACAATAGAAAACGGACTAAGTTTTACTGCAATTAGCATTCAGCAAAGCTGCCTAATAATGCCCAGATGATATGCACGAAAATTTGAATGCGTTTTGTAAACAAAGCAGCAATCCGTGGGCTATTAAGGACACTTCGCGATGCCTATCTTTTTCTATACCATGCCATTGAAACTACCATATCTTAGCGTTTGCATACAGCACCTAGAGTTGTGAACTTAAACGCTCCTTCATATGTAGATAACTCCTACACGATAGAAAAGACGTTCAAGAGAAAACGGTCTAAGTTTTACAGCAATTAATATTCAGCAGAGCTTTCAAAAAGTGCCCAAATAATATACACGTCAATTCGATAGCGTTTTGTACGCAAAGTAGCAATCCGCGGGCTATATAAGGCACTTCGCTATTTCTATCCATGTTCTATACCATGCCAATGTAACTATCATATCTTAGCGTTCGCATACAGCACCTAGCGTTGTGACTTTGAACGCTCCTTCATAAGTAGATAACTCCTACACGATAGAAAAGACGTTCAAGAGAAAACGGTCTAAGTTTTACTGCAATTAATATGCAGCAGAGCTTTCAAAAAGAGCCCAAATAATATATACGTTAATTCGAACGCGTTTTGTATGCAAAGTAGCAATCCGCGGGCTATATAAGGCACTTTGCGATGTCCATCCATGTTCTATACCATGTCAATGTTACTATCATATCTTAGGGTTCGCATAGAGCAATTAGAGCTGTGACCTTGAACGGTCCTTCATAAGTAGATAACTCCTACACGATAGAAAAGACGTTCAAGAGAAAACGGTCTAAGTTTTACTGCAATTAGTATGCAGCAGAGCTTTCAGAAAGTGCCCAAATAATATACACGTTAATTCGAACGCGTTTTGTGCGCAAAGTAGCAATCCGCGGGCAATATAAGGCACTTCGCGATGTCTATCCATGTTCTATACCATGCCAATGTAACTATCATATCTTAGCGTTCGCATAGAGCTCCTAGAGTTGTGACCTTGAACGCTCCTTCATAAGTAGATATCTCCTACACGATATAAAAGACGTACAATAGAAAACGGACTAAGTTTTACTGCAATTAGCATTCAGCAGAGCTGCCTAATAATGCCCAGATGATATACACGAAAATTCGAATGCGTTTTGTAAACAAAGAGGCAATCCGTGGGCTATTAAGGACACTTCGCGATGCCTATCCTTTTTCTATACCATGCCATTGAAACTACCATATCTTAACGTTTGCATACAGCACCTAGAGTTGTGACCTTGAACGCTCCTTCATATGTAGATAACTCCTACACGATAGAAAAGACGTTCAAGAGAAAACGGTCTAAGTTTTACAGCAATTAATATTCAGCAGAGCTTTCAAAAAGTGCCCAAATAATATACACGTTAATTCGAACGCGTTTTGTACGCAAAGTAGCTATCCGCGGGCTATATAAGGCACTTCGCGATGTCTATCCATGTTCTATACCATGCCAATGTAACTATCATATCTTAGCGTTCGCATACAGCATCTAGAGTTGTGACCTTGAACGCTCCTTCATAAGTAGATAACTCCTACACGATAGAAGAGACGTTCAAGAGAAAACGGTCTAAGTTTTACTGCAATTAGTATGCAGCAGAGCTTTCAAAAAGTGCCCAAATAATATACACGTCAATTCGAAAGCGTTTTGTACGCAAAGTAGCAATCCGCGGGCTATTTAATGCACTTCGCTATTTCTATCCATGTTCTATACCAGGCCAATGTAACTATCATATCTTAGCGTTCGCATACAGCACCTAGCGTTGTGACCTTGAACGCTCCTTCATAAGTAGATAACTCCTACACGATAGAAAAGACGTTCAAGGGAAAACGGTCTAAGTTTTACTGCAATTAGTATGCAGCAGAGCTATCAAAAAGAGCCCAAATAATATATACGTTAATTCGAACGCGTTTTGTACGCAAAGTAGCAATCCGCCGGTTATATAAGGCACTTTGCGATGTTCATCCATGTTCTATACCATGTCAATGTTACTATCATATCTTAGGGTTCGCATAGAGCAATTAGAGCTGTGACCTTGAAAGGTCCTTCATAAGTAGATAACTCCTACACGATAGAAAAGACGTTCAAGAGAAAACGGTCTAAGTTTTACTGCAATTAGTATGCAGCAGAGCTTTCAAAAAGAGCCCAAATAATATATACGTTAATTCGAACGCGTTTTGTATGCAAAGTAGCAATCCGCGGGCTATATAAGGCACTTTGCGATGTCCATCCATGTTCTATACCATGTCAATGTTACTATCATATCTTAGGGTTCGCATAGAGCAATTAGAGCTGTGACCTTGAACGGGCCTTCATAAGTAGATAACTCCTACACGATAGAAAAGACGTTCAAGAGAAAACGGTCTAAGTTTTACTGCAATTAGTATGCAGCAGAGCTTTCAAAATGTGCCCAAATAATATACACGTCAATTCGAACGCATTTTGTACGCAAAGTAGCAATCCGCGGGCTATATAAGGCACTTCGCGATGCCTATCCATGTTCTACACCATGTCAATGTTACTATCATATCTTAGGGTTCGCATAGAGCACAAGGAGCTGTGACCTTGAACGCGCCTTCATTCGTAGATTACTGCTACACGATAGAAAAGACGTACAAGTGAAAATGGATTTAGTTTTACTGCAATTAGCATGCAGCAGAGCTGCCAAATAATGCCCAGATAATATACGCGTTAATTCGAATACGTTTTGTAAACAAAGCAGCAATCCGTGGGCTATTGAGGACACTTAGCGATGCCTTTCCATGTTCTACAGCATGTCAATGTTACTGTCATATCTTAGTGTTCGCATAGAGCGCAATAGATTACTGCCACACGATAGAAAAGACGTACAAGTGAAAATGGATTTAGTTTTACTGCAATTAGCATGCAGCGGAGCTGCCAAATAATGCCCAGATAATATACAAGTTAATTCGAATGCGTTTTGTACGCAAAGTAGCAATCCGCGGGCAATATAAGGCACTTCGCGATGTCTAACCATGTTCTATACCATGCCAATGTAACTATCATATCTTAGCGTCCGCATACAGCATCTAGAGTTGTGACCTTCAACGCTCCTTCATAAGTAGATAACTCCTACACGATAAAAAAGACGTTCAAGAGAAAACGGTCTAAGTTTTACTGCAATTAGTATGCAGCAGAGCTTTCAAAAAGTGCCCAAATAATATACACGTCAATTCGAACAAGTTTTGTACGCAAAGTAGCAATCCGCGGGCAATATAAGGCACTTCGCGATGTCTAACCATGTTCTATACCATGCCAATGTAACTATCATATCTTAGCGTCCGCATACAGCATCTAGAGTTGTGACCTTGAACGCTCCTTCATAAGTAGATAACTCCTACACAATAGAAAAGACGTATAAGTGAAAATGGATTTAGTTTTACTGCAATTAGCATGCAGCAATGCTGCCAAATAATGCCCAGATAATATACGCGTTAATTCGAATGCGTTTTGTAAACAAAGCAGCAATCCGTGGGCTATTAAGGACACTTCGCGATGCCTATCCATTTTCTATACCATGCCATTGTAACTACCATATCTTAGCGTTTGCATACAGCACCTAGAGTTGTGACCTTGAACGCTCCTTCATAAGTAGATAACTCCTACACGATAGAAAAGACGTTCAAGAGAAAACGGTCTAAGTTTTTCTGCAATTAGTATGAAGCAGAGCTTTCAGAAAGTGCCCAAATAATATACACGTTAATTCGAACGCGTTTTGTACGCAAAGTAGCAATCCGCGGGCAATATAAGGCACTTCGCGATGTCTATCCATGTTCTATACCATGCCAATGTAACAATCATATCTTAGCGTTTGCATAGAGCTCCTAGAGTTGTGAGTAGATATCTCCTACACGATATAAAAGACGTACCATAGAAAACGGACTAAGTTTTACTGCAATTAGCATTCAGCAGAGCTGCCTAATAATGCCCAGATGATATACACGAAAATTCGAATGCGTTTTGTAAACAAAGCAGCAATCCGTGGACTATTAAGGACACTTCGCGATGCCTATCCTTTTTCTATACCATGCCATTGAAACTACCATATCTTAGCGTTTGCATACAGCACCTAGAGTTGTGACCTTGAACGCTCCTTCATAAGTAGATAACTCCTACACGATAGAAAAGACGTTCAAGAGAAAACGGTCTGTTTTACTGCAATTAGTATGCAGCAGAGCTTTCAAAAAGTGCCCAAATAATATACACGTTAATTCGAACGCGTTTTGTACGCAAAGTAGCAATCCGCGGGTAATATAAGGCACTTCGCGATGTCTATCGATGTTCTATACCATGCCAATGTAACTATCATATCTTAGCGTTCGCATAGAGCATCTAGAGTTGTGACCTTGAACGCTCCTTCATAAGTAGATAACTCCTACACGATAGAAAAGACGTTCAAGAGAAAACGGTCTGTTTTACTGCAATTAGTATGCAGCAGAGCTTTCAAAAAGTGCCCAACTAATATACACGTCAATTCGAACGCATTTTGTATGCAAAGTAGCAATCCGCGGGCAATATAAGGCACTTCGCGATGTCTATCCATGTTCTATACCATGTCAATGTTACTATCATATCTTAGGGTTCGCATAGAGCAATTAGAGCTGTGACCTTGAACGGTCCTTCATAAGTAGATAACTCCTACACGATAGAAAAGACGTTCAAGAGAAAACGGTCTAAGTTTTACTGCAATTAGTATGCAGCAGAGCTTTCAAAATGTGCCCAAATAATATACACGTCAATTCGAACGCATTTTGTACGCAAAGTAGCAATCTGCGGGCTATATAAGGCACTTCGCGATGCCTATCCATGTTCTACACCATGTCAATGTTACTATCATATCTTAGGGTTCGCATAGAGCACAAGGAGCTGTGACCTTGAACGCGCCTTCATTCGTAGATTACTGCTACACGATAGAAAAGACGTACAAGTGAAAATGGATTTAGTTTTACTGCAAATTAGCATGCAGCGGAGCTGCCAAATAATGCCCAGATAATATACAAGTTAGTTCGAATGCGTTTTGTAAACAAAGCAGCAATCCGTGAGCTATTAAGGACACTTCGCGATGCCTATCCATATTCTATACCATGCCATTGTAACTACCATATCTTAGCGTTTGCATACAGCACCTAGAGTTGTGACCTTGAACGCTCCTTCATAAGTAGATAACTCCTACACGATAGAAAAGACGTTCAAGAGAAAACGGTCTAAGTTTTACTGCAATTAGTATGCTGCAGAGCTTTCAAAAAGTGCCCAAATAATATACACGTTAATTCGAACGCGTTTTGTACGCAAAGTAGCAATCTGCGGGCAATATAAGGCACTTCGCAATGTCTATCCATGTTCTATACCATGCCAATGTAACTATCATATCTTAGCGTCCGCATGCAGCATCTAGAGTTGCGACCTTGAACGCTCCTTCATAAGTAGATAACTCCTACACGATAGAAAAGACGTTCAAGAGAAAACGGTCTAAGTTTTACTGCAATTAGTATGCAGCAGAGCTTTCAAAAAGTGCCCAAATAATATACACATCAATTCGAACGCGTTTTGTACGCAAAGTAGCAATCCGCGGGCAATATAAGGCACTTCACGATGGCTATCCATGTTCTATACCATGCCAATGTAACTATCATATCTTAGCGTTCGCATACAGCAACTAGAGTTGTGACCTTGAACGCTCCTTCATAAGTAGATAACTCCTACACAATAGAAAAGACGTATGAGAGAAAATGGATTTAGTTTTACTGGAATAAGCATGCAGCAGAGCTGCCAAATAATGCCCAGATAATATACGCGTTAATTCGAATGCGTTTTGTAAACAAAGCAGCAATCCGTGGGCTATTAAGGACACTTCGCGATGCCTATCCATATTCTATACCATGCCATTGTAACTACCATATCTTAGCGTTTGCATACAGCACCTAGAGTTGTGACCTTGAACGCTCCTTCATAAGTAGATAACTCCTACACGATATAAAAGACGTACAATAGAAAACGGACAAAGTTTTACTGCAATTAGCATGCAGCAGAGCTGCCTAATAATGCCCAGATGATATAGACGAAAATTCGAATGCTTTTGTAAACAAGGCAGCAATCCGTGGGCTATTAAGGACACTTCGCGATGCCTATCCATTTTCTATACCATGCCATTGTAACTACCATATCTTAGCGTTCGCATACAGCTCCTAGAGCTGTGACCTTGAACGCTCCTTCATAATTAGATAACTCCTACACGATAGAACAGACGTTCAAGAGAAAACGGTCTAAGTTTTACTGCAATTAATATTCAGCAGAGCTTTCAAAAAGTGCCCAAATAATATACACGTTAATTCGAACGCGTTTTGTACGCAAAGTAGTAATCCGCGGGCTATATAAGGCACTTCGCTATTTCTATCCATGTTCTATACCATGCCAATGTAATTATCATATCTTAGCGTTCGCATACATCACCTAGAGTTGTGACCTTGAACGCCCCTTCATAAGTAGATAACTCCTACACGATAGAAAAGACGTTCAAGGGAAAACGGTCTAAGTTTTACTGCAATTAGTATGCAGCAGAGCTTTCAAAAAGTGCCCAAATAATATACACGTCAATTCGAACGCATTTTGTACGCAAAGTAGCAATCCGAGGGCTATATAAGGCACTTCGCGATGCCTATCCATGTTCTACACCATGTCAATGTTACTATCATATCTTAGGGTTCGCATAGAGCACAAGGAGCTGTGACCTTGAACGCGCCTTCATTCGTAGATTACTGCTACACGATAGAAAAGACGTACAAGTGAAAATGGATTTAGTTTTACTGCAATTAGCATGCAGCAGAGCTGCCAAATAATGCCCAGATAATATACGCGTTAATTCGAATGCCTTTTGTAAACAAGGCAGCAATCCGTGGGCAATATAAGGCACTTCGCGATGTCTATCCATGTTCTATAACCAAAACGCGTTCGATTTAACGTGTATATTATTTGGGCATTTTCTGAAAGCTCTGCTGCATACTAATTGCAGTGAAACTTAGACCGTTTTCTCTTGAACGTCTTTTCTATCGTGTAGGAGTTATCTACTTATGAAGGAGCGTTCAAGGTCACAACTCTAGGTGCTGTATGCAAACGCTAAGATATGGTAGTTACAATGGCATGGTATAGAATATGGATAGGCATCGCGAAGTGTCCTTAATAGCCCACGGATTGCTGCTTTGTTTACAAAACGCATTCGAATTAACGCGTATATTATCTGGGCATTATTTGGCAGCTCTGCTGCATGCTTATTCCAGTAAAACTAAATCCATTTTCACTCATACGTCTTTTCTATTGTGTAGGAGTTATCTACTTATGAAGGAGCGTTCAAGGTCACAACTCTAGTTGCTGTATGCGAACGCTAAGATATGATAGTTACATTGGCATGGTATAGATGCCCAGATGATATACACGAAAATTCGAATGCGTTTTGTAAACAAAGCAGCAATCCGTGGGCTATTAAGGACACTTCGCGATGCCTATCCTTTTTCTATACCATGCCATTGAAACTACCATATCTTAGCGTTTGCATACAGCACCTAGAGTTGTGACCTTGAACGCTCCTTCATATGTAGATAACTCCTACACGATAGAAAAGACGTTCAAGAGAAAATGGTCTAAGTTTTACAGCAATTAATATTCAGCAGAGCTTTCAAAAAGTGCCCAAATAATATCTCCATCCATGAGGACACTTAGCGATGCCTTTCCATGTTCTACAGCATGTCAATGTTACTATCATATCTTAGGGTTCGCATAGACCACAAAGAGCTGTGACCTTGAACGCTCCTTCATTCGTGGATTACTGCCACACTATAGAAAAGACGTACAAGTGAAAATGGATTTAGTTTTACTGCAATTAGCATGCAGCGGAGCTGCCATATAATGCCCAGATAATATACAAGTTAGTTCGAATGCGTTTTGTAAACAAAGCAGCAATCCGTGAGCTATTAAGGACACTTCGCGATGCCTATCCATATTCTATACCATGCCATTGAAACTACCATATCTTAGCGTTTGCATACAGCACCTAGAGTTGTGACCTTGAACGCTCCTTCATAAGTAGATAACTCCTACACGATAGAAAAGACGTTCAAGAGAAAACGGTCTAAGTTTTACTGCAATTAGTATGCATTTAGTATGTATTTCAAAAAGTGCCCAAATAATATACACGTCAATTCGAAAGCGTTTTGTACGCAAAGTAGCAATCCGCGGGCTATATAAGGCACTTCGCTATTTCTATCCATGTTCTATACCATGCCAATGTAACTATCATATCTTAGCGTTCGCATACAGCACCTAGCGTTGTGACCTTGAACGCTCCTTAATAAGTAGATAACTCCTACACGATAGAGAAGACGTTCAAGGGAAAACGGTCTAAGTTTTACTGCAATTAGTATGCAGCAGAGCTTTCAAAAAGAGCTCAAATAATATATACGTTAATTCGAACGCGTTTTGTACGCAAAGTAGCAATCCGCGGGCTATATAAGGCACTTTGCGATGTCCATCCATGTTCTATACCATGTCAATGTTACTATCATATCTTAGGGTTCGCATAGAGCAATTAGAGCTGTGACCTTGAACGGTCCTTCATAAGTAGATAACTCCTACACGATAGAAAAGACGTTCAAGAGAAAACGGTCTAAGTTTCACTGGAATTAGTATGCAGCAGAGCTTTCAGAAAATGCCCAAATAATATACACGTTAATTCGAACGCGTTTTGTACGCAAAGTAGCAATCCGCGGGCAATATAAGGCACTTCGCGATGTCTATCCATGTTCAATACCATGCCAATGTAACTATCATATCTTAGCGTCCGCATACAGCATCTAGAATTGTGACCTTGAACGCGCCTTCATTCGTAGATTACTGCTACACGATAGAAAAGACGTACAAGTGAAAATGGATTTAGTTTTACTGCAATTAGAATGCAGCAGAGCTGCCAAATAATGCCCAGATAATATACGCGTTAATTCGAATGCGTTTTGTAAACAAAGCAGCAATCCGTGGGCTATTGAGGACACTTAGCGATGCCTTTCCATGTTCTACAGCATGTCAATGTTACTATTATATCTTAGGGTTCGCATAGAGCACAAAGAGCTGTGACCTTGAACGCTCCTTCATTCGTGGATTACTGTCACACGATAGAAAAGACGTACAAGTGAAAATGGATTTAGTTTTACTGCAATTAGCATGCAGCGGAGCTGCCAAATAATGCCCACATAATATACAAGTTAATTCAAATGCGTTTTGTAAACAAAGCAGCAATCCGTGAGCTATTAAGGACACTTCGCGATGCCTATCCATATTCTATACCATGCCATTGTAACTACCATATCTTAGCGTTTGCACACAGCACCTAGAGTTGTGACCTTGAACGCTCCTTCATAAGTAGATAACTCCTACACGATAGAAAAGACGTTCAAGAGAAAACGGTCCAAGTTTCACTGCAATTAGTATGCAGCAGAGCTTTCAGAAAATGCCCAAATAATATACACGTTAATTCGAACGCGTTTTGTACGCAAAGTAGCAATCCGCGGGCAATATAAGGCACTTCGCGATGTCTATCCATGTTCTATACCATGCCAATGTAACTATTATATCTTAGCGTTCGCATAAAGCATCTAGAGTTGTGACCTTTAACGCTCTTTCATCAGTAGATAACTCCTACACGATAGAAAAGACGTTCAAGGGAAAACGGTCTAAGTTTTACTGCAATTAGTATGCAGCAGAGCATTCAAAAAGAGCCCAAATTATATATACGTTAATTCGAACGCGTTTTGTACCCAAAGTAGCAATCCGCGGGCTATATAAGGCACTTTGCGATGTCCATCCAAGTTCTATACCATGTCAATGTTACTATCATATCTTAGGGATCGCATAGAGCAATTAGAGCTGTGACCTTGAACGGTCCTTCATAAGTAGATAACTCCTACACGATAGAAAAGACGTTCAAGAGAAAACGGTCTAAGTTTTCCTGCAATTAATATGCAGCAGAGCTTTCAAAAAGTGCCCAAATAATATACACGTCAATTCGAACACATTTTGTACGCAAAGTAGCAATCCGCGGGCTATATAAGGCACTTCGCGATGCCTATCCATGTTCTACACCATGTCAATGTTACTATCATATCTTAGGGTTCGCATAGAGCACAAGGAGCTGTGACCTTGAACGCGCCTTCATTCGTAGATTACTGCTACACGATAGAAAAGACGTACAAGTGAAAATGGATTTAGTTTTACTGCAATTATCATGCAGCAGAGCTGCCAAATAATGCCCAGATAATATACGCGTTAATTCGAATGCGTTTTGTAAACAAAGCAGCAATCCGTGGGCTATTTAGGACACTTAGCGATGCCTTTCCATGTTCTACAGCATGTCAATGTTACTATCATATTTTAGGATTCGCATAGAGCACAAAGAGCTGTGACCTTGAACGCTCCTTCATTCGTGGATTACTGCCACACGATAGAAAAGACGTACAAGTGAAAATGGATTTAGTTTTACTGCAATTAGCATGCAGCGGAGCTGCCAAATAATGCCCAGATAATATACAAGTTAATTCGAATGCGTTTTGTAAACAAAGCAGCAATCCGTGAGCTATTAAGGACACTTCGCGATGCCTATCCATATTCTATACCATGCCATTGTAACTACCATATCTTAGCGTTTGCACACAGCACCTAAAGTTGTGATCTTGAACGCTCCTTCATAAGTAGATAACTCCTACACGATAGAAAAGACGTTCAAGAGAAAACGGTCCAAGTTTCACTGCAATTAGTATGCAGCAGAGCTTTCAGAAAATGCCCAAATAATATACACGTTAATTCGAACCCGTTTTGTACGCAAAGTAGCAATCCGCGGGCAATATAAGGCACTTCGCGATGTCTATCCATGTTCTATACCATGCCAATGTAACTATCATATCTTAGCGTTCGCATACAGCATCTTGAGTTGTGACCTTGAACGCTCCTTCATCAGTAGATAACTCCTACACGATAGAAAAGACGTTCAAGGGAAAACGGTCTAAGTTTTATTGCAATTAGTATGCAGCAGAGCATTCAAAAAGAGCCCAAATAATATATACGATAATTCGAACGCGTTTTGTACGCAAAGTAGCAATCCGCGGGC
Organism: Tetropium fuscum; assembly: GCA_964058915.1. Classification (NCBI taxonomy): domain Eukaryota; kingdom Metazoa; phylum Arthropoda; class Insecta; order Coleoptera; family Cerambycidae; genus Tetropium; species Tetropium fuscum. The sequence goes on from CAXKVY010008208.1 coordinate 271,814, forward strand.
TATATAAGGCACTTTGCGATGTCCATCCATGTTCTATACCATGTCAATGTTACTATCATATCTTAGGGTTTGCATAGAGCAATTAGAGCTGTGACCTTGAACGGTCCTTCATAAGTAGCTAACTCCTACACGATAGAAAAGACGTTCAAGAGAAAACGGTCTAAGTTTTACTGCAATTAGTATGCAGCAGAGCTTTCAAAAAGTGCCCAAATAATATACACGTCAATTCGAACGCATTTTGTACGCAAAGTAGCAATCCACGGGCTATATAAGGCACTTCGCGATGCCTATCCATGTTCTACACCATGTCAATGTTACTATCATATCTTAGGGTTCGCATAGAGCACAAGGAGCTGTGACCTTCAACGCGCCTTCATTCGTAGATTACTGCTACACGATAGAAAAGACGTACAAGTGAAAATGGATTTAGTTTTACTGCAATTAACATGCAGCAGAGCTGCCAAATAATGCCCAGATAATATACGCGTTAATTCGAATGCGTTTTGTAAACAAAGCAGCAATCCGTGGGCTATTGAGGACACTTAGCGATGCCTTTCGATGTTCTACAGCATGTCAATGTTACTATCATATCTTTGGGTTCGCATAGAGCACAAAGAGCTGTGACCTTGAACGCTCCTTCATTCGTGGATTACTGCCACACGATAGAAAAGACGTACAAGTGAAAATGGATTTAGTTTTACTGCAATTAGCATGCTGCGGAGCTGCCAAATAATGCCCACATAATATACAAGTTAATTCAAATGCGTTTTGTAAACAAAGCAGCAATCCGTGAGCTATTAAGGACACTTCGCGATGCCTATCCATATTCTATACCATACCATTGTAACTACCATATCTTAGCGTTTGCATACAGCACCTAGAGTTGTGACCTTGAACGCTCCTTCATAAGTAGATAACTCCTACACGATAGAAAAGACGTTCAAGAGAAAACGGTCTAAGTTTTACTGCAATTAGTATGCAGCAGAGCTTTCAGAAAGTGCCCAAATAATATACACGTTAATTCGAACGCGTTTTGTAAGCAAAGTAGAAATCCGCGGGCAATATAAGGCACTTCGCGATGTCTATCCATGTTCTATACCATGCCAATGTAACTATCATATCTTAGCGTTCGCATACAGCACCTAGCGTTGTGACCTTGAACGCTCCTTCATAAGTATATAACTCCTACACGATAGAGAAAACGTTCAAGGGAAAACGGTCTAAGTTTTACTGCAATTAGTATGCAGCAGAGCTTTCAAAAAGAGCTCAGATAATATATACGTTAATTCGAACGCGTTTTGTACGCAAAGTAGCAATCCGCGGGATATATAAGGTACTTTGCGATGTCCATCCATGTTCTATACCATGTCAATGTTACTATCATATCTTAGGGTTCGCATAGAGCAATTAGAGCTGTGACCTTGAACGCTCCTTCATAAGTAGATAACTCCTACACAATAGAAAAGACGTATAAGTGAAAATGGATTTAGTTTTACTGCAATTAGCATGCAGCAGTGCTGCCAAATAATGCCCTGATAATATACGCGTTAATTCGAATGCGTTTTGTAAACAAAGCAGCAATCCGTGGGCTATTAAGGACACTTCGCGATGCCTATCCATTTTCTATACCATGCCATTGTAACTACCATATCTTAGCGTTTGCATACAGCACCTAGAGTTGTGACCTTGAACGCTCCTTCATAAGTAGATAACTCATACACGATAGAAAAGACGTTCAAGAGAAAACGGTCTAAGTTTTACTGCAATTAGTATGCAGCTGAGCTTTCAGAAAGTGCCCAAATAATATACACGTTAATTCGAACGCGTTTTGTACGCAAAGTAGCAATCCGCGGGCAATATAAGGCACTTCGCGATGTCTATCCATGTTCTATACCATGCCAATGTAACTATCATATCTTAGCGTCCGAATACAGCATCTAGAGTTGTGACCTTGAACGCTCCTTCATAAGTAGATAACTCCTACATGATAGAAAAGACGTTCAAGAGAAAACGGACTAAGTTATACTGCAATTAGTATGCAGCAGAGCTTTCAAAAAGTGCCCAAATAATATACACGTCAATTCGAACGCATTTTGGACGCAAAGTAGCAATCCGCGGGCTATATAAGGCACTTCGCGATGCCTATCCATGTTCTACACCATGTCAATGTTACTATCATATTTTAGGGTTCGCATAGAGCACAAGGAGCTGTGACCTTGAACGCGCCTTCATTCGTAGATTACTGCTACACGATAGAAAAGACGTACAAGTGAAAATGGATTTAGTTTTACTGCAATTAGCATGCAGCAGAGCTGCCAAATAATGCCCAGATGATATACGCGTTAATTCGAATGCGTTTTGTAAACAAAGCAGCAGTCCGTGGGCTATTGAGGACACTTAGCGATGCCTTTCCATGTTCTACAACATGTCAATGTTACTATCATATCTTAGGGTTCGCATAGAGCACAAAGAGCTGTGACCTTGAACGCTCCTTCATTCGTGGATTACTGCCACACGATAGAAAAGACTTACAAGTAAAAATGGATTTAGTTTTACTGCAATTAGCATGCAGCGGAGCTGCCAAATAATGCCCAGATAATATACGCGTTAATTCGAATGCGTTTTGTAAACAAAGCAGCAATCCGTGGGCTATTGAGGACACTTAGCGATGCCTTTCGATGTTCTACAGCATGTCAATGTTACTATCATATCTTTGGGTTCGCATAGAGCACAAAGAGCTGTGACCTTGAACGCTCCTTCATTCGTGGATTACTGCCACACGATAGAAAAGACGTACAAGTGAAAATGGATTTAGTTTTACTGCAATTAGCATGCTGCGGAGCTGCCAAATAATGCCCACATAATATACAAGTTAATTCAAATGCGTTTTGTAAACAAAGCAGCAATCCGTGAGCTATTAAGGACACTTCGCGATGCCTATCCATATTCTATACCATACCATTGTAACTACCATATCTGAGCGTTTGCATACAGCACCTAGAGTTGTGACCTTGAACGCTCCTTCATAAGTAGATAACTCCTACACGATAGAAAAGACGTTCAAGAGAAAACGGTCTAAGTTTTACTGCAATTAGTATGCAGCAGAGCTTTCAGAAAGTGCCCAAATAATATACACGTTAATTCGAACGCGTTTTGTACGCAAAGTAGAAATCCGCGGGCAATATAAGGCACTTCGCGATGTCTATCCATGTTCTATACCATGCCAATGTAACTATCATATCTTAGCGTTCGCATACAGCACCTAGCGTTGTGACCTTGAACGCTCCTTCATAAGTATATAACTCCTACACGATAGAGAAAACGTTCAAGGGAAAACGGTCTAAGTTTTACTGCAATTAGTATGCAGCAGAGCTTTCAAAAAGAGCTCAGATAATATATACGTTAATTCGAACGCGTTTTGTACGCAAAGTAGCAATCCGCGGGCTATATAAGGTACTTTGCGATGTCCATCCATGTTCTATACCATGTCAATGTTACTATCATATCTTAGGGTTCGCATAGAGCAATTAGAGCTGTGACCTTGAACGCTCCTTCATAAGTAGATAACTCATACACGATAGAAAAGACGTTCAAGAGAAAACGGTCTAAGTTTTACTGCAATTAGTATGCAGCTGAGCTTTCAGAAAGTGCCCAAATAATATACACGTTAATTCGAACGCGTTTTGTACGCAAAGTAGCAATCCGCGGGCAATATAAGGCACTTCGCGATGTCTATCCATGTTCTATACCATGCCAATGTAACTATCATATCTTAGCGTCCGAATACAGCATCTAGAGTTGTGACCTTGAACGCTCCTTCATAAGTAGATAACTCCTACATGATAGAAAAGACGTTCAAGAGAAAACGGACTAAGTTTTACTGCAATTAGTATGCAGCAGAGCTTTCAAAAAGTGCCCAAATAATATACACGTCAATTCGAACGCATTTTGGACGCAAAGTAGCAATCCGCGGGCTATATAAGGCACTTCGCGATGCCTATCCATGTTCTACACCATGTCAATGTTACTATCATATTTTAGGGTTCGCATAGAGCACAAGGAGCTGTGACCTTGAACGCGCCTTCATTCGTAGATTACTGCTACACGATAGAAAAGACGTACAAGTGAAAATGGATTTAGTTTTACTGCAATTAGCATGCAGCAGAGCTGCCAAATAATGCCCAGATGATATACGCGTTAATTCGAATGCGTTTTGTAAACAAAGCAGCAGTCCGTGGGCTATTGAGGACACTTAGCGATGCCTTTCCATGTTCTACAACATGTCAATGTTACTATCATATCTTAGGGTTCGCATAGAGCACAAAGAGCTGTGACCTTGAACGCTCCTTCATTCGTGGATTACTGCCACACGATAGAAAAGACTTACAAGTAAAAATGGATTTACTTTTACTGCAATTAGCATGCAGCGGAGCTGCCAAATAATGCCCAGATAATATACAAGTTAATTCGAATGCGTTTTGTAAACAAAGCAGCAATCCGTGAGCTATTAAGGACACTTCGCGATGCCTATCCATATTCTATACCATGCCATTGTAACTACCATATCTTAGCGTTTGCATACAGCATCTAGAGTTGTGACCTTGTACGATCTTTCATAAGTAGATAACTCCTACACGATAGAAAAGACGTTCAAGAGAAAACGGTCTAAGTTTTACTGCAATTAGTATGCAGCAGAGCTTTCAAAGAGTGCCCAAATAATATACACGTCAATTCGAACGCGTTTTGTACGCAAAGTAGCAATCCGAGGGCAATATAAGGCACTTCACGATGTCTATCCATATTCTATACCATGCCAATGTAACTATCATATCTTAGCGTTCGCATACAGCAACTAGAGTTGTGACCTTGAACGCTCCTTCATAAGTTGATAACTCCTACACATATAAAAGACGTACAATAGAAAACGGACAAAGTTTTACTGCAATTAGCATGCAGCAGAGCTGCCTAATAATGCCCAGATGATATACACGAAAATTCGAATGCGTTTTGTAAACAAAGCAGCAATCCGTGGGCTATTAAAGACACTTCGCGATGCCTATCCATTTTCTATACCATGCCATTGTAACTACCATATCTCAGCGTTCGCACACAGCACCTAGAGTTGTGACCTTCAACGCTCCTTCATAAGTAGATAACTCCTACACGATAGAAAAGACGTTCAAGAGAAAACGGTCTATGTTTTACTGCAATTAATATTCAGCAGAGCTTTCAAAAAGTGCCCAAATAATATACACGTTAATTCGAACGCGTTTTGTACGCAAAGTAGCAATCCGCGGGATATATAAGGCACTTCGCTATTTCAATCCATGTTCTATACCATGCCAATGTAACTATCATATCTTAGCGTTCGCATTCAGCAACTAGAGTTGTGACCTTGAACGCTCCTTCATAAGTAGATAACTCCTACACGATAGAAAAGACGTTCAAGAGAAAACGGTCAAAGTTTTACTGCAATTAGTATGCAGCAGAGCTTTCAAAAAGTGCCCAAATAATATACACGTCAATTCGAAAGCGTTTTGTACGCAAAGTAGCAATCCCCCGGCTATATAAGGCACTTTGCTATTTCTATCCATGTTCTATACCATGCCAATGTAACTATCATATCTTAGCGTTCGCATACAGCAACTAGAGTTGTGACCTTGAACGCTCCTTCATAAGTAGATAACTCTTACACGATAGAAAAGACGTTCAAGGGAAAAAGGTCTAAGTTTTACTGCAATTAGTATGCAGCAGAGCTTTCAAAATGAGCCCAAATAATATATACGTTAATTCGAACGCGTTTTGTATGCAAAGTAGCAATCCGCGGGCTATATAAGATACTTCGCGATGTCTATCCATGTTCTATACCATGCCAATGTAACTATCATATCTTGGCGTCCGCATACAGCATCTAGAGTTGTGACCTGGAACGCTCCTTCATAAGTAGATAACTCCTACACGATAGAAAAGACGTTCAAGGGAAAAAGGTCTAAGTTTTACTGCAATTAGTATGCAGCAGAGCTTTCAAAAAGTGCCCAAATAATATACACGTCAATTCGAACGCATTTTGTACGCAAAGTAGCAATCCGAGGGCTATATAGGGCACTTCGCGATGCCTATCCATGTTCTACACCATGTCAATGTTACTATGATATCTTAGGGTTGGCCTAGAGCACAAGGAGCTGTGACCTTGAACGCGCCATCATTCGTAGATTACTGCTTCACGATAGAAATGACGTACAAGTGAAAATGGATTTAGTTTTACTGCAATTAGCATGCAGCAGAGCTGCCAAATAATGCCCAGATAATATATGCGTTAATTCGAATGCGTTTTGTAAACAAAGCAGCAATCCGTGGGCAATATAACGCACTTCGCGATGTCTATCCATGTTCTATACCATGCCAATGTAACTATCATATCTTAGCGTTCGCATAGAGCTCCTAGAGTTGTGACCTTGAACGCTCCTTCATAAGTAGATATCTCCTACACGATATAAAAGACGTACAATAGAAAACGGACTAAGTTTTACTGCAATTAGCATTCTGCAAAGCTGCCTAATAATGCCCTGATGATATACACGAAAATTCGAATGCGTTTTGTAAACAAAGCAGCAATCCGTGGGCTATTAAGGACACTTCGCGATGCCTATCCTTTTTCTATACCATGCCATTGAAACTACCATATCTTAGCGTTTGCATACAGCACCTAGAGTTGTGACCTTGAACGCTCCTTCATATGTAGATAACTCCTACACGATAGAAAAGACGTTCAAGAGAAAACGGTCTAAGTTTTACAGCAATTAATATTCAGCAGAGCTTTCAAAAAGTGCCCAAATAATATACACGTCAATTCGAAAGCGTTTTGTACGCAAAGTAGCAATCCGCGGGCTATATAAGGCACTTTGCGATGTCCATCCATGTTCTATACCATGTCAATGTTACTATCATATCTCTTAGGGTTCGCATAGACCAATTAGAGCTGTGACCTTGAACGGGCCTTTATAAGTAGATAACTCCTACACTATAGAAAAGACGTTCAAGAGAAAACGGTCTAAGTTTTACTGCAATTAGTATGCAGCAGAGCTTTCAAAAAGTGCCCAAATAATATACACGTCAATTCGAACGCATTTTGTACGCAAAGTAGCAATCCGCGGGCTATATAAGGCACTTCGCGATGCCTATCCATGTTCTACACCATGTCAATGTTACTATCATATCTTAGGGTTCGCATAGAGCACAAGGAGCTTTAACGCGCCTTCATTCGTAGATTACTGCTACACGATAGAAAAGACGTACAAGTGTAAATGGATTTAGTTTTACTGCAATTAGCATGCAGCAGAGCTGCCAAATAATGCCCAGATAATATACGCGTTAAATCGAATGCGTTTTGTAAACAAAGCAGCAATCCGTGGGCTATTGAGGACACTTAGCGATGCCTTTCCATGTTCTACAGCATGTCAATGTTACTATCATATCTTAGGGTTCGCATAGAGCACAAAGAGCTGTGACCTTGAACGCTCCTTCATTCGTAGATTACTGCCACACGATAGAAAAAACGTACAAGTGAAAATGGATTTAGTTTTACTGCAATTAGCATGCAGCGGAGCTGCCAAATAATGCCCACATAATATACAAGTTAATTCAAATGCGTTTTGTAAACAAAGCAGCAATCCGTGGGCTATTAAGGACACTTCGCGATGCCTATCCATTTTCTATACCAAGCCATTGTAACTACCATATCTTAGCGTTCGCATACAGCATCTAGAGCTGTGACCTTGAACGCTCCTTCTTAAGTAGATAACTCCTACACGATAGAAAAGCCGTTCAAGAGAAAACGGTCTAAGTTTTACTGCAATTAGTATGCAGCAGAGCTTTCAAAAAGTGCCCAAATAATATACACGTCAATTCGAACGCGTTTTGTACGCAAAGTAGCAATCCGCGGGCAATATAAGGCACCTCACGATGTCTATCCATGTTCTATACCATGCCAATGTAACTATCATATCTTAGCGTTCGCATACAGCAACTAGAGTTGTGACCTTGAACGCTCCTTCATAAGTAGATAACTCCTACACAATAGAAAAGACGTATAAGTGAAAATGGATTTAGTTTTACTGCAATAAGCATGCAGCAGAGCTGCCAAATAATGCCCAGATAATATACGCGTTAATTCGAATGCGTTTTGTAAACAAAGCAGCAATCCGTGGGCTATTAAGGACACTTCGCGATGCCTATCCATATTCTATACCATGCCATTGTAACTACCATATCTTAGCGTTTGCATACAGCACCTAGAGTTGTGACCTTGAACGCTCCTTCATAAGTAGATAACTCCTACACGATAGAAAAGACGTTCAAGAGAAAACGGTCTAAGTTTTACTGCAATTAGTATGCAGCAGAGCTTTCAAAAAGTGCCCAAATAATATACACGTTAATTCGAACGCGTTTTGTACGCAAAGTAGCAATCCGCGGGCAATATAAGGCACTTCGCGATGTCTATTAATTTTCTATGCCATGCCAATGTAACTATCATATCTTAGCGTCCGCATACAGCATCTAGAGTTGTGACCTTGAACGCTCCTTCATAAGTAGATAACTCCTACATGATAGAAAAGACGTTCAAGAGAAAACGGTCTGTATTACTGCAATTAGTATGCAGCAGAGCTTTCAAAAAGTGCCCAAATAATATACACGTCAATTCGAACGCGTTTTGTACGCAAAGTAGCAATCCGCGGGCAATATAAGGCACCTCACGATGTCTATCCATGTTCTATACCATGCCAATGTAACTATCATATCTTAGCGTTCGCATACAGCACCTAGAGTTGTGACCTTGAACGCTCCTTCATAAGTAGATAACTCCTACACGATAGAAAAGACGTTCAAGAGAAAACGGTCTAAGTTTCACTGCAATTAGTATGCAGCAGAGCTTTCAAAAATTGCCCAAATAATATACAGGTCAATTCGAACGCTTTTTGTATGCAAAGTAGCAATCCGCGGGCTATATAAGGCACTTCGCGATGCCTATCCATGTTCTACACCATGTCAATGTTACTATCATATCTTAGGGTTCGCATAGAGCACAAAGAGCTGTGACCTTGAACGCTCCTTCATTCGTGGATTACTGCCACACGATAGAAAAGACGTACAAGTGAAAATGGATTTAGTTTTACTGCAATTAGCATGCAGCGGAGCTGCCAAATAATGCCCAGATAATATACAAGTTAATTCTAATGCGTTTTGTAAACAAAGCAGCAATCCGTGAGCTATTAAGGACACTTCGCGATGCCTATCCATATTCTATACCATGCCATTGTAACTATCATATCTTAGCGTTTGCATACAGCACCTAGAGTTGTGACCTTGAACGCTCCTTCATAAGTAGATAACTCCTACACGATAGAAAAGACGTTCAAGAGAAAACGGTCTAAGTTTCACTGCAATTAGTATGCAGCAGAGCTTTCAGAAAATGCCCAAATAATATACACGTTAATTCGAAAGCGTTTTGTACGCAAAGTAGCAATCCGCGGGCTATATAAGGCACTTCGCTATTTCTATCCATGTTCTATACCATGCCAATGTAACTATCATATCTTAGCGTTCGCATAGAGCTCCTAGAGTTGTGACCTTGATCGCTCCATCATAAGTAGATATCTCCTACACGATATAAAAGACGTACAATAGAAAACGGACTAAGTTTTACTGCAATTAGCATTCATCAGAGCTGCCTAATAATGCCCAGATGATATACACGAAAATTCGAATGCGTTTTGTAAACAAAGCAGCAATCCGTGGGCTATGAAGGACACTTCGCGATGCCTATCCTTTTTCTATACCATGCCATTGAAACTACCATATCTTAACGTTTGCATACAGCACCTAGAGTTGTGACCTTGAACGCTCCTTCATAAGTAGATAACTCCTACACGATAGAAAAGACGTTCAAGAGAAAACGGTCTAAGTTTCACTGCAATTAGTATGCAGCAGAGCTTTCAGAAAATGCCCAAATAATATACACGTTAATTCGAACGCGTTTTGTACGCAAAGTAGCAATCCGTGGGCAATATAAGGCACTTCGCGATGTCTATCCATGTTCTATACCATGCCAATGTAACTATCATATCTTAGCGTTCGCATACAGCATCTAGAGATGTGACCTTGAACGCTCCTACATAAGTAGATAACTCCTACACGATATAAAAGACGTACAATAGAAAACGGACAAAGTTTTACTGCAATTAGCATGCAGCAGAGCTGCCTAATAATGCCCAGATGATATACACGAAAATTCGAATGCTTTTGAAAACAAAGCAGCAATCCGTGGGCTATTAAGGACACTTCGCGATGCCTATCCATTTTCTATACAATGCCATTGTAAGTACCATATCTTAGCGTTCGCATACAGCATCTAGAGATGTGACCTTGAACGCTCCTTCATAAGTAGATAACTCCTACACGATAGAAAAGCCGTTCAAGAGAAAACGGTATAAGTTTTACTGCAATTAGTATCAGCAGAGCTTTCAAAAAGTGCCCAAATAATATACACGTCAATTCGAAAGCGTTTTGTATGCAAAGTAGCAATCCGCGGGCTATATAAGGCACTTCGCGATGCCTATCCAAGTTCTACACCATGTCAATGTTACTATCATATCTTAGGGTTCGCATAGAGCACAAGGAGCTGTGACCTTGAACGCGCCTTCATTCGTAGATTACTGCTACACGATAGAAAAGACGTACAAGTGAAAGTGGATTTAGTTTTACTGCAATTAGCATGCAGCCGAGCTGCCATATAATGCCCAGATAATATACGCGTTAATTCGAATGGGTTTTGTAAACAAAGCAGCAATCCGTGGGCTATTGAGGACACTTAGCGATGCCTTTCCATGTTCTACAGCATGTCAATGTTACTATCATATCTTAGGGTTCGCATAGAGCACAAGGAGCTGTGACCTTGAACGCTCCTTCATTCGTAGATTACTGCCACACGATAGAAAAGACGTACAAGTGAAAATGGATTTAGTTTTACTGCAATTAGCATGCAGCGGAGCTGCCAAATAATGCCCACATAAAATACAAGTTAATTCAAATGCGTTTTGTAAACAAAGCAGCAATCCGAGAGCTATTAAGGACACTTCGCGATGCCTATCCATATTCTATACCATGCCATTGTAACTACCATATCTTAGCGTTTGCACACAGCACCTAGAGTTATGACCTTGAACGCTCCTTCATAAGTAGATAACTCCTACACGATAGAAAAGACGTTCAAGAGAAAACGGTCCAAGTTTCACTGCAATTAGTATGCAGCAGAGCTTTCAGAAAATGCCCAAATAATATACACGTTAATTCGAACGCGTTTTGTAGGCAAAGTAGCAATCCGCGGGCAATATAAGGCACTTCGCGATGTCTATCCATGTTCTATACCATGCCAATGTAACTATCATATCTTAGCGTTCGCATACAGCATCTAGAGTTGTGACCTTGAACGCTTCTTCATCAGTAGATAACTCCTACACGATAGAAAAGACGTTCAAGGGAAAACGGTCTAAGTCTTATTGCAATTAGTATGAGCAGAGCATTCAAAAAGAGCCCAAATAATATATACGATAATTCGAACGCGTTTTGTACGCAAAGAAGCAATCCGCGGGCTATATAAGGCACTTCGCGATGCCTATCCATGTTCTACACCATGTCAATGTTACTATGATATCTTAGGGTTTGCATAGAGCACAAGGAGCTGTGACTTTGAACGCGCCTTCATTCGTAGATTACTGCTACACGATAGAAAAGACGTACAAGTGAAAATGGATTTAGTTTTACTGCAATTAGCATGCAGCGGAGCTGCCAAATAATGCCCAGATAATATACGCGTTAATTCGAATGCGTTTTGTAAACAAAGCAGCAATCCGCGGGCTATATAAGGCACTTCGCGATGCCTATCCATGTTCTACACCATGTCAATGTTACTATCATATCTTAGGGTTCGCATAGAGCACAAAGAGCTGTGACCTTGAACGCTCCTTCATTCGTGGATTACTGCCACACGATAGAAAAGACGTACAAGTGAAAATGGATTTAGTTTTACTGCAATTAGCATGCAGCGGAGCTGCCAAATAATGCCCAGATAATATACAAGTTAATTCTAATGCGTTTTGTAAACAAAGCAGCAATCCGTGAGCTATTAAGGACACTTCGCGATGCCTATCCATATTCTATACCATGCCATTGTAACTATCATATCTTAGCGTTTGCATACAGCACCTAGAGTTGTGACCTTGAACGCTCCTTCATAAGTAGATAACTCCTTCACGATAGAAAAGACGTTCAAGAGAAAACGGTCTAAGTTTCACTGCAATTAGTATGCAGCAGAGCTTTCAGAAAATGCCCAAATAATATACACGTTAATTCGAACGCGTTTTGTACGCAAAGTAGCAATCCGCGGGCAATATAAGGCACTTCGCGATGTCTATTAATTTTCTATGCCATGCCAATGTAACTATCATATCTTAGCGTCCGCATACAGCATCTAGAGTTGTGACCTTGAACGCTCCTTCATAAGTAGATAACTCCTACATGATAGAAAAGACGTTCAAGAGAAAGCGGTCTGTTTTACTGCAATTAGTATGCAGCAGAGCTTTCAAAAAGTGCCCAAATAATATACACGTCAATTCGAACGCGTTTTGTACGCAAAGTAGCAATCCGCGGGCAATATAAGGCACCTCACGATGTCTATCCATGTTCTATACCATGCCAATGTAACTATCATATCTTAGCGTTCGCATACAGCACCTAGAGTTGTGACCTTGAACGCTCCTTCATAAGTAGATAACTCCTACACGATAGAAAAGACGTTCAAGAGAAAACGGTCTAAGTTTCACTGCAATTAGTATGCAGCAGAGCTTTCAAAAAGTGCCCAAATAATATACACGTCAATTCGAACGCTTTTTGTACGCAAAGTAGCAATCCGCGGGCTATATAAGGCACTTCGCGAAGCCTATCCATGTTCTACACCATGTCAATGTTACTATCATATTTTAGGGTTCGCATAGAGCACAAGGAGCTGTGATCTTGAACGCGCCTTCATTCGTAGATTACTGCTACATGATAGAAAAGACGTACAAGTGAAAATGGATTTAGTTTTACTGCAATTAGCATGCAGCGGAGCTGCCAAATAATGCCCAGATAATATACAAGTTAATTCGAATGCGTTTTGTAAACAAAGCAACAATCCGTGAGCTATTAAGGACACTTCGCGATGCCTATCCATATTCTATACCATGCCATTGTAACAACCATATCTTAGCGTTTGCATACAGCACCTAGAGTTGTGACCTTGAACGCTCCTTCATAAGTAGATAACTCCTACACGATAGAAAAGACGTTCAAGAGAAACGGTCTAAGTTTCACAGCAATTAGTATGCAGCAGAGCTTTCAGAAAATGCCCAAATAATATACACGTAAATTCGAACGCGTTTTGTACGCAAAGTAGCAATCCGCGGGCAATATAAGGCACTTCGCGATGTCTATCCATGTTCTATACACTGCCAATGTAACTATCATATCTTAGCGTTCGCATAGAGCTCCTAGAGTTGTGACCTTGAACGCTCCCTCATAAGTAGATATCTCCTACACGATATAAAAGACGTACAATAGAAAACGGACTAAGTTTTACTGCAATTAGCATTCAGCAGAGCTGCCTAATAATGCCCAGATGATATACACGAAAATTCGAATGCTTTTGTAAACAAAGCAGCAATCCGTAGGCTATTAAGGACACTTCGCGATGCCTATCCATTTTCTATACCATGCCATTGTAACTACCATATCTTAGCGTTCGCATACAGCACCTAGAGCTGTGACCTTGAACGCTCCTTCATAATTAGATAACTCCTACACGATAGAAAAGACGTTCAAGAGAAAACGGTCTAAGTTTTACTGCAATTAATATTCAGCAGAGCTTTCAAAAAGTGCCCAAATAATATACACGTTAATTCGAACGCGTTTTGTACGCAAAGTAGCAATCCGCGGGCTATATAAGGCACTTCGCTATTTCTATCCATGTTCTATACCATGAAAATGTAATTTTCATATCTTAGCGTTCGCATACAGCACCTAGAGTTGTGACCTTGAACGCTCCTTCATAAGTAGATAACTCCTACACGATAGAAAAGACGTTCAAGGGTAAACGGTCTAAGTTTTACTGCAATTGTGCCATAAGGCAATACTGCAATAAGGCACTTCGCGATGTCTATTAATTTTCTATGCCATGCCAATGTAACTATCATATCTTAGCGTCCGCATACAGCATCTAGAGTTGTGACCTTGAACGCTCCTTCATAAGTAGATAACTCCTACATGATAGAAAAGACGTTCAAGAGAAAACGGTCTGTTTTACTGCAATTAGTATGCAGCAGAGCTTTCAAAAAGTGCCCAAATAATATACACGTCAATTCGAACGCGTTTTGTACGCAAAGTAGCAATCCGCGGGCAATATAAGGCACCTCACGATGTCTATCCATGTTCTATACCATGCCAATGTAACTATCATATCTTAGCGTTCGCATACAGCACCTAGAGTTGTGACCTTGAACGCTCCTTCATAAGTAGATAACTCCTACATGATAGAAAAGACGTTCAAGAGAAAGCGGTCTGTTTTACTGCAATTAGTATGCAGCAGAGCTTTCAAAAAGTGCCCAAATACTGCAATAGTGCAAAAAATACTACAACTCCTACACAATAGAAAAGTCGTATAAGTAAAAATGGATTTAGTTTTACTGCAATTAGCATGCAGCAGTGCTGCCAAATTATGCCCAGATAATATACGCGTTAATTCGAATGCGTTTTGTAAACAAAGCAGCAATCCGTGGGCTATTAAGGACACTTCGCGATGCCTATCCATTTTCTATACCATGCCATTGTAACTACCATATCTTAGCGTTTGCATACAGCACCTAGAGTTGTGACCTTGAACGCTCCTTCATAAGTAGATAACTCCTACACGATAGAAAAAACGTTCAAGAGAAAACGGTCTAAGTTTTACTGCAATTAGTATGCAGCAGAGCTTTCAGAAAGTGCCCAAATAATATACACGTTAATTCGAACGCGTTTTGTACGCAAAGTAACAATCCGCGGGCAATATAAGGCACTTCGCGATGTCTATCCATGTTCTATACCATGCCAATGTAACTATCATATCTTAGCGTTCGCATAGAGCTCCTAGAGTTGTGACCTTGAACGCTCCCTCATAAGTAGATATCTCCTACACGATATAAAAGACGTACAATAGAAAACGGACTAAGTTTTACTGCAATTAGCATTCAGCAGAGCTGCCTAATAATGCCCAGATGATACACATGAAAATTCGAATGCGTTTTGTAAACAAAGCAGCAATCCGTGGGCTATTAAGGACACTTCGCGATGCCTATCCTTTTTCTATACCATGCCATTGAAACTACCATACCTTAGCGTCTGCATACAGCACCTAGAGTTGTGACCTTGAACGCTCCTTCATAAGTAGATAATTCCTACACGATAGAGAAGACGTTCAAGGGAAAACGGTCTAAGTTTTACTGCAATTAGTATGCAGCAGAGCTTTCAAAAAGAGCTCAAATAATATATACGTTAATTCGAACGCGTTTTGTACGCAAAGTAGCAATCCGCGGGCTATATAAGGCACTTTGCGATGTCCATCCATGTTCTATACCATGTCAATGTAACTATCATATCTTAGCGTCCGCATACAGCATCTAGAATTGTGACCTTGAACGCTCCTTCATACCATACTACCATATCTTAGCGTCTGCATACAGCACCTAGAGTTGTGACCTTGAACGCTCCTTCATATGTAGATAACTCCTACACGATAGAAAAGACGTTCAAGAGAAAACGGTCTAAGTTTTACAGCAATTAATATTCAGCAGAGCTTTCAAGAAGTGCCCAAATAATATACACGTTAATTCGAACGCGTTTTGTAAGCAAAGTAGCAATCCGTGGGCAATATAAGGCACTTCGCGATGTCTATCCATGTTCTATACCATGCCAATGTAACTATCATATCTTAGCGTTCGCATACAGCATCTAGAGTTGTGACCTTGAACGCTCCTTCATAAGTAGATAACTCCTACACGATATAAAAGACGTACAATAGAAAACGGACAAAGTTTTACTGCAATTAGCATGCAGCAGAGCTGCCTAATAATGCCCAGATGATATACACGAAAATTCGAATGCTTTTGTAAACAAAGCAGCAATCCGTGGGCTATTAAGGACACTTCGCAATGCCTATCCATTTTCTATACCATGCCATTGTAACTACCATATCTTAGCGTTTGCACACAGCATCTAGAGCTGTGACCTTGAACGCTCCTTCATAAGTAGATAACTCCTACACGATAGAAAAGCCGTTCAAGAGAAAACGGTCTAAGTTTTACTGCAATTAGTATGCAGCAGAGCTTTCAAAAAGTGCCCAAATAATATACACGTCAATTCGAAAGCGTTTTGTACCCAAAGTAGCAATCCGCGGGCTATATAAGGCACTTCGCTATTTCTATCCATGTTCTATACCATGCCAATGTAACTATCATATCTTAGCGTTCGCATACAGCACCTAGCGTTGTGACCTTGAACGCTCCTTCATAAGTAGATAACTCCTACACGATACAAAAGACGTTCAAGGGAAAACGGTCTAAGTTTTACTGCAATTAATATGCAGCAGAGCTTTCAAAAAGAGCCCAAATAATATATACGTTAATTCGAACGCGTTTTGTACGCAAAGTAGCAATCCGCGGGCTATATAAGGCACTTTGCGATGTCCATCCATGTTCTATACCATGTCAATGTTACTATCTTATCTTAGCGTCCGCATACAGCATCTAGAGTTGTGACCTTGAACGCTCCTTCATAAGTAGATAACTCCTACACGATAGAAAAGACGTTCAAGAGAAAACGGTCTAAGTTTCACTGCAATTAGTATGCAGCAGATCTTTCAGAAAATGCCCAAATAATATACACGTTAATTCGAACGCGTTTTGTACGCAAAGTAGCAATCCGCGGGCAATATAAGGCACTTCGCGATGTCTATCCATGTTCTATACCATGCCAATGTAACTATCATATCTTAGCGTCCGCATACAGCATCTAGAGTTGTGACCTTGAACGCTCCTTCATAAGTAGATAACTCCTACACGATAGAAAAGACGTTCAAGAGAAAACGGTCTAAGTTTCACTGCAATTAGTATGCAGCAGAGCTTTCAGAAAATGCCCAAATAATGTGCACGTTAATTCGAACGCGTTTTGTACGCAAAGTAGCAATCCGCGGGCAATATAAGGCACTTCGCGATGTCTATCCATGTTCTATACCATGCCAATGTAACTATCATATCTTAGCGTCCGCATACAGCATCTAGAGTTGTGACCTTGAACGCTCCTTCATAAGTAGATAACTCCTACACGATAGAAGAGACGTTCAAGAGAAAACGGTCTAAGTTTTACTGCAATTAGTATGCAGCAGAGCTGCCAAATAATGCCCAGATAATGTACGCGTTAATTCGAATGCGTTTTGTAAACAAAGCAGCAATCCGTGGGCTATTAAGGACACTTCGCGATGCCTATCCACATTCTATACCATGCCATTGTAACTACCATATCTTAGCGTTTGCATACAGCACCTAGAGTTGTGACCTTGAACGCTCCTTCATAAGTAGATAACTCCTACACGATAGAAAAGACGTTCAAGAGAAAACGGTCTAAGTTTCACTGCAATTAGTATGCAGCAGAGCTTTCAGAAAATGCCCAAATAATGTACACGTTAATTCGAACGCGTTTTGTACGCAAAGTAGCAATCCGTGGGCAATATAAGGCACTTCGCGATGTCTATCCATGTTCTATACCATGCCAATGTAACTATCATATCTTAGCGTTCGCAAACAGCATCTAGAGTTGTGACCTTGAACGCTCCTTCATAAGTAGATAACTCCTACACGATACAAAAGACGTTCAAGGGAAAACGGTTTAAGTTTTACTGCAATTAGTATGCAGCAGAGCTTTCAAAAAGTGCCCAAATAATATACACGTCAATTCGAAAGCGTTTTGTACCCAAAGTAGCAATCCGCGGGCTATATAAGGCACTTCGCTATTTCTATCCATGTTCTATACCATGCCAATGTAACTATCATATCTTAGCGTTCGCATACAGCACCTAGCGTTGTGACCTTGAACGCTCCTTCATAAGTAGATAACTCCTACACGATACAAAAGACGTTCAAGGGAAAACGGTCTAAGTTTTACTGCAATTAATATGCAGCAGAGCTTTCAAAAAGAGCCCAAATAATATATACGTTAATTCGAACGCGTTTTGTACGCAAAGTAGCAATCCGCGGGCTATATAAGGCACTTTGCGATGTCCATCCATGTTCTATACCATGTCAATGTTACTATCATATCTTAGGGTTCGCATAGAGCAATTAGAGCTATGACCTTGAACGGGCCTTCATAAGTAGATAACTCCTACACGATAGAAAAGACGTTCAAGAGAAAACGGTCTAAGTTTTACTGCAATTAGTATGCAGCAGAGCTTTCAAAAAGTGCCCAAATAATATACACGTCAATTCGAACGCATTTTGTACGCAAAGTAGAATTCCACGGGCTATATAAGGCACTTCGCGATGCCTATCCATGTTCAACACCATGTCAATGTTACTATCATATCTTAGGGTTCGCATAGAGCACAAGGAGCTGTGACCTTGAACGCGCCTTCATTCGTAGATTACTGCCACACGATAGAAAAGACGTACAAGTGAAAATGGATTTAGTTTTACTGCAATTAGCATGCAGCAGAGCTGCCAAATAATGCCCAGATAATATACGCGTTAATTCGAATGCGTTTTGTAAACAAAGCAGCAATCCGTGGGCTATTGAGGACACTTAGCGATGCCTTTCCATGTTCTACAGCATGTCAATGTTACTATCATATCTTAGGGTTCGCATAGAGCACAAAGAGCTGTGACCTTGAACGCTCCTTCATTCGTGTATTACTGCCACACGATAGAAAAGACGTACAAGTGAAAATGGATTTAGTTTTACTGCAATTAGCATGCAGCGGAGCTACCAAATAATGCCCACATAATATACAAGTTAATTCAAATGCGTTTTGGAAACAAAGCAGCAATCCGTGAGCTATTAAGGACACTTCGCGATGCCTATCCATATTCTATACCATGCCATTGTAACTACCATATCTTAGCGTTTGCACACAGCACCTAGAGTTGTGACCTTGAACGGTCCTTCATAAGTAGATAACTCCTACACGATAGAAAAGACGTTCAAGAGAAAACGGTCTAAGTTTTACTGCAATTAGTATGCAGCAGAGCTTTCAAAAAGTGCCCAAATAATATACACGTCAATTCGAACACATTTTGTACGCAAAGTAGCAATCCGCGGGCTATATAGGGCACTTCGCGATGCCTATCCATGTTCTACACCATGTCAATGTTACTATCATATCTAAGGGTTCGCATAGAGCACAAGGAGCTGTGACCTTGAACGCGCCTTCATTCGTAGATTACTGCTACACGATAGAAAAGACGTACAAGTGAAAATGGATTTAGTTTTACTGCAATTAGCATGCAGCGGAGCTGCCAAATAATGCCCAGATAATATACAAGTTAATTCGAATGCGTTTTGTAAACAAAGCAGCAATCCGTGAGCTATTAAGGACACTTCGCGATGCCTATCCATATTCTATACCATGCCATTGTAACTACCATTTCTTAGCGTTTGCATACAGCACCTAGAGTTGTGACCTTGAACGCTCCTTCATAAGTAGATAACTCCTACACGATAGAAAAGACGTTCAAGAGAAAACGGTCTAAGTTTTACTGCAATTAGTATGCAGCAGAGCTTTCAAAAAGTGCCCAAATAATATACACGTCAATTCGAAAGCGTTTTGTACGCAAAGTAGCAATCCGCGGGCTATATAAGGCACTTCGCTATTTCTATCCATGTTCTATACCATGCCAATGTAACTATCATATCTTAGCGTTCGCATAGAGCATCTAGAGATGTGACCTTGAACGCTCCTTCATAAGTAGATAACTCCTACACGATATAAAAGACGTACAATAGAAAACGGACAAAGTTTTACTGCAATTAGCATGCAGCAGAGCTGCCTAATAATGCCCAGATGATATACACGAAAATTCGAATGCTTTTGTAAACAAAGCAGCAATCCGTGGGCTATTAAGGACACTTCGCGATGCCTATCCATTTTCTATACCATGCCATTGTAACTACATTATCTTAGCGTTCGCATACAGCATCTAGAGCTGTGACCTTGAACGCTCCTTCATAAGTAGATAACTCCTACACGATAGAAAAGCCGTTCAAGAGAAAACGGTCTAAGTTTTACTGCAATTAGTATGCAGCAGAGCTATCAAAAAGTGCCCAAATAATATACACGTCAATTCGAAAGCGTTTTGTACGCAAAGTAGCAATCCGCGGGCTATATAAGGCACTTCGCGATGCCTATCCATGTTCTACACCATGTCAATGTTACCATCATATCTTAGGGTTCGCATAGAGCACAAGGAGCTGTGACCTTGAACGCGCCTTCATTCGTAGATTACTGCTACACGATAGAAAAGACGTACAAGTGAAAATGGATTTAGTTTTACTGCAATTAGCATGCAGCAGAGCTGCCAAATAATGCCCAGATAATATACGCGTTAATTCGAATGCGTTTTGTAAACAAAGCAGCAATCCGTGGGCTATTGAGGACACTTAGCGATGCCTTTCCATTTTCTACAGCATGTCAATGTTACTATCATATCTTAGGGTTCGCATAGAGCACAAAGAGCTGTGACCTTGAACGCTCCTTCATTCGTAGATTACTGCTACACGATAGAAAAGACGTACAAGTGAAAATGGATTTAGTTTTACTGCAATTAGCATGCAGCGGAGCTGCCAAATAATGCCCACATAAAATACAAGTTAATTCAAATGCGTTTTGTAAACAGAGCAGCAATCCGTGAGCTATTAAGGACACTTCGCGATGCCTATCCATATTCTATACCATGCCATTGTAACTACCATATCTTAGCGTTTGCACACAGCACCTAGAGTTGTGACCTTGAACGCTCCTTCATCAGTAGATAACTCCTACACGATAGAAAAGACGTTCAAGGGAAAACGGTCTAAGTTTTATTGCAATTAGTATGCAGCAGAGCATTCAAAAAGAGCCCAAATAATATATACGATAATTCGAACGCGTTTTGTACGCAAAGTAGCAATCCGCGGGCAATATAAGGCACTTCGCGATGTCTATCCATGTTCTATACCATGCCAATGTAACTATCATATCTTAGCGTTCGCATACAGCATCTAGAGTTGTGACCTTGAACGCTCCTTCATCAGTAGATAACTCCTACACGATAGAAAAGACGTTCAAGAGAAAACGGTCCAAGTTTCACTGCAATTAGTATGCAGCAGAGCTTTCAAAAAGTGCCCAAATAATATACACGTCAATTCGAACGCATTTTGTACGCAAAGTAGCAATCCGCGGGCTATATAAGGCACTTCGCGATGCCTATCCATGTTCTACAACATGTCAATGTTACTATGATATCTTAGGGTTTGCATAGAGCACAAGGAGCTGTGACCTTGAACGCGTCTTCATTCGTAGATTACTGCTACACGATAGAAAAGACGTACAAGTGAAAATGGATTTAGTTTTACTGCAATTAGCATGCAGCAGAGCTGCCAAATAATGCCCAGATAATATACGCGTTAATTCGAATGCGTTTTGTAAACAAAGCAGCAATCCGTGGGTTATTGAGGACACTTAGCGATGCCTTTCCATGTTCTACAGCATGTCAATGTTACTATCATATCTTAGGGTTCGCAAAGAGCACAAAGAGCTGTGACCTTGAACGCTCCTTCATTCGTGGATTACTGCCACACGATAGAAAAGACGTACAAGTGAAAATGGATTTAGTTTTACTGCAATTAGCATGCAGCGGAGCTGCCAAATAATGCCCAGATAATATACAAGTTAATTCTAATGCGTTTTGTAAACAAAGCAGCAATCCGTGAGCTATTAAGGACACTTCGCGATGCCTATCCATATTATATACCATGCCATTGTAACTACCATATCTTAGCGTTTGCATACAGCACCTAGAGTTGTGACCTTGAACGCTCCTTCATAAGTAGATAACTCCTACATGATAGAAAAGACGTTCAAGAGAAAACGGTCTAAGTTTTACTGCAATTAGTATGCAGCAGAGCTTTCAAAAAGTGCCCAAATAATATACACGTCAATTCGAACGCGTTTTGTACGCAAAGTAGCAATCCGCGGGCAATATAAGGCACCTCACGATGTCTATCCATGTTCTATACCATGCCAATGTAACTATCATATCTTAGCGTTCGCATACAGCAACTAGAGTTGTGACCTTGAACGCTCCTTCATAAGTAGATAACTCCTACACAATAGAAAAGACGTATAAGTGAAAATGGATTTAGTTTTATGCAGCAGAGCTGCCAAATAATGCCCAGATAATATACGCGTTAATTCGAATGCGTTTTGTAAACAAAGCAGCAATCCGTGGGCTATTAAGGACACTTCGCGATGCCTATCCATATTCTATACCATGCCATTGTAACTACCATATCTTAGCGTTTGCATACAGCACCTAGTGTTGTGACCTTGAACGCTCCTTCATAAGTAGATAACTCCTACACGATAGAAAAGACGTTCAAGAGAAAACGGTCTAAGTTTTACTGCAATTAGTATGCAGCAGAGCTTTCAAAAAGTGCCCAAATAATATACACGTTAATTCGAACGCGTTTTGTACGCAAAGTAGCAATCCGCAGGATATATAAGGCACTTCGCTATTTCTATCCATGTTCTATACCATGCCAATGTAACTATCATATTTTAGCGTTCGCATTCAGCAACTAGAGTTGTGACCTTGAACGCTCCTTCATATGTAGATAACTCCTACACGATAGAAAAGATGTTCAAGAGAAAACGGTCAAAGTTTTACTGCAATTAGTATGCAGCAGAGCTTTCAAAAAGTGCCCAAATAATATGTACGTTAATTCGAACGCGTTTTGTACGCAAAGTAGCAATCCGCGGGCTATATAAGACACTTCGCGATGTCCATCCATGTTCTATACCATGTCAATGTATCTATCATATCTTAGGGTTCGCATAGAGCAATTAGAGCTGTGACCTTGAACGGTCCTTCATAAGTAGATAACTCCTACACGATAGAAAAGACGTTCAAGAGAAAACGGTCTAAGTTTTACTGCAATTAGTATGCAGCAGAGCTTTCAAAAAGTGCCCAAATAATATACACGTCAATTCGAACGCATTTTGTACGCAAAGTAGCAAACCGCGGGCTATATAAGGCACTTCGCGATGCCTATCCATGTTCTACACCATGTCAATGTTACTATCATATCTTAGGGTTCGCATAGAGCACAAGGAGCTGTGACCTTGAACGCGCCTTCATTCGTAGATTACTGCTACACGATAGAAAAGACGTACAAGTGAAAATGGATTTAGTTTTACTGCAATTAGCATGCAGCGGAGCTGCCAAATAATGCCCAGATAATATACAAGTTAATTCGAATGCGTTTTGTAAACAAAGCAGCAATCCGTGAGCTATTAAGGACACTTCGCGATGCCTATCCATAATCTATACCATGCCATTGTAACTACCATATCTTAGCGTTTGCATACAGCACCTAGAGTTGTGACCTTGAACGCTCCTTCATAAGTAGATAACTCCTACACGATAGAAAAGACGTTCAAGAGAAAACGGTCTAAGTTTTACTGCAATTAGTGTGCAGCAGAGCTTTCAAAAAGTGCCCAAATAATATACACGTCAATTCGAAAGCGTTTTGTACGCAAAGTAGCAATCCGCGGGCAATATAAGGCACTTCGCTATTTCTATCCATGTTCTATACCATGCCAATGTAACTATCATATCTAGCGTTCGCATAGAGCTCCTAGAGTTGTGACCTTGATCGCTCCTTCATAAGTAGATATCTCCTACACGATATAAAAGACGTACAATAGAAAACGGACTAAGTTTTACTGCAATTAGCATTCATCAGAGCTGCCTAATAATGCCCAGATGATATACACGAAAATTCGAATGCGTTTTGTAAACAAAGCAGCAATCCGTGGGCTATGAAGGACACTTCGCGATGCCTATCCTTTTTCTATACCATGCCATTGAAACTACCATATCTTAGCGTTTGCATACAGCACCTAGAGTTGTGACCTTGAACGCTCCTTCATAAGTAGATAACTCCTACACGATAGAAAAGACGTTCAAGAGAAAACGGTCTAAGTTTCACTGCAATTAGTATGCAGCAGAGCTTTCAGAAAATGCCCAAATAATATACACGTTAATTCGAACGCGTTTTGTACGCAAAGTAGCAATCCGTGGGCAATATAAGGCACTTCGCGATGTCTATCCATGTTCTATACCATGCCAATGTAACTATCATATCTTAGCTTTCGCATACAGCATCTAGAGATGTGACCTTGAACGCTCCTTCATAAGTAGATAACTCCTACACGATATAAGAGACGTACAATAGAAAACGGTCAAAGTTTTACTGCAATTAGCATGCAGCAGAGCTGCCTAATAATGCCCAGATGATATACACGAAAATTCGAATGCGTTTTGTAAACAAAGCAGCAATCCGTGGGCTATTAAAGACACTTCGCGATGCCTATCCATTTTCTATACCATGCCATTGTAACTACCATATCTCAGCGTTCGCATACAGCACCTAGAGTTGTGACCTTCAACGCTCCTTCATAAGTAAATAACTCCTACACGATAGAAAAGACGTTCAAGAGAAAACGGTCTAAGTTTTACTGCAATTAATATTCAGCAGAGCTTTCAAAAAGTGCCCAAATAATATACACGTTAATTCGAACGCGTTTTGTACGCAAAGTAGCAATCCGCGGGATATATAAGGCACTTCGCTATTTCTATCCATGTTCTATACCATGCCAATGTAACTATCATATCTTAGCGTTCGCATTCAGCACCTAGAGTTGTGACCTTGAACGCTCCTTCATAAGTAGATAACTCCTACACGATAGAAAAGACGTTCAAGAGAAAACGGTCTAAGTTTCACTGCAATTAGTATGCAGCAGAGCTTTCAGAAAATGCCCAAATAATGTACACGTTAATTCGAACGCGTTTTGTACGCAAAGTAGCAATCCGTGGGCAATATAAGGCACTTCGCGATGTCTATCCATGTTCTATACCATGCCAATGTAACTATCATATCTTAGCGTTCGCAAACAGCATCTAGAGTTGTGACCTTGAACGCTCCTTCATAAGTAGATAACTCCTACACGATACAAAAGACGTTCAAGGGAAAACGGTTTAAGTTTTACTGCAATTAGTATGCAGCAGAGCTTTCAAAAAGTGCCCAAATAATATACACGTCAATTCGAAAGCGTTTTGTACCCAAAGTAGCAATCCGCGGGCTATATAAGGCACTTCGCTATTTCTATCCATGTTCTATACCATGCCAATGTAACTATCATATCTTAGCGTTCGCATACAGCACCTAGCGTTGTGACCTTGAACGCTCCTTCATAAGTAGATAACTCCTACACGATACAAAAGACGTTCAAGGGAAAACGGTCTAAGTTTTACTGCAATTAGTATGCAGCAGAGCTTTCAAAAAGTGCCCAAATAATATACACGTCAATTCGAACGCATTTTGTACGCAAAGTAGAAATCCACGGGCTATATAAGGCACTTCGCGATGCCTATCCATGTTCAACACCATGTCAATGTTACTATCATATCTTAGGGTTCGCATAGAGCACAAGGAGCTGTGACCTTGAACGCGCCTTCATTCGTAGATTACTGCCACACGATAGAAAAGACGTACAAGTGAAAATGGATTTAGTTTTACTGCAATTAGCATGCAGCAGAGCTGCCAAATAATGCCCAGATAATATACGCGTTAATTCGAATGCGTTTTGTAAACAAAGCAGCAATCCGTGGGCTATTGAGGACACTTAGCGATGCCTTTCCATGTTCTACAGCATGTCAATGTTACTATCATATCTTAGGGTTCGCATAGAGCACAAAGAGCTGTGACCTTGAACGCTCCTTCATTCGTGTATTACTGCCACACGATAGAAAAGACGTACAAGTGAAAATGGATTTAGTTTTACTGCAATTAGCATGCAGCGGAGCTGCCAAATAATGCCCAGATAATATACAAGTTAATTCGAATGCGTTTTGTAAACAAAGCAGCAATCCGTGAGCTATTAAGGACACTTCGCGATGCCTATCCATATTCTATACCATGCCAATGTAACTATCATATCTTAGCGTCCGCATACAGCATCTAGAGTTGTGACCTTGAACGCTCCTTCATAAGTAGATAACTCCGACACAATAGAAAAGACGTATAAGTGAAAATGGATTTAGTTTTACTGCAATAAGCATGCAGCAGTGCTGCCAAATAATTCCCAGATAATATACGCGTTAATTCGAATGCGTTTTGTAAACAAAGCAGCAATCCGTGGGCTATGAAGGACACTTCGCGATGCCTATCCTTTTTCTATACCATGCCATTGAAACTACCATATCTTAGCGTTTGCATACAGCACCTAGAGTTGAGACCTTGAACGCTCCTTCATAAGTAGATAACTCCTACACGATAGAAAAGACGTTCAAGAGAAAACGGTCTAAGTTTTACTGCAATTAGTGTGCAGCAGAGCTTTCAAAAAGTGCCCAAATAATATACACGTCAATTCGAAAGCGTTTTGTACGCAAAGTAGCAATCCGCGGGCAATATAAGGCACTTCGCTATTTCTATCCATGTTCTATACCATGCCAATGTATCTATCATACCTTAGCGTTCGCATAGAGCTCCTAGAGCTGTGACCTTGAACGCGCCTTCATTCGTAGATTACTGCTACACGATAGAAAAGACGTACAAGTGAAAATGGATTTAGTTTTACTGCAATTAGCATGCAGCAGAGCTGCCAAATAATGCCCAGATAATATACGCGTTAATTCGAATACGTTTTGTAAACAAAGCAGCAATCCGTGGGCTATTGAGGACACTTAGCGATGCCTTTCCATGTTCCACAGCATGTCAATGTTACTATCATATCTTAGTGTTCGCATAGAGCGCAAAGAGCTGTGACCTTGAACGCTCCTTCATTCGTAGATTACTGCCACACGATAGAAAAGACGTACAAGTGAAAATGGATTTAGTTTTTCTGCAATTAGCATGCAGCGGAGCTGCCAAATAATCCCAGATAATATACAAGTTAATTCGAATGCGTTTTGTAAACAAAGCAGCAATCCGTGAGCTATTAAGGACACTTCGCGATGCCTATCCATATTCTATACCATGCCATTGTAACTACCATATCTTAGCGTTTGCATACAGCACCTAGAGTTGTGACCTTGAACGCTCCTTCATAAGTAAATAACTCCTACACGATAGAAAAGAGGTTCAAGAGAAAACGGTCCAAGTTTCACTGCAATTAGTATGCAGCAGAGCTTTCAGAAAATGCCCAAATAATATACACGTTAATTCGAACGCGTTTTGTACGCAAAGTAGCAATCCGCGGGCAATATAAGGCACTTCGCGATGTCTAACCATGTTCTATACCATGCCAATGTAACTATCATATCTTAGCGTCCGCATACAGCATCTAGAGTTGTGACCTTGAACGCTCCTTCATAAGTAGATAACTCCTACACGATAAAAAAGACGTTCAAGAGAAAACGGTCTAAGTTTTACTGCAATTAGTATGCAGCAGAGCTTTCAAAAAGTGCCCAAATAATATATACGTTAATTCGAACGCGTTTTGTACGCAAAGTAGCAATCCGCGGGCTATATAAGGCACTTTGCGATGTCCATCCATGTTCTATACCATGTCAATGTTACTATCATATCTTAGGGTTCGCATAGAGCAATTAGAGCTGTGACCTTGAAAGGTCCTTCATAAGTAGATAACTCATACACGATAGAAAAGACGTTCAAGAGAAAACGGTCAAGTTTTACTGCAATTAGTATGCAGCAGAGCTTTCAAAAAGAGCCCAAATAATATATACGTTAATTCGAACGCGTTTTGTACGCAAAGTAGCAATCCGCGGGCTATATAAGGCACTTTGCGATGTCCATCCATGTTCTATACCATGTCAATGTTACTATCATATCTTAGGGTTCGCATAGAGCAATTAGAGCTGTGACCTTGAACGGTCCTTCATAAGTAGATAACTCCTACACGATAGAAAAGACGTTCAAGAGAAAACGGTCTAAGTTTTACTGCAATTAGTATGCAGCAGAGCTTTCAGAAAGTGCCCAAATAATATACACGTTAATTCGAACGCGTTTTGTACGCAAAGTAGCAATCCGCGGGCAATATAAGGCACTTCGCGATGTCTATCCATGTTCTATACCATGCCAATGTAACTATCATATCTTAGCGTTCGCATAGAGCTCCTAGAGTTGTGACCTTGAACGCTCCTTCATAAGTAGATATCTCCTACACGATATAAAAGACGTACAATAGAAAACGGACTAAGTTTTACTGCAATTAGCATTCAGCAGAGCTGCCTAATAATGCCCAGATGATATACACGAAAATTCGAATGCGTTTTGTAAACAAAGCAGCAATCCGTGGGCTATTGAGGACACTTAGCGATGCCTTTCCATGTTCTACAGCATGTCAATGTTACTATCATATCTTAGGGTTCGCATAGAGCACAAAGAGCTGTGACCTTGAACGCTCCTTCATTCGTGGATTACTGCCACACGATAGAAAAGACGTAGAAGTGAAAATGGATTTAGTTTTACTGCAATTAGCATGCAGTGGAGCTGCCAAATAATGCCCAGATAATATACAAGTTAATTCGAATGCGTTTTGTAAACAAAGCAGCAATCCGTGAGCTATTAAGGACACTTCGCGATGCCTATCCATATTCTATACCATGCCAATGTAACTATCATATCTTAGCGTTCGCATACAGCACCTAGCGTTGTGACTTTGAACGCTCCTTCATAAGTAGATAACTCCTACACGATAGAAAAGACTTTCAAGGGAAAACGGTCTAAGTTTCACAGCAATTAGTATGCAGCAGAGCTTTCAGAAAATGCCCAAATAATATACACGTAAATTCGAACGCGTTTTGTACGCAAAGTAGCAATCCGCGGGCATTATAAGGCACTTCGCGATGTCTATCCATATTCTATACCATGCCAATGTAACTATCATATCTTAGCGTTCGCATACAGCAACTAGATTTGTGCCTTGAACGCTCCTTCATATGTAGATAACTCCTACACGATAGAAAAGACGTTCAAGAGAAAACGGTCTAAGTTTTACAGCAATTAATATTCAGCAGAGCTATCAAAAAGTGCCCAAATAATATATACGATAATTCGAACGCGTTTTGTACGCAAAGTAGCAATCCGCGGGCAATATAAGGCACTTCGCGATGTCTATCCATGTTCTATACCATGCCAATGTAACTATCATATCTTAGCGTTCGCATACAGCATCTAGAGTTGTGACCTTGAACGCTCCTTCATCAGTAGATAACTCCTACACGATAGAAAAGACGTTCAAGAGAAAACGGTCCAAGTTTCACTGCAATTAGTATGCAGCAGAGCTTTCAAAAAGTGCCCAAATAATATACACGTCAATTCGAACGCATTTTGTACGCAAAGTAGCAATCCGCGGGCTATATAAGGCACTTCGCGATGCCTATCCATGTTCTACAACATGTCAATGTTACTATGATATCTTAGGGTTTGCATAGAGCACAAGGAGCTGTGACCTTGAAAGCGTCTTCATTCGTAGATTACTGCTACACGATAGAAAAGACGTACAAGTGAAAATGGATTTAGTTTTACTGCAATTAGCATGCAGCAGAGCTGCCAAATAATGCCCAGATAATATACGCGTTAATTCGAATGCGTTTTGTAAACAAAGCAGCAATCCGTGGGTTATTGAGGACACTTAGCGATGCCTTTCCATGTTCTACAGCATGTCAATGTTACTATCATATCTTAGGGTTCGCAAAGAGCACAAAGAGCTGTGACCTTGAACGCTCCTTCATTCGTGGATTACTGCCACACGATAGAAAAGACGTACAAGTGAAAATGGATTTAGTTTTACTGCAATTAGCATGCAGCGGAGCTGCCAAATAATGCCCAGATAATATACAAGTTAATTCTAATGCGTTTTGTAAACAAAGCAGCAATCCGTGAGCTATTAAGGACACTTCGCGATGCCTATCCATATTATATACCATGCCATTGTAACTACCATATCTTAGCGTTTGCATACAGCACCTAGAGTTGTGACCTTGAACGCTCCTTCATAAGTAGATAACTCCTACATGATAGAAAAGACGTTCAAGAGAAAACGGTCTAAGTTTTACTGCAATTAGTATGCAGCAGAGCTTTCAAAAAGTGCCCAAATAATATACACGTCAATTCGAACGCGTTTTGTACGCAAAGTAGCAATCCGCGGGCAATATAAGGCACCTCACGATGTCTATCCATGTTCTATACCATGCCAATGTAACTATCATATCTTAGCGTTCGCATACAGCAACTAGAGTTGTGACCTTGAACGCTCCTTCATAAGTAGATAACTCCTACACAATAGCAAAGACGTATAAGTGAAAATGGATTTAGTTTTATGCAGCAGAGCTGCCAAATAATGCCCAGATAATATACGCGTTAATTCGAATGCGTTTTGTAAACAAAGCAGCAATCCGTGGGCTATTAAGGACACTTCGCGATGCCTATCCATATTCTATACCATGCCATTGTAACTACCATATCTTAGCGTTTGCATACAGCACCTAGTGTTGTGACCTTGAACGCTCCTTCATAAGTAGATAACTCCTACACGATAGAAAAGACGTTCAAGAGAAAACGGTCTAAGTTTTACTGCAATTAGTATGCAGCAGAGCTTTCAAAAAGTGCCCAAATAATATACACGTTAATTCGAACGCGTTTTGTACGCAAAGTAGCAATCCGCAGGATATATAAGGCACTTCGCTATTTCTATCCATGTTCTATACCATGCCAATGTAACTATCATATTTTAGCGTTCGCATTCAGCAACTAGAGTTGTGACCTTGAACGCTCCTTCATATGTAGATAACTCCTACACGATAGAAAAGATGTTCAAGAGAAAACGGTCAAAGTTTTACTGCAATTAGTATGCAGCAGAGCTTTCAAAAAGTGCCCAAATAATATGTACGTTAATTCGAACGCGTTTTGTACGCAAAGTAGCAATCCGCGGGCTATATAAGACACTTCGCGATGTCCATCCATGTTCTATACCATGTCAATGTATCTATCATATCTTAGGGTTCGCATAGAGCAATTAGAGCTGTGACCTTGAACGGTCCTTCATAAGTAGATAACTCCTACACGATAGAAAAGACGTTCAAGAGAAAACGGTCTAAGTTTTACTGCAATTAGTATGCAGCAGAGCTTTCAAAAAGTGCCCAAATAATATACACGTCAATTCGAACGCATTTTGTACGCAAAGTAGCAAACCGCGGGCTATATAAGGCACTTCGCGATGCCTATCCATGTTCTACACCATGTCAATGTTACTATCATATCTTAGGGTTCGCATAGAGCACAAGGAGCTGTGACCTTGAACGCGCCTTCATTCGTAGATTACTGCTACACGATAGAAAAGACGTACAAGTGAAAATGGATTTAGTTTTACTGCAATTAGCATGCAGCGGAGCTGCCAAATAATGCCCAGATAATATACAAGTTAATTCGAATGCGTTTTGTAAACAAAGCAGCAATCCGTGAGCTATTAAGGACACTTCGCGATGCCTATCCATATTCTATACCATGCCATTGTAACTACCATATCTTAGCGTTTGCATACAGCACCTAGAGTTGTGACCTTGAACGCTCCTTCATAAGTAGATAACTCCTACACGATAGAAAAGACGTTCAAGAGAAAACGGTCTAAGTTTTACTGCAATTAGTGTGCAGCAGAGCTTTCAAAAAGTGCCCAAATAATATACACGTCAATTCGAAAGCGTTTTGTACGCAAAGTAGCAATCCGCGGGCAATATAAGGCACTTCGCTATTTCTATCCATGTTCTATACCATGCCAATGTAACTATCATATCTTAGCGTTCGCATAGAGCTCCTAGAGTTGTGACCTTGATCGCTCCTTCATAAGTAGATATCTCCTACACGATATAAAAGACGTACAATAGAAAACGGACTAAGTTTTACTGCAATTAGCATTCATCAGAGCTGCCTAATAATGCCCAGATGATATACACGAAAATTCGAATGCGTTTTGTAAACAAAGCAGCAATCCGTGGGCTATGAAGGACACTTCGCGATGCCTATCCTTTTTCTATACCATGCCATTGAAACTACCATATCTTAGCGTTTGCATACAGCACCTAGAGTTGTGACCTTGAACGCTCCTTCATAAGTAGATAACTCCTACACGATAGAAAAGACGTTCAAGAGAAAACGGTCTAAGTTTCACTGCAATTAGTATGCAGCAGAGCTTTCAGAAAATGCCCAAATAATATACACGTTAATTCGAACGCGTTTTGTACGCAAAGTAGCAATCCGTGGGCAATATAAGGCACTTCGCGATGTCTATCCATGTTCTATACCATGCCAATGTAACTATCATATCTTAGCTTTCGCATACAGCATCTAGAGATGTGACCTTGAACGCTCCTTCATAAGTAGATAACTCCTACACGATATAAGAGACGTACAATAGAAAACGGTCAAAGTTTTACTGCAATTAGCATGCAGCAGAGCTGCCTAATAATGCCCAGATGATATACACGAAAATTCGAATGCGTTTTGTAAACAAAGCAGCAATCCGTGGGCTATTAAAGACACTTCGCGATGCCTATCCATTTTCTATACCATGCCATTGTAACTACCATATCTCAGCGTTCGCATACAGCACCTAGAGTTGTGACCTTCAACGCTCCTTCATAAGTAAATAACTCCTACACGATAGAAAAGACGTTCAAGAGAAAACGGTCTAAGTTTTACTGCAATTAATATTCAGCAGAGCTTTCAAAAAGTGCCCAAATAATATACACGTTAATTCGAACGCGTTTTGTACGCAAAGTAGCAATCCGCGGGATATATAAGGCACTTCGCTATTTCTATCCATGTTCTATACCATGCCAATGTAACTATCATATCTTAGCGTTCGCATTCAGCAACTAGAGTTGTGACCTTGAACGCTCCTTCATAAGTAGATAACTCCTACACGATAGAAAAGACGTTCAAGAGAAAACGGTCAAAGTTTTACTGCAATTAGTATGCAGCAGAGCTTTCAAAAAGTGCCCAAATAATATACACGTCTATTCGAAAGCGTTTTGTACGCAAAGTAGCAATCCCCCGGCTATATAAGGCACTTCGCTATTTCTATCCATGTTCTATACCATGCCAATGTAACTATCATATCTTAGCGTTCGCATACAGCAACTTGAGTTGTGACCTTGAACAATAATAGAAAACGGTCAAAGTTTTACTGCAATTAGCATGCAGCAGAGCTGCCTAATAATGCCCAGATGATATACACGAAAATTCGAATGCGTTTTGTAAACAAAGCAGCAATCCGTGGGCTATTAAAGACACTTCGCGATGCCTATCCATTTTCTATACCATGCCATTGTAACTACCATATCTCAGCGTTCGCATACAGCACCTAGAGTTGTGACCTTCAACGCTCCTTCATAAGTAAATAACTCCTACACGATAGAAAAGACGTTCAAGAGAAAACGGTCTAAGTTTTACTGCAATTAATATTCAGCAGAGCTTTCAAAAAGTGCCCAAATAATATACACGTTAATTCGAACGCGTTTTGTACGCAAAGTAGCAATCCGCGGGATATATAAGGCACTTCGCTATTTCTATCCATGTTCTATACCATGCCAATGTAACTATCATATCTTAGCGTTCGCATTCAGCAACTAGAGTTGTGACCTTGAACGCTCCTTCATAAGTAGATAACTCCTACACGATAGAAAAGACGTTCAAGAGAAAACGGTCAAAGTTTTACTGCAATTAGTATGCAGCAGAGCTTTCAAAAAGTGCCCAAATAATATACACGTCAATTCGAAAGCGTTTTGTACGCAAAGTAGCAATCCCCCGGCTATATAAGGCACTTCGCTATTTCTATCCATGTTCTATACCATGCCAATGTAACTATCATATCTTAGCGTTCGCATACAGCAACTTGAGTTGTGACCTTGAACGCTCCTTCATAAGTAGATAACTCCTACACGATAGAAAAGACGTTCAAGGGAAAAAGGTCTAAGTTTTACTGCAATTAGTATGCAGCAGAGCTTTCAAAAAGAGCCCAAATAATATATACGTTAATTCGAACGCGTTTTGTACGCAAAGTAGCAATCCGCGGGCTATATAAGACACTTCGCGATGTCCATCCATGTTCTATACCATGTCAATGTATCTATCATATCTTAGGGTTCGCATAGAGCAATTAGAGCTGTGACCTTGAACGGTCCTTCATAAGTAGATAACTCCTACACGATAGAAAAGACGTTCAAGAGAAAACGGTCTAAGTTTTACTGTAATTAGTATGCAGCAGAGCTTTCAAAAAGTGCCCAAATAATTTACACGTCAATTCGAACGCATTTTGTACGCAAAGTAGCAATCCGCGGGCTATATAAGGCACTTCGCGATGCCTACCCATGTTCTACACAATGTCAATGTTACTATCATATCTTAGGGTTCGCATAGAGCACAAGGAGCTGTGACCTTGAACGCGCCTTCATTTGTTGATTACTGCTACACGATAGAAAAGACGTACAAGTGAAAATGAATTTAGTTTTACTGCAATTAGCATGCAGCAGAGCTGCCAAATAATGCCCAGATAATATACGCGTTAATTCGAATGCGTTTTGTAAACAAAGCAGCAATCCGTGGGCTATTGAGGACACTTAGCGATGCCTTTCCTTGTTCTACAGCATGTCAATGTTACTATCATACCTTAGGGTTCGCATAGAGCACAAAGAGCTGTGACTTTGAACGCTCCTTCATTCGTAGATTTCTGCCACACGATAGAAAAGACGTACAAGTGAAAATGGATTTAGTTTTACTGCAATTAGCATGCAGCGGAGCTGCCAAATAATGCCCAGATAATATACAAGTTAATTCGAATGCGTTTTGTAAACAAAGCAGCAATCCGTGAGCTATTAAGGACACTTCGCGATGCCTATCCATATTCTATACCATGCCAATGTAACTATCATATCTTAGCGTCCGCATACAGCATCTAGAGTTGTGACCTTGAACGCTCCTTCATAAGTAGATAACTCCGACACAATAGAAAAGACGTATAAGTGAAAATGGATTTAGTTTTACTGCAATAAGCATGCAGCAGTGCTGCCAAATAATTCCCAGATAATATACGCGTTAATTCGAATGCGTTTTGTAAACAAAGCAGCAATCCGTGGGCTATGAAGGACACTTCGCGATGCCTATCCTTTTTCTATACCATGCCATTGAAACTACCATATCTTAGCGTTTGCATACAGCACCTAGAGTTGTGACCTTGAACGCTCCTTCATAAGTAGATAACTCCTACACGATAGAAAAGACGTTCAAGAGAAAACGGTCTAAGTTTTACTGCAATTAGTGTGCAGCAGAGCTTTCAAAAAGTGCCCAAATAATATACACGTCAATTCGAAAGCGTTTTGTACGCAAAGTAGCAATCCGCGGGCAATATAAGGCACTTCGCTATTTCTATCCATGTTCTATACCATGCCAATGTAACTATCATACCTTAGCGTTCGCATAGAGCTCCTAGAGCTGTGACCTTGAACGCGCCTTCATTCGTAGATTACTGCTACACGATAGAAAAGACGTACAAGTGAAAATGGATTTAGTTTTACTGCAATTAGCATGCAGCAGAGCTGCCAAATAATGCCCAGATAATATACGCGTTAATTCGAATACGTTTTGTAAACAAAGCAGCAATCCGTGGGCTATTGAGGACACTTAGCGATGCCTTTCCATGTTCCACAGCATGTCAATGTTACTATCATATCTTAGTGTTCGCATAGAGCGCAAAGAGCTGTGACCTTGAACGCTCCTTCATTCGTAGATTACTGCCACACGATAGAAAAGACGTACAAGTGAAAATGGATTTAGTTTTTCTGCAATTAGCATGCAGCGGAGCTGCCAAATAATCCCAGATAATATACAAGTTAATTCGAATGCGTTTTGTAAACAAAGCAGCAATCCGTGAGCTATTAAGGACACTTCGCGATGCCTATCCATATTCTATACCATGCCATTGTAACTACCATATCTTAGCGTTTGCATACAGCACCTAGAGTTGTGACCTTGAACGCTCCTTCATAAGTAAATAACTCCTACACGATAGAAAAAAGGTTCAAGAGAAAACGGTCCAAGTTTCACTGCAATTAGTATGCAGCAGAGCTTTCAGAAAATGCCCAAATAATATACACGTTAATTCGAACGCGTTTTGTACGCAAAGTAGCAATCCGCGGGCAATATAAGGCACTTCGCGATGTCTAACCATGTTCTATACCATGCCAATGTAACTATCATATCTTAGCGTCCGCATACAGCATCTAGAGTTGTGACCTTGAACGCTCCTTCATAAGTAGATAACTCCTACACGATAAAAAAGACGTTCAAGAGAAAACGGTCTAAGTTTTACTGCAATTAGTATGCAGCAGAGCTTTCAAAAAGTGCCCAAATAATATATACGTTAATTCGAACGCGTTTTGTACGCAAAGTAGCAATCCGCGGGCTATATAAGGCACTTTGCGATGTCCATCCATGTTCTATACCATGTCAATGTTACTATCATATCTTAGGGTTCGCATAGAGCAATTAGAGCTGTGACCTTGAAAGGTCCTTCATAAGTAGATAACTCATACACGATAGAAAAGACGTTCAAGAGAAAACGGTCAAGTTTTACTGCAATTAGTATGCAGCAGAGCTTTCAAAAAGAGCCCAAATAATATATACGTTAATTCGAACGCGTTTTGTACGCAAAGTAGCAATCCGCGGGCTATATAAGGCACTTTGCGATGTCCATCCATGTTCTATACCAT
Organism: Tetropium fuscum; assembly: GCA_964058915.1. Lineage (NCBI taxonomy): Eukaryota > Metazoa > Arthropoda > Insecta > Coleoptera > Cerambycidae > Tetropium > Tetropium fuscum. Next base: position 308,977 of record CAXKVY010008208.1, read on the forward strand.
GTCAATGTTACTATCATATCTTAGGGTTCGCATAGAGCAATTAGAGCTGTGACCTTGAACGGTCCTTCATAAGTAGATAACTCCTACACGATAGAAAAGACGTTAAAGAGAAAACGGTCTAAGTTTTACTGCAATTAGTATGCAGCAGAGCTTTCAGAAAGTGCCCAAATAATATACACGTTAATTCGAACGCGTTTTGTACGCAAAGTAGCAATCCGCGGGCAATATAAGGCACTTCGCGATGTCTATCCATGTTCTATACCATTCCAATGTAACTATCATATCTTAGCGTTCGCATAGAGCTCCTAGAGTTGTGACCTTGAACGCTCCTTCATAAGTAGATATCTCCTACACGATATAAAAGACGTACAATAGAAAACGGACTAAGTTTTACTGCAATTAGCATTCAGCAGAGCTGCCTAATAATGCCCAGATGATATACACGAAAATTCGAATGCGTTTTGTAAACAAAGCAGCAATCCGTGGGCTATTGAGGACACTTAGCGATGCCTTTCCATGTTCTACAGCATGTCAATGTTACTATCATATCTTAGGGTTCGCATAGAGCACAAAGAGCTGTGACCTTGAACGCTCCTTCATTCGTGGATTACTGCCACACGATAGAAAAGACGTACAAGTGAAAATGGATTTAGTTTTACTGCAATTAGCATGCAGTGGAGCTGCCAAATAATGCCCAGATAATATACAAGTTAATTCGAATGCGTTTTGTAAACAAAGCAGCAATCCGTGAGCTATTAAGGACACTTCGCGATGCCTATCCATATTCTATACCATGCCAATGTAACTATCATATCTTAGCGTTCGCATACAGCACCTAGCGTTGTGACTTTGAACGCTCCTTCATAAGTAGATAACTCCTACACGATAGAAAAGACTTTCAAGGGAAAACGGTCTAAGTTTCACAGCAATTAGTATGCAGCAGAGCTTTCAGAAAATGCCCAAATAATATACACGTAAATTCGAACGCGTTTTGTACGCAAAGTAGCAATCCGCGGGCAATATAAGGCACTTCGCGATGTCTATCCATATTCTATACCATGCCAATGTAACTATCATATCTTAGCGTTCGCATACAGCAACTAGATTTGTGCCTTGAACGCTCCTTCATATGTAGATAACTCCTACACGATAGAAAAGACGTTCAAGAGAAAACGGTCTAAGTTTTACAGCAATTAATATTCAGCAGAGCTATCAAAAAGTGCCCAAATAATATACACGTTAATTCGAACGCGTTTTGTACGCAAAGTAGCAATCCGCGGGCTATATAAGGCACTTCGCGATGTCTATCCATGTTCTATACCATGCCAATGTAACTATCATATCTTAGCGTTCGCATACAGCATCTAGAGTTGTGACCTTGAACGCTCCTTCATAAGTAGATAACTCCTACACGATAGAAGAGACGTTCAAGAGAAAACGGTCTAAGTTTTACTGCAATTAGTATACAGCAGAGCTTTCAAAAAGTGCCCAAATAATATACACGTCAATTCGAAAGCGTTTTGTACGCAAAGTAGCAATCCGCGGGCTATATAAGGCACTTTGCGATGTCCATCCATGTTCTATACCATGCCAATGTAACTATCATATCTTAGCGTTCGCATACAGCATCTAGAGTTGTGACCTTGAACGCTCCTTCATAAGTAGATAACTCCTACACGATAGAAAAGCCGTTCAAGAGAAAACGGTCTAAGTTTTACTGCAATTAGTATGCAGCAAAGCTTTCAAAGAGCTATTTCTATCCATGTTCTATACCATGCCAATGTAACTATCATATCTTAGCGTTCGCATACAGCAACCTAGCGTTGTGACTTTGAACGCTCCTTCATAAGTAGATAACTCCTACACGATAGAAATGACTTTCAAGGGAAAACGGTCTAAGTTTTACTGCAATTAGTATGCAGCAGAGCTTTCAAAAAGAGCCCAAATAATATATACGTTAATTCGAACGCGTTTTGTACGCAAAGTAGCAATCCGCGGGCTATATAAGGCACTTTGCGATGTCCATCCATGTTCTATACCATGTCAATGTTACTATTATATCTTAGGGTTCTAATAGAGCAATTAGAGCTGTGACCTTGAAAGGTCCTTCATAAGTAGATAACTCCTACACGATAGAAAAGACGTTCAAGAGAAAACGGTCTAAGTTTTACTGCAATTAATATGCAGCAGAGCTTTCAAAAAGAGCCCAAATAATATATACGTTAATTCGAACGCGTTTTGTATGCAAAGTAGCAATCCGCGGGCTATATAAGGCACTTTGCGATGTCCATCCAGGTTCTATACCATGTCAATGTTACTATCATATCTTAGGGTTCGCATAGAGCAATTAGAGCTGTGACCTTGAACGGTCCTTCATAAGTAGATAACTCCTACACGATAGAAAAGACGTTCAAGAGAAAACGGTCTAAGTTTTACTGCAATTAGTATGCAGCAGAGCTTTCAGAAAGTGCCCAAATAATATACACGTTAATTCGAACGCGTTTTGTACGCAAAGCAGCAATCCGCGGGCAATATAAGGCACTTCGCGATGTCTATCCATGTTCTATACCATGCCAATGTAACTATCATATCTTAGCGTTCGCATAGAGCTCCTAGAGTTGTGACCTTGAACGCTCCTTCATAAGTAGATATCTCCTACACGATATAAAAGACGTACAATAGAAGACGGACTAAGTTTAACTGCAATTAGCATTCAGCAGAGCTGCCTAATAATGCCCAGATGATATACACGAAAATTCGAATGCGTTTTGTAAACAAAGCAGCAATCCGTGGGCTATTAAGGACACTTCGCGATGCCTATCCTTTTTCTATACCATGCCATTGAAACTACCATATCTTAGCGTTTGCATACAGCACCTAGAGTTGTGACCTTGAACGCTCCTTCATATGTAGATAACTCCTACACGATAGAAAAGACGTTCAAGAGAAAACGGTCTAAGTTTTACAGCAATTAATATTCAGCAGAGCTATCAAAAAGTGCCCAAATAATATACACGTTAATTCGAACGCGTTTTGTACGCAAAGTAGCAATCCGCGGGCTATATAAGGCACTTCGCGATGTCTATCCATGTTCTATACCATGCCAATGTAACTATCATATCTTAGCGTTCGCATACAGCATCTAGAGTTGTGACCTTGAACGCTCCTTCATAAGTAGATAACTCCTACACGATAGAAGAGACGTTCAAGAGAAAACGGTCTAAGTTTTACTGCAATTAGTATACAGCAGAGCTTTCAAAAAGTGCCCAAATAATATACACGTCAATTCGAAAGCGTTTTGTACGCAAAGTAGCAATCCGCGGGCTATTTAAGGCACTTCGCTATTTCTATCCATGTTCTATACCAGGCCAATGTAACTATCATATCTTAGCGTTCGCATACAGCACCTAGGGTTGTGACCTTGAACGCTCCTTCATAAGTAGATAACTCCTACACGATAGAAAAGACGTTCAAGGGAAAACGGTCTAAGTTTTACTGCAATTAGTATGCAGCAGAGCTATCAAAAAGAGCCCAAATAATATATACGTTAATTCGAACGCGTTTTGTACGCAAAGTAGCAATCCGCGGGCTATATAAGGCACTTTGCGATGTCCATCCATGTTCTATAACATGTCAATGTTACTATCATATCTTAGGGTTCGCATAGAGCAATTAGAGCTGTGACCTTGAAAGGTCCTTCATAAGTAGATAACTCCTACACGATAGAAAAGACGTTCAAGAGAAAACGGTCTAAGTTTTACTGCAATTAGTATGCAGCAGAGCTTTCAAAAAGAGCCCAAATAATATATACGTTAATTCGAACGCGTTTTGTATGCAAAGTAGCAATCCGCGGGCTATATAAGGCACTTTGCGATGTCCATCCATGTTCTATACCATGTCAATGTTACTATCATATCTTAGGGTTCGCATAGAGCAATTAGAGCTGTGACCTTGAACGGTCCTTCATAAATAGATAACTCCTACAGGATAGAAAAGACGTTCAAGAGAAAACGGTCTAAGTTTTACTGCAATTAGTATGCAGCAGAGGTATCAGAAAGTGCCCAAATAATATACACGTTAATTCGAACGCGTTTTGTACGCAAAGTAGCAATCCGCGGACAATATAAGGCACTTCGAGATGTCTATCCATGTTCTATACCATGCCAATGTAACTATCATATCTTAGCGTTCGCATAGAGCTCCTAGAGTTGTGACCTTGAACGCTCCTTCATAAGTAGATATCTCCTACACGATATAAAAGACGTACAATAGAAAACGGACTAAATTTTACTGCAATTAGCATTCAGCAGAGCTGCCTAATAATGCCCAGATGATATACACGAAAATTCGAATGCGTTTTGTAAACAAAGCAGCAATCCGTGGGCTATTAAGGACACTTCGCGATGCCTATCCTTTTTCTATACCATGCCATTGAAACTACCATATCTTAGCGTTTGCATACAGCACCTAGAGTTGTGACCTTGAACGCTCCTTCATATGTAGATAACTCTTACACGATAGAAAATACGTTCAAGAGAAAACGGTCTAAGTTTTACAGCAATTAATATTCAGCAGAGCTTTCAAAAAGTGCCCAAATAATATACACGTTAATTCGAACGCGTTTTGTACGCAAAGTAGCAATCCGCGGGCTATATAAGGCACTTCGCGATGTCTATCCATGTTCTATACCATGCCAATGTAACTATCATATCTTAGCGTTCGCATATAGCATCTAGTGTTGTGACCTTGAACGCTCCTTCATAAGTAGATAACTCCTACACGATAGAAGAGACGTTCAAGAGAAAACGGTCTAAGTTTTACTGCATTTAGTATGCAGCAGAGCTCTCAAAAAGTGCCCAAATAATATACACGTCAATTCGAAAGCGTTTTGTACGCAAAGTAGCAATCCGCGGGCTATATAAGGCACTTCGCTATTTCTATCCATGTTCTATACCATACAAATTTAACTATCATATCTTAGCGTTCGCATACAGCACCTAGCGTTGTGATCTTGAACGCTCCTTCATAAGTAGATAACTCCTACACGATAGAAAAGACGTTCAAGGTAAAACGGTCTAAGTTTTACTGCAATTAGTATGCAGCAGAGCTTTCAAAAAGAGCCCAAATAATATATACGTTAATTCGAACGCGTTTTGGACGCAAAGTAGCAATCCGCGGGGTATATAAGGCACTTTGCGATGTCCATCCATGTTCTATACCATGTCAATGTTACTATCATATCTTAGGGTTCGCATAGAGCAATTAGAGCTGTGACCTTGAACGGTGCTTCATAAGTAGATAACTCCTACACGATAGAAAAGACGTTCAAGAGAAAACGGTCTAAGTTTTACTGCAATTAGTATGCAGCAGAGCTTTCAGAAAGTGCCCAAATAATATACACGTTAATTCGAACGCGTTTTGTACGCAAAGTAGCAATCCGAGGGCAATATAAGGCACTTCACGATGTCTATCCATGTTCTATACCATGCCAATGTAACTATCATATCTTAGCGTTCGCATAGAGCTCCTAGAGTTGTGACCTTGAACGCTCCTTCATAAGTAGATATCTCCTACACGATATAAAAGACGTACAATAGAAAACGGACTAAGTTTTACTGCAATTAGCATTCAGCAGAGCTGCCTAATAATGCCCAGATGATATACACGAAAATTCGAATGCGTTTTGTAAACAAAGCAGCAATCCGTGGGCTATTGAGGACACTTAGCGATGCCTTTCCATGTTCTACAGCATGTCAATGTTGCTATCATATCTTAGTGTTCGCATACAGCGCAAAGAGCTGTGACCTTGAACGCTCCTTCATAAGTAGATAACTCCTACACGATAGAAAAGACGTTCAAGAGAAAACGGTCTAAGTTTTACTGCAATTAGTATGCTGCAGAGCTTTCAAAATGTGCCCAAATAATATACACGTCAATTCGAACGCATTTTGTACGCAAAGTAGCAATCCGCGGGCTATATAAGGCACTTCGCGATGCCTATCCATGTTCCACACCATGTCAATGTTACTATCATATCTTATGGTTCGCATAGAGCACAAGGAGCTGTGACCTTTAACGCGCCTTCATTCGTAGATTCCTGCTACACGAAAGAAAAGACGTACAAGTGAAAATGGATTTAGTTTTACTGCAATTAGGATGCAGCAGAGCTGCCAAATAATGCCCAGATAATATACGCGTTAATTCGAATACGTTGTGTAAACAAAGCAGCAATCCGTGGGCTATTGAGGACACTTAGCGATGCCTTTCCATGTTCTACAGCATGTCAATGTTACTATCATATCTTAGTGTTCGCATAGAGCGCAAAGAGCTGTGACCTTGAACGCTCCTTCATTCGTAGATTACTGCCACACGATAGAAAAGACGTACAAGTGAAAATGGATTTAGTTTTACTGCAATTAGCATGCAGCGGAGCTGCCAAATAATGCCCAGATAATATACAAGTTAATTCGAATGCGTTTTGTAAACAAAGCAGCAATCCGTGAGCTATTAAGGACACTTCGCGATGCCTATCCATATTCTATACCATGCCATTGTAACTACCATATCTTAGCGTTTGCATACAGCACCTAGAGTTGTGACCTTGAACGCTCCTACATAAGTAAATAACTCCTACACGAATAGAAGAGAAACAACTCCTACAAATAATATACACGTCAATTCGAACGCATTTTGTACTCAAAGTAGCAATCCGCGGGCAATATAAGGCACTTCGCGATGTCTATCCATGTTCTATACCATGCCAATGTAACTATCATATCTTAGCGTTCGCATACAGCATCTAGAGTTGTGACCTTGAACGCTCCTTCATAAGTAGATTACTCCTACACGATAGAAAAGACGTTCAAGAGAAAACGGTCTAAGTTTCACAGCAATTAGTATGCAGCAGAGCTTTCAGAAAATGCCCAAATAATATACACGTAAATTCGAACGCGTTTTGTACGCAAAGTAGCAATCCGCGGGCAATATAAGGCACTTCGCGATGTCTATCCATATTCTATACCATGCCAATGTAACTATCATATCTTAGCGTTGGCATACAGCAACTAGATTTGTGCCTTGAACGCTCCTTCATATGTAGATAACTCCTACACGATAGAAAAGACGTTCAAGAGAAAACGGTCTAAGTTTTAAAGCAATTAATATTCAGCAGAGCTTTCAAAAAGAGCCCAAATAATATATACGTTAATTCGAACGCGCTTTGTACGCAAAGTAGCAATCCGCGGGCTATATAAGGCACTTTGCGATGTCCATCCATGTTCTATACCATGCCAATGTAACTATCATATCTTAGCGTCCGCATACAGCATCTAGAGTTGTGACCTTGAACGCTCCTTCATAAGTAGATAACTCCTACACGATAAAAAAGACGTTCAAGAGAAAACGGTCTAAGTTTTACTGCAATTAGTATGCAGCAGAGCTTTCAAAAAGTGCCCAAATAATATATACGTTAATTCGAACGCGTTTTGTACGCAAAGTAGCAATCCGCGGGCTATATAAGGCACTTTGCGATGTCCATCCATGTTCTATACCATGTCAATGTTACTATCATATCTTAGGGTTCGCATAGAGCAATTAGAGCTGTGACCTTGAAAGGTCCTTCATAAGTAGATAACTCATACACGATAGAAAAGACGTTCAAGAGAAAAAGGTCAAGTTTTACTGCAATTAGTATGCAGCAGAGCTTTCAAAAAGAGCCCAAATAATATATACGTTAATTCGAACGCGTTTTGTACGCAAAGTAGCAATCCGCGGGCTATATAAGGCACTTTGCGATGTCCATCCATGTTCTATACCATGTCAATGTTACTATCATATCTTAGGGTTCGCATAGAGCAATTAGAGCTGTGACCTTGAACGGTCCTTCATAAGTAGATAACTCCTACACGATAGAAAAGACGTTCAAGAGAAAACGGTCTAAGTTTTACTGCAATTAGTATGCAGCAGAGCTTTCAGAAAGTGCCCAAATAATATACACGTTAATTCGAACGCGTTTTGTACGCAAAGTAGCAATCCGCGGGCAATATAAGGCACTTCGCGATGTCTATCCATGTTCTATACCATGCCAATGTAACTATCATATCTTAGCGTTCGCATAGAGCTCCTAGAGTTGTGACCTTGAACGCTCCTTCATAAGTAGATATCTCCTACACGATATAAAAGACGTACAATAGAAAACGGACTAAGTTTTACTGCAATTAGCATTCAGCAGAGCTGCCTAATAATGCCCAGATGATATACACGAAAATTCGAATGCGTTTTGTAAACAAAGCAGCAATCCGTGGGCTATTGAGGACACTTAGCGATGCCTTTCCATGTTCTACAGCATGTCAATGTTACTATCATATCTTAGGGTTCGCATAGAGCACAAAGAGCTGTGACCTTGAACGCTCCTTCATTCGTGGATTACTGCCACACGATAGAAAAGACGTACAAGTGAAAATGGATTTAGTTTTACTGCAATTAGCATGCAGTGGAGCTGCCAAATAATGCCCAGATAATATACAAGTTAATTCGAATGCGTTTTGTAAACAAAGCAGCAATCCGTGAGCTATTAAGGACACTTCGCGATGCCTATCCATATTCTATACCATGCCAATGTAACTATCATATCTTAGCGTTCGCATACAGCACCTAGCGTTGTGACTTTGAACGCTCCTTCATAAGTAGATAACTCCTACACGATAGAAAAGACTTTCAAGGGAAAACGGTCTAAGTTTCACAGCAATTAGTATGCAGCAGAGCTTTCAGAAAATGCCCAAATAATATACACGTAAATTCGAACGCGTTTTGTACGCAAAGTAGCAATCCGCGGGCAATATAAGGCACTTCGCGATGTCTATCCATATTCTATACCATGCCAATGTAACTATCATATCTTAGCGTTCGCATACAGCAACTAGATTTGTGCCTTGAACGCTCCTTCATATGTAGATAACTCCTACACGATAGAAAAGACGTTCAAGAGAAAACGGTCTAAGTTTTACAGCAATTAATATTCAGCAGAGCTTTCAAAAAGAGCCCAAATAATATATACGTTAATTAGAACGCGCTTTGTACGCAAAGTAGCAATCCGCGGGCTATATAAGGCACTTTGCGATGTCCATCCATGTTCTATACCATGCCAATGTAACTATCATATCTTAGCGTTCGCATACAGCATCTAGAGTTGTGACCTTGAACGCTCCTTCATAAGTAGATAACTCCTACACGATAGAAAAGACTTTCAAGGGAAAACGGTCTAAGTTTTACTGCAATTAGTATGCAGCAGAGCTTTCAAAAAGAGCCCAAATAATATATACGTTAATTCGAACGCGTTTTGTACGCAAAGTAGCAATCCGCGGGCTATATAAGGCACTTTGCGATGTCCATCCATGTTCTATACCATGTCAATGTTACTATTATATCTTAGGGTTCTAATAGAGCAATTAGAGCTGTGACCTTGAAAGGTCCTTCATAAGTAGATAACTCCTACACGATAGAAAAGACGTTCAAGAGAAAACGGTCTAAGTTTTACTGCAATTAATATGCAGCAGAGCTTTCAAAAAGAGCCCAAATAATATATACGTTAATTCGAACGCGTTTTGTATGCAAAGTAGCAATCCGCGGGCTATATAAGGCACTTTGCGATGTCCATCCATGTTCTATACCATGTTAATGTTACTATCATATCTTAGGGTTCGCATAGAGCAATTAGAGCTGTGACCTTGAACGGTCCTTCATAAGTAGATAACTCCTACACGATAGAAAAGACGTTCAAGAGAAAACGGTCTAAGTTTTACTGCAATTAGTATGCAGCAGAGCTTTCAGAAAGTGCCCAAATAATATACACGTTAATTCGAACGCGTTTTGTACGCAAAGCAGCAATCCGCGGGCAATATAAGGCACTTCGCGATGTCTATCCATGTTCTATACCATGCCAATGTAACTATCATATCTTAGCGTTCGCATAGAGCTCCTAGAGTTGTGACCTTGAACGCTCCTTCATAAGTAGATATCTCCTACACGATATAAAAGACGTACAATAGAAGACGGACTAAGTTTAACTGCAATTAGCATTCAGCAGAGCTGCCTAATAATGCCCAGATGATATACACGAAAATTCGAATGCGTTTTGTAAACAAAGCAGCAATCCGTGGGCTATTAAGGACACTTCGCGATGCCTATCCTTTTTCTATACCATGCCATTGAAACTACCATATCTTAGCGTTTGCATACAGCACCTAGAGTTGTGACCTTGAACGCTCCTTCATATGTAGATAACTCCTACACGATAGAAAAGACGTTCAAGAGAAAACGGTCTAAGTTTTACAGCAATTAATATTCAGCAGAGCTATCAAAAAGTGCCCAAATAATATACACGTTAATTCGAACGCGTTTTGTACGCAAAGTAGCAATCCGCGGGCTATATAAGGCACTTCGCGATGTCTATCCATGTTCTATACCATGCCAATGTAACTATCATATCTTAGCGTTCGCATACAGCATCTAGAGTTGTGACCTTGAACGCTCCTTCATAAGTAGATAACTCCTACACGATAGAAGAGACGTTCAAGAGAAAACGGTCTAAGTTTTACTGCAATTAGTATACAGCAGAGCTTTCAAAAAGTGCCCAAATAATATACACGTCAATTCGAAAGCGTTTTGTACGCAAAGTAGCAATCCGCGGGCTATTTAAGGCACTTCGCTATTTCTATCCATGTTCTATACCAGGCCAATGTAACTATCATATCTTAGCGTTCGCATACAGCACCTAGGGTTGTGACCTTGAACGCTCCTTCATAAGTAGATAACTCCTACACGATAGAAAAGACGTTCAAGGGAAAACGGTCTAAGTTTTACTGCAATTAGTATGCAGCAGAGCTATCAAAAAGAGCCCAAATAATATATACGTTAATTCGAACGCGTTTTGTACGCAAAGTAGCAATCCGCGGGCTATATAAGGCACTTTGCGATGTCCATCCATGTTCTATAACATGTCAATGTTACTATCATATCTTAGGGTTCGCATAGAGCAATTAGAGCTGTGACCTTGAAAGGTCCTTCATAAGTAGATAACTCCTACACGATAGAAAAGACGTTCAAGAGAAAACGGTCTAAGTTTTACAGCAATTAATATTCAGCAGAGCTTTCAAAAAGAGCCCAAATAATATATACGTTAATTCGAACGCGCTTTGTACGCAAAGTAGCAATCCGCGGGCTATATAAGGCACTTTGCGATGTCCATCCATGTTCTATACCATGCCAATGTAACTATCATATCTTAGCGTTCGCATACAGCATCTAGAGTTGTGACCTTGAACGCTCCTTCATAAGTAGATAACTCCTACACGATAGAAAAGCCGTTCAAGAGAAAACGGTCTAAGTTTTACTGCAATTAGTATGCAGCAGAGCTTTCAAAAAGTGCCCAAATAATATACACGTCAATTCGAAAGCGTTTTGTACACAAAGTAGCAATCCGCGGGCTATATAAGGCACTTCGCTATTTCTATCCATGTTCTATACCATGCCAATGTAACTATCATATCTTAGCGTTCGCATACAGCACTTAGCGTTGTGACTTTGAACGCTCCTTCATAAGTAGATAACTCCTACACGATAGAAAAGACTTTCAAGGGAAAACGGTCTAAGTTTTACTGCAATTAGTATGCAGCAGAGCTTTCAAAAAGAGCCCAAATAATATATACGTTAATTCGAATGCGTTTTGTACGCAAAGTAGCAATCCGCGGGCTATATAAGGCACTTTGCGATGTCCATCCATGTTCTATACCATGTCAATGTTACTATTATATCTTAGGGTTCTAATAGAGCAATTAGAGCTGTGACCTTGAAAGGTCCTTCATAAGTAGATAACTCCTACACGATAGAAAAGACGTTCAAGAGAAAACGGTCTAAGTTTTACTGCAATTAATATGCAGCAGAGCTTTCAAAAAGAGCCCAAATAATATATACGTTAATTCGAACGCGTTTTGTATGCAAAGTAGCAATCCGCGGGCTATTTAAGGCACTTTGCGATGTCCATCCATGTTCTATACCATGTCAATATTACTATCATATCTTAGGGTTCGCATAGAGCAATTAGAGCTGTAACCTTGAACGGTCCTTCATAAGTAGATAACTCCTACACGATAGAAAAGACGTTCAAGAGAAAACGGTCTAAGTTTTACAGCAATTAATATTCAGCAGAGCTTTCAAAAAGTGCCCAAATAATATACATGTTAATTCGAACGCGTTTTGTATGCAAAGTAGCAATCCGCGGGCTATATAAGGCACTTTGCGATGTCCATCCATGTTCTATACCATGTCAATGTTACTATCATATCTTAGGGTTCGCATAGAGCAATTAGAGCTGTAACCTTGAACGGTCCTTCATAAGTAGATAACTCCTACACGATAGAAAAGACGTTCAAGAGAAAACGGTCTAAGTTTTACTGCAATTAGTATGCAGCAGAGCTTTCAGAAAGTGCCCAAATAATATACACGTTAATTCGAACGCGTTTTGTACGCAAAGTAGCAATCCGCGGGCAATATAAGGCACTTCGCGATGTCTATCCATGTTCTATACCATGCCAATGTAACTATCATATCTTAGCGTTCGCATAGAGCTCCTAGAGTTGTGACCTTGAACGCTCCTTCATAAGTAGATATCTCCTACACGATATAAAAGACGTACAATAGAAAACGGACTAAGTTTAACTGCAATTAGCATTCAGCAGAGCTGCCAATAATGCCCAGATGATATACACGAAAATTCGAATGCGTTTTGTAAACAAAGCAGCAATCCGTGGGCTATTAAGGACACTTCGCGATGCCTATCCTTTTTCTATACCATGCCATTGAAACTACCATATCTTAGCGTTTGCATACAGCACCTAGAGTTGTGACCTTGAACGCTCCTTCATATGTAGATAACTCCTACACGATAGAAAAGACGTTCAAGAGAAAACGGTCTAAGTTTTACAGCAATTAGTATTCAGCAGAGCTATCAAAAAGTGCCCAAATAATATACACGTTAATTCGAACGCGTTTTGTACGCAAAGTAGCAATCCGCGGGCTATATAAGGCACTTCGCGATGTCTATCCATGTTCTATACCATGCCAATGTAACTATCATATCTTAGCGTTCGCATACAGCATCCAGAGTTGTGACCTTGAACGCTCCTTCATAAGTAGATAACTCCTACACGATAGAAGAGACGTTCAAGAGAAAACGGTCTATGTTTTACTGCAATTAGTATGCAGCAGAGCTTTCAAAAAGTGCCCAAATAATATACACGTCAATTCGAAAGCGTTTTGTACGCAAAGTAGCAATCCGCGGGCTATATAAGGCACTTCGCTATTTCTATCCATGTTCTATACCATGCAAATTTAACTATCATATCTTAGCGTTCGCATACAGCACCTAGCGTTGTGACCTTGAACGCTCCTTCATAAGTAGATAACTCCTACACTATAGAAAAGACGTTCAAGGGAAAACGGTCTAAGTTTTACTGCAATTAGTATGCAGCAGAGCTTTCAAAAAGAGCCCAAATAATATATACGTTAATTCGAACGCGTTTTGTACGCAAAGTAGCAATCCGCGGGCTATATAAGGCACTTTGCGATGTCCATCCATGTTCTATACCATGTCAATGTTACTATCATATCTTAGGGTTCGCATAGAGCAATTAGAGCTGTGACCTTGAACGGTCCTTCATAAGTAGATAACTCCTACACGATAGAAAAGACGTTCAAGAGAAAACGGTCTAAGTTTTACTGCAATTAGTATGCAGCAGAGCTTTCAGAAAGTGCCCAAATAATATACACGTTAATTCGAACGCGTTTTGTACGCAAAGTAGCAATCCGAGGGCAATATCCATGATCTATACCATGATCTATCTATGATCTATACCATGCCAATGTAACTATCATATCTTAGCGTTCGCATAGAGCTCCTAGAGTTGTGACCTTGAACGCTCCTTCATAAGTAGATATCTCCTACACGATATAAAAGACGTACAATAGAAAACGGACTAAGTTTTACTGCAATTAGCATTCAGCAGAGCTGCCTAATAATGCCCAGATGATATACACGAAAATTCGAATGCGTTTTGTAAACAAAGCAGTAATCCGTGGGCTATTGAGGACACTTAGCGATGCCTTTCCATTTTCTACAGCATGTCAATGTTGCTATCATATCTTAGTGTTCGCATAGAGCGCAAAGAGCTGTGACCTTGAACGCTCCTTCATAAGTAGATAACTCCTACACGATAGAAAAGACGTTCAAGAGAAAACGGTCTAAGTTTTACTGCAATTAGTATGCAGCAGAGCTTTCAAAATGTGCCCAAATAATATACACGTCAATTCGAACGCATTTTGTACGCAAAGTAGCAATCCGCGGGCTATATAAGGCACTTCGCGATGCCTATCCATGTTCCACACCATGTCAATGTTACTATCATATCTTAGGGTTCGCATAGAGCACAAGGAGCTGTGACCTTTAACGCGCCTTCATTCGTAGATTACTGCTACACGATAGAAAAGACGTACAAGTGATAATGGATTTAGTTTTACTGCAATTAGGATGCAGCAGAGCTGCCAAATAATGCCCAGATAATATACGCGTTAATTCGAATACGTTTTGTAAACAAAGCAGCAATCCGTGGGCTATTGAGGACACTTAGCGATGCCTTTCCATGTTCTACAGCATGTCAATGTTACTATCATATCTTAGTGTTCGCATAGAGCGCAAAGAGCTGTGACCTTGAACGCTCCTTCATTCGTAGATTACTGCCACACGATAGAAAAGACGTACAAGTGAAAATGGATTTAGTTTTACTGCAATTAGCATGCAGCGGAGCTGCCAAATAATGCCCAGATAATATACAAGTTAATTCGAATGCGTTTTGTAAACAAAGCAGCAATCCGTGAGCTATTAAGGACACTTCGCGATGCCTATCCATATTCTATACCATGCCATTGTAACTACCATATCTTAGCGTTTGCATACAGCACCTAGAGTTGTGACCTTGAACGCTCCTTCATAAGTAAATAACTCCTACAGGAATAGAAGAGAAATAACTCCTACAAATAATATACACGTCAATTCGAACGCATTTTGTACGCAAAGTAGCAATCCGCGGGCAATATAAGGCACTTCGCGATGTCTATCCATGTTCTATACCATGCCAATGTAACTATCATATCTTAGCGTTCGCATAGAGCATCTAGAGTTGTGACCTTGAACGCTCTAAGTCTAAACGGTCTAAGTTTTACTGCAATTAGTATGCAGCAGAGCATTCAAAAAGAGCCCAAATAATATATACGTTAATTCGAACGCGTTTTCTACGCAAAGTAGCAATCCGCGGGCTATATAAGGCACTTTGCGACGTCCATCCATGTTCTATACCATGTCAATGTTACTATCATATCTTAGGGTTCGCATAGAGCAATTAGAGCTGTGACCTTGAACGGTCCTTCATAAGTAGATAGCTCCTACACGATAGAAAAGACGTTCAAGAGAAAACGGTCTAAGTTTTACTGCAATTAGTATGCAGCAGAGCTTTCAAAAAGTGCCCAAATAATATACACGTCAATTCGAACGCATTTTGTACGCAAAGTAGCAATCCGCGGGCTATATAAGGCACTTCGCGATGCCTATCCATGTTCTACACCATGTCAATGTTACTATCATATCTTAGGGTTCGCATAGAGCACAAGGAGCTGTGACCTTGAACGCGCCATCATTCGTAGATTACTGCTACACGATAGAAAAGACGTACAAGTGAAAATGGATTTAGTTTTAATGCAATTAGCATGCAGCAGAGCTGCCAAATAATGCCCAGATAATATACGCGTTAATTCGAATGCGTTTTGTAAACAAAGCAGCAATCCGTGGGCTATTGAGGACACTTAGCGATGCCTTTCCATGTTCTACAGCATGTCAATGTTACTATCATATCTTAGGGTTCGCATAGACCACAAAGAGCTGTGACCTTAAACGCTCCTTCATTCGTGGATTACTGCTACACAATAGAAAAGACGTATGAGTGAAAATGGATTTAGTTTTACTGGAATAAGCATGCAGCAGATCTGCCAAATAATGCCCAGATAATATACCCGTTAATTCGAATGCGTTTTGTAAACAAAGCAGCAATCCGTGGGCTATTAAGGACATTTCGCGATGCCTATCCATATTCTATACCATGCCATTGTAACTACCATATCTTAGCGTTTGCATACAGCACCTAGAGTTGTGACCTTGAACGCTCCTTCATAAGTAGATAACTCCTACACGATAGAAAAGACGTTCAAGAGAAAACGGTCTAAGTTTCACTGCAATTAGTATGCAGCAGAGCTTTCAGAAAATGCCCAAATAATATACACGTTAATTCGAACGCGTTTTGTACGCAAAGTAGCAATCCGCGGGCAATATAAGGCACTTCGCGATGTCTATCCATGTTCTATACCATGCCAATGTAACTATCATTTCTTAGCGTTCGCATACAGCATCTAGAGTTGTGACCTTGAACGCTCCTTCATTAGTAGATAACTCCTACACGATATAAAAGACGTACAATAGAAAACGGACAAAGTTTTACTGCAATTAGCATGCAACTGAGCTGCCTAATAATGCCCAGATGATATACACGAAAATTCGAATGCTTTTGTAAACAAGGCAGCAATCCGTGGGCTATTAAGGACACTTCGCGATGCCTATCCATTTTCTATACCATGCCATTGTAACTACCATATCTTAGCGTTCGCATACAGCACCTAGAGCTGTGACCTTGAACGCTCCTTCATAATTAGATAACTCCTACACGATAGAACAGACGTTCAAGAGAAAACGGTCCAAGTTTTACTGCAATTAATATTCAGCAGAGCTTTCAAAAAGTGCCCAAATAATATACACGTTAATTCGAACGCGTTTTGTACACAAAGTAGTAATCCGCGGGCTATATAAGGCACTTCGCTATTTCTATCCATGTTCTATACCATGCCAATGTAACTATCATATCTTAGCGTCCGCATACAGCATCTGGAGTTGCGACCTTGAACGCTCCTTCATAAGTAGATAACTCCTACACGATAGAAAAGACGTTCAAGGGAAAACGGTCTAAGTTTTACTGCAATTAGTATGCAGCAGAGCTTTCAAAAAGTGCCCAAATAATATACACGTCAATTCGAACGCATTTTGTACGCAAAGTAGCAATCCGAGGGCTATATAAGGCACTTCGCGATGCCTATCCATGTTCTATACCATGCCAATGTAACTATCATATCTTAGCGTTCGCATACAGCAACTAGAGTTGTGACCTTGAACGCTCCTTCATAAGTAGATAAATCCTACACAATAGAAAAGACGTATAAGTGAAAATGGATTTAGTTTTACTGCAATTAGCATGCAGCAGAGCTGCCAAATAATGCCCAGATAATATACGCGTTAATTCGAATGCCTTTTGTAAACAAGGCAGCAATCCGTGGGCAATATAAGGCACTTCGCGATGTCTATCCATGTTCTATACCATGCCAATGTAACTATCATATCTTAGCGTACGCATAGAGCTCCTAGAGTTGTGACCTTGAACGCTCCTTCATAAGTAGATATCTCCTACACAAAGACGTACAATAGAAAACGGACTAAGTTTTACTGCAATTAGCATTCAGCAGAGCTGCCTAATAATGCCCAGATGATATACACGAAAATTCGAATGCGTTTTGTAAACAAAGCAGCAACCCGTGGGCTATTGAGGACACTTAGCGATGCCTTTCCATGTTCTACAGCATATCAATGTTACTATCATATCTTAGGGTTCGCATAGAGCACAAAGAGCTGTGACCTTGAACGCTCCTTCATTCGTGGATTACTGCCACACGATAGAAAAGACGTACAAGTGAAAATGGATTTAGTTTTACTGCAATTAGCATGCAGCGGAGCTGCCAAATAATGCCCAGATAATATTCAAGTTAATTCGAATGCGTTTTGTAAACAAAGCAGCAATCCGTGAGCTATTAAGGACACTTCGCGATGCCTATCCATATTCTATACCATGCCATTGTAACTACCATATCATAGCGTTTGCATACAGCACCTAGAGTTGTGACCTTGAACGCTCCTTCATAAGTAGATAACTCCTACACGATAGAAAAGACGTTCAAGAGAAAACGGTCCAAGTTTCACTGCAATTAGTATGCAGCAGAGCTTTCAGAAAATGCCCAAATAATATACACGTTAATTCGAACGCGTTTTGTACGCAAAGTAGCAATCCGCGGGCAATATAAGGCACTTCGCGATGTCTATCCATGTTCTATACCATGCCAATGTAACTATCATATCTTAGCGTCCGCATACAGCATCTAGAGTTGTGACCTTGAACGCTCCTTCATAAGTAGATAACTCCTACACGATAGAAAAGAAGTTCAAGAGAAAACGGTCTAAGTTTTACTGCAACTAGTATGCAGCAGAGCTTTCAAAAAGTGCCCAAATAATATACACGTCAATTCGAACAAGTTTTGTACGCAAAGTAGCAATCCGTGGGCAATATAAGGCACTTCACGATGTCTATCCATGTTCTATACCATGCCAATGTAACTATCATATCTTAGCGTTCGCATACAGCAACTAGAGTTGTGACCTTGAACGCTCCTTCATAAGAAGATAACTCCTACACAATAGAAAAGACGTATAAGTGAAAATGGATTTAGTTTTACTGCAATTAGCATGCAGCAGAGCTGCCTAATAATGCCCAGATGATATACACGAAAATTCGAATGCTTTTGTAAACAAAGCAGCAATCCGTAGGCTATTAAGGACACTTCGCGATGCCTATCCATTTTCTATACCATGCCATTGTAACTACCATATCTTAGCGTTCGCATACAGCACCTAGAGCTGTGACCTTGAACGCTCCTTCATAATTAGATAACTCCTACACGATAGAAAAGACGTTCAAGAGAAAACGGTCTAAGTTTTACTGCAATTAATATTCAGCAGAGCTTTCAAAAAGTGCCCAAATAATATACACGTTAATTCGAACGCGTTTTGTACGCAAAGTAGCAATCCGCGGGCTATATAAGGCACTTCGCTATTTCTATCCATGTTCTATACCATGCCAATGTAATTATCATATCTTAGCGTTCGCATACAGTACCTAGAGTTGTGACCTTGAACGCTCCTTCATAAGTAGATAACTCCTACACGATAGAAAAGACGTTCAAGGGTAAACGGTCTAAGTTTTACTGCAATTAGTATGCAGCAGAGCTTTCAAAAAGTGCCCAAATAATATACACGTCAATTCGAACGCATTTTGTACGCAAAGTAGCAATCCGAGGGCTATATAGGGCACTTCGCGATGCCTATCCATGTTCTACACCATGTCAATGTTACTATCATATCTTAGGGTTCGCCTAGAGCACAAGGAGCTGTGACCTTGAACGCGCCTTCATTCGTAGATTACTGCTTCACGATAGAAATGACGTACAAGTGAAAATGGATTTAGTTTTACTGCAATTAGCATGCAGCAGAGCTGCCAAATAATGCCCAGATAATATATGCGTTAATTCGAATGCGTTTTGTAAACAAAGCAGCAATCCGTGGGCAATATAAGGCACTTCGCGATGTCTATCCATGTTCTATACCATGCCAATGTAACTATCATATCTTAGCGTTCGCATACAGCATCTAGAGTTGTGACCTTGAACGCTCTTTCATAAGTAGATAACTCCTACACGATAGCAAAGACGTTCAAGAGAAAACGGTCTAAGTTTTACTGCAATTAGTATGCAGCAGAGCTTTCAAAAAGTGCCCAAATAATATACACGTCAATTCGAAAGCGTTTTGTACGCAAAGTAGCAATCCGCGGGCTATATAAGGCACTTCGCTATTTCTATCCATGTTCTATACCATGCCAATGTAACTATCATATCTTAGCGTTCGCATACAGCATCTAGAGTTGTGACCTTGAACGCTCCTTCATCAGTGGAAAACTCCTACACGATAGAAAAGACGTTCAAGAGAAAACGGTCCAAGTTTCACTGCAATTAGTATGCAGCAGAGCCTTCAGAAAATGCCCAAAAAATATACACGTTAATTCGAACGCGTTTTGTACGCAAAGTAGCAATCTGCGGGCTATATAAGGCACTTCGCGATGCCTATCCATGTTCTACACCATGTCAATGTTACTATCATATCTTAGGGTTCGCATAGAGCACAAGGAGCTGTGACCTTGAACGCGCCTTCATTCGTAGATTACTGCTACACGATAGAAAAGACGTACAAGTGAAAATTGATTTAGTTTTACTGCAATTAGCATGCAGCAGAGCTGCCAAATAATGCCCAGATAATATACGCGTTAATTCGAATGCGTTTTGTAAACAAAGCAGCAATCCGTGGGCTATTGAGGACACTTAGCGATGCCTTTCCATGTTCTACAGCATGTCAATGTTACTATCATATCTTAGGGTTCGCATATGTTCTACAGCATGTCAATGTTACTATCATATCTTAGGGTTCGCATAGAGCACAAAGAGCTGTGACCTTGAACGCTCCTTCATTCGTGGATTACTGCCACACGATAGAAAAGACGTACAAGTGAAAATGGATTTAATTTTACTGCAATTAGCATGCAGCGGAGCTGCCAAATAATGCCCAGATAATATACAAGTTAATTCGAATGCGTTTTGTAAACAAAGCAGCAATCCGTGAGCTATTAAGGACACTTCGCGATGCCTATCCATATTCTATACCATGCCATTGTAACTACCATATCTTAGCGTTTGCATACAGCACCTAGAGTTGTGACCTTGAACGCTCCTTCATAAGTAGATAACTCCTACACGATAAAAAAGACGTTCAAGAGAAAACGGTCTAAGTTTTACTGCAATTAGTATGCAGCAGAGCTTTCAAAAAGTGCCCAAATAATATACACGTCAATTCGAAAGCGTTTTGTACGCAAAGTAGCAATCCGCGGGCTATATAAGGCACTTCGCTATTTCTATCCATGTTCTATACCATGCCAATGTAACTATCATATCTTAGCGTTCGCATACAGCACCTATCGTTGTGACCTTGAACGCTCCTTCATAAGTAGATAACTCCTACACGATAGAGAAGACGTTCACGGGAAAACGGTCTAAGTTTTACTGCAATTAGTATGCAGCAGAGCTTTCAAAAAGAGCCCAAATATCATATACGTTAATTCGAACGCGTTTTGTACGCAAAGTAGCAATCCGCGGGCTATTTAAGGCACTTTGCGATGTCCATCCATGTTCTATCCCATGTCAATGTTACTATCATATCTTAGGGTTCGCATAGAGCAATTAGAGCTGTGACCTTGAACGGTCCTTCATAAGTAGATAACTCCTACACGATAGAAAAGACGTTCAAGAGAAAACGGTCTAAGTTTCACTGCAATTAGTATGCAGCAGAGCTTTCAGAAATTGCCCAAATAATATACAAGTTAATTCGAACGCGTTTTGTACGCAAAGTAGCAATCCGCGGGCAATATAAGGCACTTCGCGATGTCTATCCATGTTCTATACCATGCCAATGTAACTATCATATCTTAGCGTCCGCATACAGCATCTAGAGTTGTGACCTTGAACGCTCCTTCATAAGTAGATAACTCCTACACGATAGAAAAGACGTTCAGGAGAAAACAGTCTAAGTTTTACTGCAATTAGTATGCAGCAGAGCTTTCAAAAAGTGCCCAAATAATATACACGTCAATTAGAACGCGTTTTGTACGCAAAGTAGCAATCCGCGGGCAATATAAGGCACTTCACGATGTCTATCCATGTTTTATACCATGCCAATGTAACTATCATATCTTAGCGTTCGCATACAGCAACTAGAGTTGTGACCTTGAACGCTCCTTCATAAGTAGATAACTCCTACACAATAGAAAAGACGTATAAGTGAAAATGGATTTAGTTTTACTGGAATAAGCATGCAGCAGAGCTGCCAAATAATGCCCAGATAATATACGCGTTAATTCGAACGCGTTTTGTACGCAAAGTAGCAATCCGCGGGCCATATAAGGCACCTCGCGATGTCTATCCATGTTCTATACCATGCCAATGTAACTATCATATCTTAGCGTCCGCATACAGCATCTAGAGTTGTGACCTTGAACGCTCCTTCATAAGTAGATAACTCCTACACGATATAAAAGACGTACAATAGAAAACGGACAAAGTTTTACTGCAATTAGCATGCAGCAGAGCTGCCTAATAATGCCCAGATGATATACACGAAAATTCGAATGCTTTTGTAAACAAAGCAGCAATCCGTGGGCTATTAAGGACACTTTGCAATGCCTATCCATTTTCTATACCATGCCATTGTAACTACCATATCTTAGCGTTTGCACACAGCATCTAGAGCTGTGACCTTGAACGCTCCTTCATAAGTAGATAACTCCTACACGATAGAAAAGCCGTTCAAGAGAAAACGGTCTAAGTTTTACAGCAATTAGTATGCAGCAGAGCTTTCAAAAAGTGCCCAAATATTATACACGTCAATTCGAAAGCGTTTTGTACCCAAAGTAGCAATCCGCGGGCTATATAAGGCACTTCGCTATTTCTATCCATGTTCTATACCATGCCAATGTAACTATCATATCTTAGCGTTCGCATACAGCACCTAGCGTAGTGACCTTGAACGCTCCTTCATAAGTAGATAACTCCTACACGATAGAAAAGACGTTCAAGGGAAAACGGTCTAAGTTTTACTGCAATTAGTATGCAGCAGAGCTTTCAAAAAGAGCCCAAATAATATATACGTTAATTCGAACGCGTTTTGTACGCAAAGTAGCAATCCGCGGGCTATATGAGGCACTTTGCGATGTCCATCCATGTTCTATACCATGTCAATGTTACTATCATATCTTAGGGTTCGCATAGAGCAATTAGAGCTGTGACCTTGAACGGGCCTTCATAAGTAGATAACTCTTACACGATAGAAAAGACGTTCAAGAGAAAACGGTCCAAGTTTCACTGCAATTAGTATGCAGCAGAGCTTTCAGAAAATGCCCAAATAATATACACGTTAATTCGAACGCGTTTTGTACGCAAAGTAGCAATCCGCGGGCAATATAAGGCACTTCGCGATGTCTATCCATGTTCTATACCATGCCAATGTAACTATCATATCTTAGCGTTCGCATACAGCATCTAGAGTTGTGACCTTGAACGCTCCTTCATCAGTAGATAACTCCTACACGATAGAAAAGACGTTCAAGAGAAAACGGTCCAAGTTTCACTGCAATTAGTATGCAGCAGAGCTTTCAGAAAATGCCCAAATAATATACACGTTAATTCGAAAGCGTTTTGTACGCAAAGTAGCAATCCGCGGGCTATATAAGGCACTTCGCTATTTCTATCCATGTTCTATACCATGCCAATGTAACTATCATATCTTAGCGTTCGCATAGAGCTCCTAGAGTTGTGACCTTGATCGCTCCATCATAAGTAGATATCTCCTACACGATATAAAAGACGTACAATAGAAAACGGACTAAGTTTTACTGCAATTAGCATTCATCAGAGCTGCCTAATAATGCCCAGATGATATACACGAAAATTCGAATCCGTTTTGTAAACAAAGCAGCAATCCGTGGGCTATGCAGGACACTTCGCGATGCCTATCCTTTTTCTATACCATGCCATTGAAACTACCATATCTTAGCGTTCGCATACAGCATCTAGAGTTGTGACCTTGAACGCTCCTTCATAAGTAGATAACTCCTACACAATAGCAAAGACGTTCAAGAGAAAACGGTCTAAGTTTTACTGCAATTAGTATGCAGCAGAGCTTTCAAAAAGTGCCCAAATAATATACACGTCAATTCGAAAGCGTTTTGTACGCAAAGTAGCAATCCGCGGGCTATATAAGGCACTTCGCTATTTCTATCCATGTTCTATACCATGCCAATGTAACTATCATATCTTAGCGTTCGCATACAGCATCTAGAGTTGTGACCTTGAACGCTCCTTCATCAGTGGAAAACTCCTACACGATAGAAAAGACGTTCAAGAGAAAACGGTCCAAGTTTCACTGCAATTAGTATGCAGCAGAGCTTTCAGAAAATGCCCAAATAATATACACGTTAATTCGAACGCGTTTTGTACGCAAAGTAGCAATCTGCGGGCTATATAAGGCACTTCGCGATGCCTATCCATGTTCTACACCATGTCAATGTTACTATCATATCTTAGGGTTCGCATAGAGCACAAGGAGCTGTGACCTTGAACGCGCCTTCATTCGTAGATTACTGCTACACGATAGAAAAGACGTACAAGTGAAAGTGGATTTAGTTTTACTGCAATTAGCATGCAGCCGAGCTGCCAAATAATGCCCAGATAATATACGCGTTAATTCGAATGGGTTTTGTAAACAAAGCAGCAATCCGTGGGCTATTGAGGACACTTAGCGATGCCTTTCCATGTTCTACAGCATGTCAATGTTACTATCATATCTTAGGGTTCGCATAGAGCACAAGGAGCTGTGACCTTGAACGCTCCTTCATTCGTAGATTACTGCCACACGATAGAAAAGACGTACAAGTGAAAATGGATTTAGTTTTACTGCAATTAGCATGCAGCGGAGCTGCCAAATAATGCCCACATAATATACAAGTTAATTCAAATGCGTTTTGTAAACAAAGCAGCAATCCGTGGGCTATTAAGGACACTTCGCGATGCCTATCCATTTTCTATACCAAGCCATTGTAACTACCATATCTTAGCGTTCGCATACAGCATCTAGAGCTGTGACCTTGAACGCTCCTTCATAAGTAGATAACACCTACACGATAGAAAAGCCGTTCAAGAGAAAACGGTCTAAGTTTTACTGCAATTAGTATGCAGCAGAGCTTTCAAAAAGTGCCCAAATAATATACACGTCAATTCGAACGCGTTTTGTACGCAAAGTAGCAATCCGCGGGCAATATAAGGCACCTCACGATGTCTATCCATGTTCTATACCATGCCAATGTAACTATCATATCTTAGCGTTCGCATACAGCAACTAGAGTTGTGACCTTGAACGCTCCTTCATAAGTAGATAACTCCTACACAATAGAAAAGACGTATAAGTGAAAATGGATTTAGTTTTACTGCAATAAGCATGCAGCAGAGCTGCCAAATAATGCCCAGATAATATACGCGTTAATTCGAATGCGTTTTGTAAACAAAGCAGCAATCCGTGGTCTATTAAGGACACTTCGCGATGCCTATCCATATTCTATACCATGCCATTGTAACTACCATATCTTAGCGTTTGCATACAGCACCTAGTGTTGTGACCTTGAAGGGTCCTTCATAAGTAGATAACTCCTACACGATAGAAAAGACGTTCAAGAGAAAACGGTCTAAGTTTTACTGCAATTAGTATGCAGCAGAGCTTTCAAAAAGTGCCCAAATAATATACACGTCAATTCGAAAGCGTTTTGTACGCAAAGTAGCAATCCGCGGGCTATATAAGGCACTTCGCTATTTCTATCCATGTTCTATACCATGCCAATGTAACTATCATTTCTTAGCGTTCGCATAGAGCTCCTAGAGTTGTGACCTTGATCGCTCCATCATAAGTAGATATCTCCTACACGATATAAAAGACGTACAATAGAAAACGGACTAAGTTTTACTGCAATTAGCATTCATCAGAGCTGCCTAATAATGCCCAGATGATATACACGAAAATTCGAATGCGTTTTGTAAACAAAGCAGCAATCCGTGGGCTATGAAGGACACTTCGCGATGCCTATCCTTTTTCTATACCATGCCATTGAAACTACCATATCTTAACGTTTGCATACAGCACCTAGAGTTGTGACCTTGAACGGTCCTTCATAAGTAGATAACTCCTACACGATAGAAAAGACGTTCAAGAGAAAACGGTCTAAGTTTCACTGCAATTAGTATGCAGCAGAGCTTTCAGAAAATGCCCAAATAATATACACGTTAATTCGAACGCGTTTTGTACGCAAAGTAGCAATCCGCGGGCAATATAAGGCACTTCGCGATGTCTATTAATTTTCTATGCCATGCCAATGTAACTATCATATCTTAGCGTCCGCATACAGCATCTAGAGTTGTGACCTTGAACGCTCCTTCATAAGTAGATAACTCCTACATGATAGAAAAGACGTTCAGGAGAAAGCGGTCTGTTTTACTGCAATTAGTATGCAGCAGAGCTTTAAAAAAGTGCCCAAATAATATACACGTCAATTCGAACGCGTTTTGTACGCAAAGTAGCAATCCGCGGGCAATATAAGGCACCTCACGATGTCTATCCATGTTCTATACGATGCCAATGTAACTATCATATCTTAGCGTTCGCATACAGCACCTAGAGTTGTGACCTTGAACGCTCCTTCATAAGTAGATAACTCCTACACGATAGAAAAGACGTTCAAGAGAAAACGGTCTAAGTTTCACTGCAATTAGTATGCAGCAGAGCTTTCAAAAAGTGCCCAAATAATATACACGTCAATTCGAACGCTTTTTGTACGCAAAGTAGCAATCCGCGGGCTATATAAGGCACTTCGCGATGCCTATCCATGTTCTACACCATGTCAATGTTACTATCATATTTTAGGGTTCGCATAGAGCACAAGGAGCTGTGATCTTGAACGCGCCTTCATTCGTAGATTACTGCTACATGATAGAAAAGACGTACAAGTGAAAATGGATTTAGTTTTACTGCAATTAGCATGCAGCGGAGCTGCCAAATAATGCCCAGATAATATACAAGTTAATTCGAATGCGTTTTGTAAACAAAGCAACAATCCGTGAGCTATTAAGGACACTTCGCGATGCCTATCCATATTCTATACCATGCCATTGTAACAACCATATCTTAGCGTTTGCATACAGCACCTAGAGTTGTGACCTTGAACGCTCCTTCATAAGTAGATAACTCCTACACGATAGAAAAGACGTTCAAGAGAAACGGTCTAAGTTTCACAGCAATTAGTATGCAGCAGAGCTTTCAGAAAATGCCCAAATAATATACACGTAAATTCGAACGCGTTTTGTACGCAAAGTAGCAATCCGCGGGCAATATAAGGCACTTCGCGATGTCTATCCATGTTCTATACACTGCCAATGTAACTATCATATCTTAGCGTTCGCATAGAGCTCCTAGAGTTGTGACCTTGAACGCTCCCTCATAAGTAGATATCTCCTACACGATATAAAAGACGTACAATAGAAAACGGACTAAGTTTTACTGCAATTAGCATTCAGCAGAGCTGCCTAATAATGCCCAGATGATATACACGAAAATTCGAATGCTTTTGTAAACAAAGCAGCAATCCGTAGGCTATTAAGGACACTTCGCGATGCCTATCCATTTTCTATACCATGCCATTGTAACAACCATATCTTAGCGTTCGCATACAGCACCTAGAGCTGTGACCTTGAACGCTCCTTCATAATTAGATAACTCCTACACGATAGAAAAGACGTTCAAGAGAAAACGGTCTAAGTTTTACTGCAATTAATATTCAGCAGAGCTTTCAAAAAGTGCCCAAATAATATACACGTTAATTCGAACGCGTTTTGTACGCAAAGTAGCAATCCGCGGGCTATATAAGGCACTTCGCTATTTCTATCCATGTTCTATACCATGAAAATGTAATTTTCATATCTTAGCGTTCGCATACAGCACCTAGAGTTGTGACCTTGAACGCTCCTTCATAAGTAGATAACTCCTACACGATAGAAAAGACGTTCAAGGGTAAACGGTCTAAGTTTTACTGCAATTAGTATGCAGCAGAGCTTTCAAAAAGTGCCCAAATAATATACACGTCAATTCGAATGCATTTTGTACGCAAAGTAGCAATCCGAGGGCTATATAGGGCACTTCGCGATGCCTATCCATGTTCTACACCATGTCAATGTTACTATGATATCTTAGGGTTGGCCTAGAGCACAAGGAGCTGTGACCTTGAACGCGCCATCATTCGTAGATTACTGCTTCACGATAGAAATGACGTACAAGTGAAAATGGATTTAGTTTTACTGCAATTAGCATGCAGCAGAGCTGCCAAATAATGCCCAGATAATATATGCGTTAATTCGAATGCGTTTTGTAAACAAAGCAGCAATCCGTGGGCAATATAAGGCACTTCGCGATGTCTATCCATGTTCTATACCATGCCAATGTAACTATCATATCTTAGCGTTCGCATAGAGCTCCTAGAGTTGTGACCTTGAACGCTCCTTCATAAGTAGATATCTCCTACACGATATAAAAGACGTACAATAGAAAACGGACTAAGTTTTACTGCAATTAGCATTCTGCAAAGCTGCCTAATAATGCCCTGATGATATACACGAAAATTCGAATGCGTTTTGTAAACAAAGCAGCAATCCGTGGGCTATTAAGGACACTTCGCGATGCCTATCCTTTTTCTATACCATGCCATTGAAACTACCATATCTTAGCGTTTGCATACAGCACCTAGAGTTGTGACCTTGAACGCTCCTTCATATGTAGATAACTCCTACACGATAGAAAAGACGTTCAAGAGAAAACGGTCTAAGTTTTACAGCAATTAATATTCAGCAGAGCTTTCAAAAAGTGCCCAAATAATATACACGTCAATTCGAAAGCGTTTTGTACGCAAAGTAGCAATCCGCGAGCTATATAAGGCACTTTGCGATGTCCATTAATGTTCTATACCATGTCAATGTTACTATCATATCTCTTAGGGTTCGCATAGACCAATTAGAGCTGTGACCTTGAACGGGCCTTTATAAGTAGATAACTCCTACACTATAGAAAAAACGTTCAAGAGAAAACGGTCTAAGTTTTACTGCAATTAGTATGCAGCAGAGCTTTCAAAAAGTGCCCAAATAATATACACGTCAATTCGAACGCATTTTGTACGCAAAGTAGCAATCCGCGGGCTATATAAGGCACTTCGCGATGCCTATCCATGTTCTACACCATGTCAATGTTACTATCATATCTTAGGGTTCGCATAGAGCACAAGGAGCTGTGACTTTGAACGCGCCTTCATTCGTAGATTAATGCTACACGATAGAAAAGACGTACAAGTGAAAATGG
The DNA here is from genome assembly GCA_964058915.1 of Tetropium fuscum. NCBI lineage: Eukaryota > Metazoa > Arthropoda > Insecta > Coleoptera > Cerambycidae > Tetropium > Tetropium fuscum. The sequence continues at coordinate 338,054 of CAXKVY010008208.1, forward strand.
ATTTAGTTTTTCTGCAATTAGCATGCAGCGGAGCTGCCAAATAATGCCCAGATAATATACAAGTTAATTCGAATGCGTTTTGTAAACAAAGCAGCAATCCGTGAGCTATTAAGGACACTTCGCGATGCCTATCCATATTCTATACCATGCCATTGTAACTACCATATCTTAGCGTTTGCATACAGCACCTAGAGCTGTGACCTTGAACGCTCCTTCATAATTAGATAACTCCTACACGATAGAAAAGACGTTCAAGAGAAAATGGTCTAAGTTTCACTGCAATTAATATTCAGCAGAGCTTTTAAAAAGTGCCCAAATAATATACACGTTAATTCGAACGCGTTTTGTACGCAAAGTAGCAATCCGCGGGCTATATAAGGCACTTCGCTATTTCTGTCCATGCTCTATACCATGCCAATGTAATTATCATATTTTAGCGTTCGCATACAGCACCTAGAGTTGTGACCTTGAACGCTCCTTCATAAGTAGTTAACTCCTACACGATAGAAAAGACGTTCAAGGGAAAACTGTCTAAGTTTTACTGCAATTAGTATGCAGCAGAGCTTTCAAAAAGTGCCCAAATAATATACACGTCAATTCGAACGCATTTTGTACGCAAAGTAGCAATCCGAAGGCTATATAGGGCACTTCGCGATGCCTATCCATGTTCTACACCATGTCGATGTTACTATCATATCTTAGGGTTCGCCTAGAGCACAAGGAGCTGTGACCTTGAACTCCCCTTCATTCGTAGATTACTGCTTCACGATAGAAATGACGTACAAGTGAAAATGGATTTAGTTTTACTGCAATTAGCATGCAGCAGAGCTGCCAAATAATGCCCAGATAATATATGCGTTAATTCGAATGCGTTTTGTAAACAAAGCAGCAATCCGTGGGCAATATAAGGCGCTTCGCGATGTCTATCCATGTTCTATACCATGCCAATGTAACTATCATATCTTAGCGTTCGCATAGAGCTCCTAGAGTTGTGACCTTGAACGCTTCTTCATAAGTAGATATCTCCTACACGATATAAAAGACGTACAATAGAACACGGACTAAGTTTTACTGCAATTAGCATTCAGCAAAGCTGCCTAATAATGCCCAGATGATATTAAGGACACTTCGCGATGCCTATCCATATTCTATACCATGCCAATGTAACTATCATATCTTAGCGTTCGCATAGAGCTCCTAGAGTTGTGACCTTGAACGCTCCTTCATAAGTAGATATCTCCTACACGATATAAAAGACGTACAATAGAAAACGGACTAAGTTTTACTGCAATTAGCATTCAGCAGAGCTGCCTAATAATGCCCAGATGATATACACGAAAATTCGAATGCGTTTTGTAAACAAAGCAGCAATCCGTGGATTATTAAGGACACTTCGCGATGCCTATCCTTTTTCTATACCATGCCATTGAAACTACCATATCTTAGCGTTTGCATACAGCACCTAGAGTTGTGACCTTGAACGCTCCTTCATATGTAGATAACTCCTACACGATAGAAAAGACGTTCAAGCGAAAACGGTCTAATTTTTGCAGCAATTAATATTCAGCAGAGCTTTCAAAAAGTGCCCAAATAATATACACGATAATTCGAACGCGTTTTGTACGCAAAGTAGCAATCCGCGGGCAATATAAGGCACTTCGCGATGTCTATCCATGTTCTATACCATGCCAATGTAACTATCATATCTTAACGTTCGCATACAGCATCTAGAGTTGTGAGCTTAAACGCTCCTTCATAAGTAGATAACTCCTACACGATAGAAAAGACGTTCAAGAGAAAACGGTCTAAGTTTTACTGCAATTAGTATGCAGCAGAGCTTTCAAAAAGTGCCCAAATAATATACACGTCAATTCGAAAGCGTTTTGTACGCAAAGTAGAAATCCGCGGGCTATATAAGGCACTTCGTTATTTCTATCCATGTTCTATACCATGCCAATGTAACTATCATATCTTAGCGTTCGCATACAGCACCTAGCGTTGTGACCTTGAACGCTCCTTCATCAGTAGATAACTCCTACACGATAGAAAAGACGTTCAAGGGAAAACGGTCTAAGTTTTACTGCAATTAGTATGCAGCAGAGCATTCAAAAGAGCCCAAATAATATATACGTTAATTCGAACGCGTTTTGTACGCAAAGTAGCAATCCGCGGGCTATATAACGCACTTGGCGATGTCCATCCATGTTCTATACCATGTCAATGTTACTATCATATCTTAGGGTTCGCATAGAGCAATTAGAGCTGTGACCTTGGACGGTCCTTCATAAGTAGATAACTGCTACACGATAGAAAAGACGTTCAAGAGAAAACGGTCTAAGTTTTACTGCAATTAGTATGCAGCAGAGCTTTCAAAAAGTGCCCAAATAATATACACGTCAATTCGAACGCATTTTGTACGCAAAGTAACAATCCGCGGGCTATATAAGGCACTTCGCGATGCCTATCCATGTTCTACACCATGTCAATGTTACTATCATATCTTAGGGTTCGCATAGAGCACAAGGAGCTGTGACCTTGAACGCGCCTTCATTCGTGGATTACTGCCACACGATAGAAAAGACGTACAAGTGAAAATGGATTTAGCTTTACTGCAATTAGCATGCAGCGGAGCTGCCAAATAATGCCCAGATAATATACAAGTTAATTCGAATGCGTTTTGTAAACAAAGCAGCAATCCGTGAGCTATTAAGGACACTTCGCGATGCCTATCCATATTCTATACCATGCCATTGTAACTACCATATCTTAGCGTTTGCATACAGCACCTAGAGTTGTGACCTTGAACGCTCCTTCATAAGTAGATAACTCCTACACGATAGAAAAGACGTTCAAGAGAAAACGGTCTAAGTTTTACTGCAATTAGTATGCAGCAAAGCTTTCAAAAAGTGCCCAAATAATATACACGTCAATTCGAAAGCGTTTTGTACGCAAAGTAGCAATCCGCGGGCTATATAAGACACTTCGCTATTTCTATCCATGTTCTATACCATACCAATGTAACTATCATATCTTAGCGTTCGCATACAGCACCTAGCGTTGTGACCTTGAACGCTCCTTCATAAGTAGATAACTCCTACACGATAGAAAAGACGTTCAAGAGAAAACGGTCTAAGTTTTACTGCAATTAGTATGCAGCAGAGCTTTCAAAAAGTGCCCAAATAATATACACGTCAATTCGAAAGCGTTTTGTACGAAAAGAAGCAATCCGCGGGCAATATAAGGCACTTCGCGATGTCTATCCATGTTCTATACCATGCCAATGTAACTATCATATCTTAGCGTTCGCATAGAGCTCCTAGAGTTGTGACCTTGAACGCTCCTTCATAAGTAGATATCTCCTACACGATATAAAAGACGTACAATAGAAAACGGACTAAGTCTTACTGCAATTAGCATTCAGCAGAGCTGCCTAATAATGCCCAGATGATATACACGAAAATTCGAATGCGTTTTGTAAACAAAGCAGCAATCCGTGGATTATTAAGGACACTTCGCGATGCCTATCCTTTTTCTATACCATGTCATTGAAACTACCATATCTTAGCGTTTGCATACAGCACCTAGAGTTGTGACCTTGAACGCTCCTTCATATGTAGATAACTCCTACACGATAGAAAAGACGTTCAAGAGAAAACGGTCTAAGTTTTACAGCAATTAATATTCAGCAGAGCTTTCAAAAAGTGCCCAAATAATATAAACGATAATTCGAACGCGTTTTGTACGCAAAGTAGCAATCCGCGGGCAATATAAGGCACTTCGCGATGTCTATCCATGTTCTATACCATGAAAATGTAACTATCATATCTTAGCGTTCGCATACAGCATCTAGAGTTGTGACCTTGAACGCTCCTTCATAAGTAGATAACTCCTACACGATAGAAAAGACGTTCAAGAGAAAACGGTCTAAGTTTTACTGCAATTAGTATGCAGCAGAGCTTTCAAAAAGCGCACAAATAATATACACGTTAATTCGAACGCGTTTTGTACGCAAAGTAGCAATCCGCGGGCTATATAAGGCACTTCGCGATGTCTATCCATGTTCTATACCATGCCAATGTAACTATCATATCATACAGCATCTAGAGTTGTGACCTTGAACGCTCCTTCATAAGTAGATAACTCCTACACGATAGAAAAGACGTTCAAGAGAAAGCGGTCCAAGTTTCACTGCAATTAGTATGCAGCAGAGCTTTCAGAAAATGCCCAAATAATATACACGTTAATTCGAACGCGTTTTGTACGCAAAGTAGCAATCCGCGGGCAATATAAGGCACTTCGCGATGTCTATCCATGTTCTATACCATGCCAATGTAACTATCATATCTTAGCGTTCGCATACAGCATCTAGAGTTGTGACCTTGAACGCTCCTTCATCAGTGGAAAACTCCTACACGATAGAAAAGACGCTCAAGGGAAAACGGTCTAAGTTTTACTGCAATTAGTATGCAGCAGAGCTTTCAAAAAGTGCCCAAATAATATACACGTCAATTCGAACGCATTTTGTACGCAAAGTAGCAATCCGCGGGCTATATAAGGCACTTCGCGATGCCTATCCATGTTCTACACCATGTCAATGTTACTATCATATCTTAGGGTTCGCATAGAGCACAAGGAGCTGTGACCTTGAACGCGCCTTCATTCATAGATTACTGCTACACGATAGAAAAGACGTACAAGTGAAAATTGATTTAGTTTTACTGCAATTAGCATGCAGCAGAGCTGCCAAATAATGCCCAGATAATATACGCGTTAATTCGAATGCGTTTTGTAAACAAAGCAGCAATCCGTGGGCTATTGAGGACACTTAGCGATGCCTTTCCATGTTCTACAGCATGTCAATGTTACTATCATATTTTAGGGTTCGCATAGAGCACAAAGAGCTGTGACCTTGAACGCTCCTTCATTCATGGATTACTGCCACACGATAGAAAAGACGTACAAGTGAAAATGGATTTAGTTTTACTGCAATTAGCATGCAGCGGAGCTGCCAAATAATGCCCAGATAATATACAAGTTAATTCGAATGCGTTTTGTAAACAAAGCAGCAATCCGTGAGCTATTAAGGACACTTCGCGATGCCTATCCATATTCTATACCATGTAATTGTAACTACCATATCTTAGCGTTTGCATACAGAACCTAGAGTTGTGACCTTGAACGCTCCTTCATAAGTAGATAACTCCTACACGATAGAAAAGACGTTCAAGAGAAAACGGTCTAAGTTTTACTGCAATTAGTATGCAGCAGAGCTTTCAAAAAGTGCCCAAATAATATACACGTCAATTCGAAAGCGTTTTGTACGCAAAGTAGCAATCCGCGGGCTATATAAGGCACTTCGCTATTTCTATCCATGTTCTATACCATGCCAATGTAACTATCATATCTTAGCGTTCGCATACAGCACCTAGCGTTGTGACCTTGAACGCTCATTCATAAGTAGATAACTCCAACACGATAGAGAAGACGTTCACGGGAAAACGGTCTAAGTTTTACTGCAATTAGTATGCAGCAGAGCTATCAAAAAGAGCCCAAATAACATATACGTTCATTCGAACGCGTTTTGTACGCAAAGTAGCAATCCGCGGGCAATATAAGGCACTTTGCGATGTCCATCCATGTTCTATCCCATGTCAATGTTACTATCATATCTTAGGGTTTGCATAGAGCAATTAGAGTTGTGACCTTGAACGCTCCTTCATAAGTAGATAACTCCTACACGATAGAAAAGACGTTCAAGAGAAAACGGTCTAAGTTTCACTGCAATTAGTATGCAGCAGAGCTTTCAGAATTTGCCCAAATAATATACAAGTTAATTCGAACGCGTTTTGTACGCAAAGTAGCAATCCGCGGGCAATATAAGGCACTTCGCGATGTCTATCCATGTTCTATACCATGCCAATGTAACTATCATATCTTAGCGTCCGCATACAGCATCTAGAGTTGTGACCTTGAACGCTCCTTCATAAGTAGATAACTCCTACACGATAGAAAAGACGTTCAAGAGAAAACGGTCTAAGTTTTACTGCAATTAGTATGCAGCAGAGCTTTCAAAAAGTGCCCAAATAATATACACGTCAATTAGAACGCGTTTTGTACGCAAAGTAGCAATCCGCGGGCAATATAAGGCACTTCACGATGTCTATCCATGTTCTATACCATGCCAATGTAACTATCATATCTTAGCGTTCGCATACAGCAACTAGAGTTGTGACCTTGAACGCTCCTTCATAAGAAGATAACTCCTACACAATAGAAAAGACGTATAAGTGAAAATGGATTTAGTTTTACTGGAATAAGCATGCAGCAGAGCTGCCAAATAATGCCCAGATAATATACGCGTTAATTCGAATGCGTTTTGTAAACAAAGCAGCAATCCGTGGGCTATTAAGGACACTTCGCGATGCCTATCCTTTTTCTATACCATGCCATTGAAACTACCATATCTTAGCGTTTGCATACAGCACCTAGAGTTGTGACCTCGAACGCTCCTTCATATGTAGATAACTCCTACACGATAGAAAAGACGTTCAAGAGAAAACGGTCTAAGTTTTACTGCAATTAGTATGCAGCAGAGCTTTCAAAAAGTGCCCAAATAATATACACGTCAATTCGAACGCGTTTTGTACGCAAAGTAGCAATCCGCGGGCAATATAAGGCACTTCACGATGTCTATCCATGTTCTATACCATGCCAATGTAACTATCATATCTTAGCGTTCGCATACAGCAACTAGAGTTGTGACCTTGAACGCTCCTTCATAAGTAGATAACTCCTACACAATAGAAAATACGTATAAGTGAAAATGGATTTAGTTTTACTGCAATAAGCATGCAGCAGAGCTGCCAAATAATGCCCAGATAATATACGCGTTAATTCGAATGCGTTTTGTAAACAAAGCAGCAATCCGTGGGCTATTAAGGACACTTCGCGATGCCTATCCATATTCTATACCATGCCATTGTAACTACCATATCTTAGCGTTTGCATACAGCACCTAGAGTTGTGACCTTGAACGCTCCTTCATAAGTAGATAACTCCTACACGATATAAAAGACGTTCAAGAGAAAACGGTCTAAGTTTCACTGCAATTAGTATGCAGCAGAGCTTTCAGAAAATGCCCAAATAATATACACGTTAATTCGAACGCGTTTTGTACGCAAAGTAGCAATCCGTGGGCAATATAAGGCACTTCGCGACGTCTATCCATGTTCTATACCATGCCAATGTAACTATCATACCTTAGCGTTCGCATACAGCATCTAGAGTTGTGACCTTGAACGCTGCTTCATAAGTAGATAACTCCTACACGATATAAAAGACGTACAATAGAAAACGGACAAAGTTTTACTGCAATTAGCATGCAGCAGAGCTGCCTAATAATGCCCAGATGATATACACGAAAATTCGAATGCTTTTGTAAACAAAGCAGCAATCCGTGGGCTATTAAGGACACTTCGCGATGCCTATCCATTTTCTATACCATGCAATTGTAACTACCATATCTTAGCGTTCGCATACAGCATCTAGAGCTGTCACCTTGAACGCTCCTTCATAAGTAGATAACTCGTTCAACGTTCAAGAGAAAACGGTCTAAGTTTTACAGCAATTAATATTCAGCAGAGCTTTCAAAAAGTGCCCAAATAATATACACGATAATTCGAACGCGTTTTGTACGCAAAGTAGCAATCCGCGGGCAATATTAGGCACTTCGCGATTTCTATCCATGTTCTATACCATGCCAATGTAACTATCATATCTTAGCGTTCGCATACAGCATCTAGAGTTGTGACCTTGAACGCTCCTTCATAAGTAGATAACTCCTACACGATAGAAAAGACGTTTAAGAGAAAACGGTCTAAGTTTTACTGCAATTAGTATGCAGCAGAGCTTTCAAAAAGTACCCAAATAATATACACGTCAATTCGAAAGCGTTTTGTACGCAAAGTAGAAATCCGCGGGCTATATAAGGCACTTCGCTATTTCTATCCATGGTCTATACCATGCCAATGTAACTATCATATCTTAGCGTACGCATACAGCACCTAGCGTTGTGACCTTGAACGCTCCTTCATCAGTAGATAACTCCTACACGATAGAAAAGACGTTCAAGGGAAAACGGTCTAAGTTTTACTGCAATTAGTATGCAGCAGAGCATTCAAAAAGAGCCCAAATAATATATACGTTAATTCGAACGCGTTTTGTACGCAAAGTAGCAATCCGCGGGCTATATAAGGCACTTTGCGATGTCCATCCATGTTCTATACCATGTCAATGTTACTATCATATCTTAGGGTTTGCATAGAGTAATTAGAGCTGTGACCTTGAACGGTCCTTCATAAGTAGATAACTGCTACACGATAGAAAAGACGTTCAAGAGAAAACGGTCTAAGTTTTACTGCAATTAGTATGCAGCAGAGCTTTCAAAAAGTGCCCAAATAATATACGCGTCAATTCGAACGCATTTTGTACGCAAAGTAGCAATCCGCGGGCCATATAAGGCACTTCGCGATGCCTATCCATGTTCTACACCATGTCAATGTTACTATCATATCTTAGGGTTCGCATAGAGCACAAGGAGCTGTGACCTTGAACGCTCCTTCATAAGTAGATAACTCCTACACGATAGAAAAGACGTTCAAGAGAAAACGGTCTAAGTTTCACTGCAATTAGTTTGCAGCAGAGCTTTCAAAAAGTACCCAAATAATATACACGTCAATTCGAACGCGTTTTGTACGCAAAGTAGCAATCCGCGGGCAATATAAGGCACTTCACGATGTCTATCCATGTTCTATACCATGCCAATGTAACTATCATATCTTAGCGTTCGCATACAGCAACTAGAGTTGTGACCTTGAACGCTCCTTCATAAGTAGATAAATCCTACACAATAGAAAAGACGTATAAGTGAAAATGGATTTAGTTTTACTGCAATAAGCATGCAGCAGAGCTGCCAAATAATGCCCAGATAATATACGCGTTAATTCGAATGCGTTTTGTAAACAAAGCAGCAATCCGTGGGCTATTAAGGACACTTCGCGATGCCTATCCACATTCTATACCATGCCATTGTAACTACCATATCTTAGCGTTTGCATACAGCACCTAGAGTTGTGACCTTGAACGCTCCTTCATAAGTAGATAACTCCTACACGATAGAAAAGACGTTCAAGAGAAAACGGTCTAAGTTTCACTGCAATTAGTATGCAGCAGAGCTTTCAGAAAATGCCTAAATAATGTACACGTTAATTCGAACACGTTTTGTACGCAAAGTAGCAATCCGTGGGCAATATAAGGCACTTCGCGATGTCTATCCATGTTCTATACCATGCCAATTTAACTATCATATCTTAGCGTTCGCATACAGCATCTAGAGTTGTGACCTTGAACGCTCCTTCATAAGTAGATAACTCCTACACGATATAAAAGACGTACAATAGAAAACGGACAAAGTTTTACTGCAATTAGCATGCAGCAGAGCTGCCTAATAATGCCCAGATGATATACACGAAAATTCGAATGCTTTTGTAAACAAAGCAGCAATCCGTGGGCTATTAAGGACACTTCGCAATGCCTATCCATTTTCTATACCATGCCATTGTAACTACCATATCTTAGCGTTTGCACACAGCATCTAGAGCTGTGACCTTGAACGCTCCTTCATAAGTAGATAACTCCTACACGATAGAAAAGCCGTTCAAGAGAAAACGGTCTAAGTTTTACTGCAATTAGTATGCAGCAGAGCTTTCAAAAAGTGCCCAAATAATATACACGTCAATTCGAAAGCGTTTTGTACCCAAAGTAGCAATCCGCGGGCTATATAAGGCACTTTGCGATGTCCATCCATGTTCTATACCATGTCAATGTTACTATCATATCTTAGGGTTCGCATAGAGCAATTAGAGCTGTGACCTTGAACGGGCCTTCATAAGTAGATAACTCCTACACGATAGAAAAGACGTTCAAGAGAAAACGGTCTAAGTTTTACTGCAATTAGTATGCAGCAGAGCTTTCAAAAAGAGCCCAAATAATATATACGTTAATTCAAACGCGTTTTGTACGCAAAGTAGCAATCCGCGGGCTATATAAGGCACTTTGCGATGTCCATCCATGTTCTATACCATGTCAATGTTACTATCATATCTTAGGGTTCGCATAGAGCACAAACAGCTGTGACCTTGAACTCTACTTTATTCGTGGATTACTGCCACACGATAGAAAAGACGTACAAGTGAAAATGGATTTAGTTTTACTGCAATTAGCATGCAGCGGAGCTGCCAAATAATGCCCAGATAATATACAAGTTAATTCGAATGCGTTTTGTAAATAAAGCAGCAATCCGTGAGCTATTAAGGACACTTCGCGATGCCTATCCATATTCTATACCATGCCATTGTAACTACCATATCTTAGCGTTTGCACACAGCACCTAGAGTTGTGACCTAGAACGCTCCTTCATAAGTAGATAACTCCTACACGATAGAAAAGACGTTCAAGAGAAAACGGTCTAAGTTTTACTGCAATTAGTATGCAGCAGAGCTTTCAAAGAGTGCCCAAATAATATACACGTCAATTCGAAAGCGTTTTGTACGCAAAGTAGCAATCCGCGGGCTATATAATGCACTTCGCTATTTCTATCCATGTTCTATACCATGCCAATGTAACTATCATATCTTAGCGTTCGCATACAGCACCTAGCGTTGTGACCTTGAACGCTCCTTAATAAGTAGATAACTCCTACACGATAGAGAAGACGTTCAAGGGAAAACGGTCTAAGTTTTACTGCAATTAGTATGCAGCAGAGCTTTCAAAAAGAGCTCAAATAATATATACGTTAATTCGAACGCGTTTTGTACGCAAAGTAGCAATCCGCGGGCTATATAAGGCACTTTGCGATGTCCATCCATGTTCTATACCATGTCAATGTTACTATCATATCTTAGGGTTCGCATAGAGCAATTAGAGCTGTGACCTTGAACGGTCCTTCATAAGTAGATAACTCCTACACGATAGAAAAGACGTTCAAGAGAAAACGGTCTAAGTTTCACTGGAATTAGTATGCAGCAGAGCTTTCAGAAAATGCCCAAATAATATACACGTTAATTCGAACGCGTTTTGTACGCAAAGTAGCAATCCGCGGGCAATATAAGGCACTTCGCGATGTCTATCCATGTTCAATACCATGCCAATGTAACTATCATATCTTAGCGTCCGCATACAGCATCTAGAATTGTGACCTTGAACGCGCCTTCATTCGTAGATTACTGCTACACGATAGAAAAGACGTACAAGTGAAAATGGATTTAGTTTTACTGCAATTAGAATGCAGCAGAGCTGCCAAATAATGCCCAGATAATATACGCGTTAATTCGAATGCGTTTTGTAAACAAAGCAGCAATCCGTGGGCTATTGAGGACACTTAGCGATGCCTTTCCATGTTCTACAGCATGTCAATGTTACTATTATATCTTAGGGTTCGCATAGAGCACAAAGAGCTGTGACCTTGAACGCTCCTTCATTCGTGGATTACTGTCACACGATAGAAAAGACGTACAAGTGAAAATGGATTTAGTTTTACTGCAATTAGCATGCAGCGGAGCTGCCAAATAATGCCCACATAATATACAAATTAATTCAAATGCGTTTTGTAAACAAAGCAGCAATCCGTGAGCTATTAAGGACACTTCGCGATGCCTATCCATATTCTATACCATGCCATTGTAACTACCATATCTTAGCGTTTGCACACAGCACCTAGAGTTGTGACCTTGAACGCTCCTTCATAAGTAGATAACTCCTACACGATAGAAAAGACGTTCAAGAGAAAACGGTCCAAGTTTCACTGCAATTAGTATGCAGCAGAGCTTTCAGAAAATGCCCAAATAATATACACGTTAATTCGAACGCGTTTTGTACGCAAAGTAGCAATCCGTGGGCAATATAAGGCACTTCGCGATGTCTATCCATGTTCTATACCATGCCAATGTAACTATTATATCTTAGCGTTCGCATAAAGCATCTAGAGTTGTGACCTTTAACGCTCCTTCATCAGTAGATAACTCCTACACGATAGAAAAGACGTTCAAGGGAAAACGGTCTAAGTTTTACTGCAATTAGTATGCAGCAGAGCATTCAAAAAGAGCCCAAATTATATATACGTTAATTCGAACGCGTTTTGTACCCAAAGTAGCAATCCGCGGGCTATATAAGGCACTTTGCGATGTCCATCCATGTTCTATACTATGTCAATGTTACTATCATATCTTAGGGATCGCATAGAGCAATTAGAGCTGTGACCTTGAACGGTCCTTCATAAGTAGATAACTCCTACACGATAGAAAAGACGTTCAAGAGAAAACGGTCTAAGTTTTCCTGCAATTAATATGCAGCAGAGCTTTCAAAAATTGCCCAAATAATATACACGTCAATTCGAACACATTTTGTACGCAAAGTAGCAATCCGCGGGCTATATAAGGCACTTCGCGATGCCTATACATGTTCTACACCATGTCAATGTTACTATCATATCTTAGGGTTCGCATAGAGCACAAGGAGCTGTGACCTTGAACGCGCCTTCATTCGTAGATTACTGCTACACGATAGAAAAGACGTACAAGTGAAAATGGATTTAGTTTTACTGCAATTATCATGCAGCAGAGCTGCCAAATAATGCCCAGATAATATACGCGTTAATTCGAATGCGTTTTGTAAACAAAGCAGCAATCCGTGGGCTATTTAGGACACTTAGCGATGCCTTTCCATGTTCTACAGCATGTCAATGTTACTATCATATTTTAGGGTTCGCATAGAGCACAAAGAGCTGTGACCTTGAACGCTCCTTCATTCGTGGATTACTGCCACACGATAGAAAAGACGTACAAGTGAAAATGGATTTAGTTTTACTGCAATTAGCATGCAGCGGAGCTGCCAAATAATGCCCAGATAATATACAAGTTAATTCGAATGCGTTTTGTAAACAAAGCAGCAAACCGTGAGCTATTAAGGACACTTCGCGATGCCTATCCATATTCTATACCATGCCATTGTAACTACCATATCTTAGCGTTTGCACACAGCACCTAGAGTTGTGATCTTGAACGCTCCTTCATAAGTAGATAACTCCTACACGATAGAAAAGACGTTCAAGAGAAAACGGTCCAAGTTTCACTGCAATTAGTATGCAGCAGAGCTTTCAGAAAATGCCCAAATAATATACACGTTAATTCGAACCCGTTTTGTACGCAAAGTAGCAATCCGCGGGCAATATAAGGCACTTCGCGATGTCAATCCATGTTCTATACCATGCCAATGTAACTATCATATCTTAGCGTTCGCATACAGCATCTAGAGTTGTCACCTTGAACGCTCCTTCATCAGTAGATAACTCCTACACGATAGAAAAGACGTTCAAGGGAAAACGGTCTAAGTTTTATTGCAATTAGTATACAGCAGAGCATTCAAAAAGAGCCCAAATAATATATACGATAATTCGAACGCGTTTTGTACGCAAAGTAGCAATCCGCGGGCTATATAAGGCACTTTGCGATGTCCATCCATGTTCTATACCATGTCAATGTTACTATCATATCTTAGGGTTCGCATAGAGCAATTAGAGCTGTGACCTTGAACGGTCCTTCATAAGTAGCTAACTCCTACACGATAGAAAAGACGTTCAAGAGAAAACGGTCTAAGTTTTACTGCAATTAGTATGCAGCAGAGCTTTCAAAAAGTGCCCAAATAATATACACGTCAATTCGAACGCATTTTGTACGCAAAGTAGCAATCCACGGGCTATATAAGGCACTTCGCGATGCCTATCCATGTTCTACACCATGTCAATGTTACTATCATATCTTAGGGTTCGCATAGAGCACAAGGAGCTGTGACCTTCAACGCGCCTTCATTCGTAGATTACTGCTACACGATAGAAAAGACGTACAAGTGAAAATGGATTTAGTTTTACTGCAATTAACATGCAGCAGAGCTGCCAAATAATGCCCAGATAATATACGCGTTAATTCGAATGCGTTTTGTAAACAAAGCAGCAATCCGTGGGCTATTGAGGACACTTAGCGATGCCTTTCGATGTTCTACAGCATGTCAATGTTACTATCATATCTTTGGGTTCGCATAGAGCACAAAGAGCTGTGACCTTGAACGCTCCTTCATTCGTGGATTACTGCCACACGATAGAAAAGACGTACAAGTGAAAATGGATTTAGTTTTACTGCAATTAGCATGCTGCGGAGCTGCCAAATAATGCCCACATAATATACAAGTTAATTCAAATGCGTTTTGTAAACAAAGCAGCAATCCGTGAGCTATTAAGGACACTTCGCGATGCCTATCCATATTCTATACCATGCCATTGTAACTACCATATCTTAGCGTTTGCATACAGCACCTAGAGTTGTGACCTTGAACGCTCCTTCATAAGTAGATAACTCCTACACGATAGAAAAGACGTTCAAGAGAAAACGGTCTAAGTTTTACTGCAATTAGTATGCAGCAGAGCTTTCAGAAAGTGCCCAAATAATATACACGTTAATTCGAACGCGTTTTGTACGCAAAGTAGAAATCCGCGGGCAATATAAGGCACTTCGCGATGTCTATCCATGTTCTATACCATGCCAATGTAACTATCATATCTTAGCGTTCGCATACAGCACCTAGCGTTGTGACCTTGAACGCTCCTTCATAAGTAGATAACTCCTACACGATAGAGAAAACGTTCAAGGGAAAACGGTCTAAGTTTTACTGCAATTAGTATTCAGCAGAGCTTTCAAAAAGAGCTCAGATAATATATACGTTAATTCGAACGCGTTTTGTACGCAAAGTAGCAATCCGCGGGCTATATAAGGTACTTTGCGATGTCCATCCATGTTCTATACCATGTCAATGTTACTATCATATCTTAGGGTTCGCATAGAGCAATTAGAGCTGTGACCTTGAACGCTCCTTCATAAGTAGATAACTCCTACACAATAGAAAAGACGTATAAGTGAAAATGGATTTAGTTTTACTGCAATTAGCATGCAGCAGTGCTGCCAAATAATGCCCTGATAATATACGCGTTAATTCGAATGCGTTTTGTAAACAAAGCAGCAATCCGTGGGCTATTAAGGACACTTCGCGATGCCTATCCATTTTCTATACCATGCCATTGTAACTACCATATCTTAGCGTTTGCATACAGCACCTAGAGTTGTGACCTTGAACGCTCCTTCATAAGTAGATAACTCATACACGATAGAAAAGACGTTCAAGAGAAAACGGTCTAAGTTTTACTGCAATTAGTATGCAGCTGAGCTTTCAGAAAGTGCCCAAATAATATACACGTTAATTCGAACGCGTTTTGTACGCAAAGTAGCAATCCGCGGGCAATATAAGGCACTTCGCGATGTCTATCCATGTTCTATACCATGCCAATGTAACTATCATATCTTAGCGTTCGCATAGAGCTCCTAGAGTTGTGACCTTGAACGCTCCTTCATAAGTAGATATCTCCTACACGATATAAAAGACGTACAATAGAAAACGGACTAAGTTTTACTGCAATTAGCATTCAGCAGAGCTGCCTAATAATGCCCAGATGATATACACGAAAATTCGAATGCGTTTTGTAAACAAAGCAGCAATCCGTGGACTATTAAGGACACTTCGCGATGCCTATCCTTTTTCTATACCATGCCATTGAAACTACCATATCTTAGCGTTTGCATACAGCACCTAGAGTTGTGACCTTGAACGCTCCTTCATATGTAGATAACTCCTACACGATAGAAAAGACGTTCAAGAGAAAACGGTCTAAGTTTCACTGCAATTAGTATGCAGCAGAGCTTTCAGAAAATGCCCAAATAATATACACGTTAATTCGAACGCGTTTTGTACGCAAAGTAGCAATCCGCGGGCAATATAAGGCACTTCGCGATGTCTATTAATTTTCTATACCATGCCAATGTAACTATCATATCTTAGCGTCCGAATACAGCATCTAGAGTTGTGACCTTGAACGCTCCTTCATAAGTAGATAACTCCTACATGATAGAAAAGACGTTCAAGAGAAAACGGACTAAGTTTTACTGCAATTAGTATGCAGCAGAGCTTTCAAAAAGTGCCCAAATAATATACACGTCAATTCGAACGCGTTTTGCACGCAAAGTAGCTATCCGCGGGCAATATAAGGCACCTCACGATGTCTATCCATGTTCTATACCATGCCAATGTAACTATCATATCTTAGCGTTCGCATACAGCAACTAGAGTTGTGACCTTGAACGCTCCTTCATAAGTAGATAACTCCTACACAATAGAAAAGACGTATAAGTGAAAATGGATTTAGTTTTACTGCAATAAGCATGCAGCAGAGCTGCCAAATAATGCCCAGATAATATACCCGTTAATTCGAATGCGTTTTGTAAACAAAGCAGCAATCCGTGGGCTATTAAGGACACTTCGCGATGCCTATCCATATTCTATACCATGCCATTGTAACTACCCTATCTTAGCGTTTGCATACAGCACCTAGTGTTGTGACCTTGAACGCTCCTTCATAAGTAGATAACTCCTACACGATAGAAAAGACGTTCAAGAGAAAACGGTCTAAGTTTTACTGCAATTAGTATGCAGCAGAGCTTTCAAAAAGTGCCCAAATAATATACACGTCAATTCGAACGCATTTTGGACGCAAAGTAGCAATCCGCGGGCTATATAAGGCACTTCGCGATGCCTATCCATGTTCTACACCATGTCAATGTTACTATCATATTTTAGGGTTCGCATAGAGCACAAGGAGCTGTGACCTTGAACGCGCCTTCATTCGTAGATTACTGCTACACGATAGAAAAGACGTACAAGTGAAAATGGATTTAGTTTTACTGCAATTAGCATGCAGCAGAGCTGCCAAATAATGCCCAGATGATATACGCGTTAATTCGAATGCGTTTTGTAAACAAAGCAGCAGTCCGTGGGCTATTGAGGACACTTAGCGATGCCTTTCCATGTTCTACAACATGTCAATGTTACTATCATATCTTAGGGTTCGCATAGAGCACAAAGAGTTGTGACCTTGAACGCTCCTTCATAAGTTGATAACTCCTACACATATAAAAGACGTACAATAGAAAACGGACAAAGTTTTACTGCAATTAGCATGCAGCAGAGCTGCCTAATAATGCCCAGATGATATACACGAAAATTCGAATGCGTTTTGTAAACAAAGCAGCAATCCGTGGGCTATTAAAGACACTTCGCGATGCCTATCCACTTTCTATACCATGCCATTGTAACTACCATATCTCAGCGTTCGCACACAGCACCTAGAGTTGTGACCTTCAACGCTCCTTCATAAGTAGATAACTCCTACACGATAGAAAAGACGTTCAAGAGAAAACGGTCTATGTTTTACTGCAATTAATATTCAGCAGAGCTTTCAAAAAGTGCCCAAATAATATACACGTTAATTCGAACGCGTTTTGTACGCAAAGTAGCAATCCGCGGGATATATAAGGCACTTCGCTATTTCAATCCATGTTCTATACCATGCCAATGTAACTATCATATCTTAGCGTTCGCATTCAGCAACTAGAGTTGTGACCTTGAACGCTCCTTCATAAGTAGATAACTCCTACACGATAGAAAAGACGTTCAAGAGAAAACGGTCAAAGTTTTACTGCAATTAGTATGCAGCAGAGCTTTCAAAAAGTGCCCAAATAATATACACGTCAATTCGAAAGCGTTTTGTACGCAAAGTAGCAATCCCCCGGCTATATAAGGCACTTTGCTAATTCTATCCATGTTCTATACCATGCCAATGTAACTATCATATCTTAGCGTTCGCATACAGCAACTAGAGTTGTGACCTTGAACGCTCCTTCATAAGTAGATAACTCTTACACGATAGAAAAGACGTTCAAGGGAAAAAGGTCTAAGTTTTACTGCAATTAGTATGCAGCAGAGCTTTCAAAATGAGCCCAAATAATATATACGTTAATTCGAACGCGTTTTGTACGCAAAGTAGCAATCCGCGGGCTATATAAGATACTTCGCGATGTCTATCCATGTTCTATACCATGCCAATGTAACTATCATATCTTGGCGTCCGCATACAGCATCTAGAGTTGTGACCTGGAACGCTCCTTCATAAGTAGATAACTCCTACACGATAGAAAAGACGTTCAAGAGAAAACGGTCTAAGTTTTACTGCAATTAGTATGCAGCAGAGCTTTCAAAAAGTGCCCAAATAATTTACACGTCAATTCGAACGCATTTTGTACGCAAAGTAGCAATCCGCGGGCTATATAAGGCACTTTGCGATGTCCATCCATGTTCTATATCATGTCAATGTTACTATCATATCTTAGGGTTCGCATAGAGCAATTAGAGCTGTGACCTTGAAGGGGCCTTCATAAGTAGATAACTCCTACACGATAGAAAAGACGTTCAAGAGAAAACGGTCTAAGTTTTACTGCAATTAGTATGCAGCAGAGCTTTCAAAAAGTGCCCAAATAATATACACGTCAATTCGAAAGCGTTTTGTACGCAAAGTAGCAATCCGCGGGCTATATAAGGCACTTCGGTATTTCTATCCATGTTCTATACCAAGTCAATGTAACTATAATATCTTAGCGTTCGCATACAGCACCTAGCGTTGTGACCTTGAACGCTCCTTCATAAGTAGATAACTCCTACACGATTGAGAAGACGTTCAAGGGAAAACGGTCTAAGTTTTACTGCAATTAGTATGCAGCAGAGATTTCAAAAAGAGCTCAAATAATATATACGTTAATTCGAACGCGTTTTGTACGCAAAGTAGCAATCCGCGGGCTATATAAGGCACTTTGCGATGTCCATCCATGTTCTATACCATGTCAATGTTACTACCATATCTTAGGGTGCGCATAGAGCAATTAGAGCTGTGACCTTGAACGGTCCTTCATAAGTAGATAACTCCTACACGATAGAAAAGACGTTCAAGAGAAAACGGTCTAAGTTTCACTGCAATTAGTATGCAGCAGAACTTTCAGAAAATGCCCAAATAATATACACGTTAATTCGAACGCGTTTTGTATGCAAAGTAGCAATCCGCGGGCAATATAAGGCACTTCGCGATGTCTATCTATGTTCTATACCATGCCAATGTAACTATCATATCTTATCGTCCGCATACAGCATCTAGAGTTGTGACCTTGAACGCTCCTTCATAAGTAGATAACTCCTACACGATAGAAAAGACGTTCAAGAGAAAACGGTCTAAGTTTTATTGCAATTAGTATGCAGCAGAGCTTTCAAAAAGTGCCCAAATAATATACACGTCAATTCGAACGCATTTTGTACGCAAAGTAGCAATCCGAGGGCTATATAGGGCACTTCGCGATGCCTATCCATGTTCTACACCATGTCAATGTTACTATCATATTTTAGGGTTCGCCTAGAGCACAAGGAGCTGTGACCTTGAACGCGCCTTCATTCGTAGATTACTGCTTCACGATAGAAATGACGTATAAGTGAAAATGGATTTAGTTTTACTGCAATTAGCATGCAGCAGAGCTGCCAAATAATGCCCAGATAATATATGCGTTAATTCGAATGCGTTTTGTAAACAAAGCAGCAATCCGTGGGCTATTTAGGACACTTAGCGATGCCTTTCCATGTTCTACAGCATGTCAATGTTACTATCATATTTTAGGGTTCGCATAGAGCACAAAGAGCTGTGACCTTGAACGCGCATTCATTCGTAGATTACTGTTACATGATAGAAAAGACGTACAAGTGAAAATGGATTTAGTTTTACTGCAATTAGCATGCAGCAGAGCTGCCAAATAATGCCCAGATAATATACGCGTTAATTCGAATGCGTTTTGTAAACAAAGCAGCAATCCGTGGGCTATTGAGGACACTTAGCGATGCCTTTCCATGTTCTACAGCATGTCAATGTTACTATCATATCTTAGGGTTCGCATAGACCACAAAGAGCTGTGACCTTGAACGCTCCTTCATTCGTGGATTACTGCCACACTATAGAAAAGACGTACAAGTGAAAATGGATTTAGTTTTACTGCAATTAGCATGCAGCGGAGCTGCCAAATAATGCCCAGATAATATACAATTTAGTTCGAATGCGTTTTGTAAACAAAGCAGCAATCCGTGAGCTATTAAGGACACTTCGCGATGCCTATCCATATTCTATACCATGCCATTGTAACTACCATATCTTAGCGTTTGCATACAGCACCTAGAGTTGTGACCTTGAACGCTCCTTCATAAGTAGATAACTCCTACACGATAGAAAAGACGTTCAAGAGAAAACGGTCTAAGTTTTACTGCAATTAGTATGCAGCAGAGCTTTCAAAATGTGCCCAAATAATATACACGTCAATTCGTACGCGTTTTGTACGCAAAGTAGCAATCCGCGGACAATATAAGGCACTTCACGATGTCTATCCATATTCTATACCATGCCAATGTGACTATCATATCTTAGCGTTCGCATACAGCAACTAGATTTGTGCCTTGAACGCTCCTTCATATGTAGATAACTCCTACACGATAGAAAAGACGTTCAAGAGAAAACGGTCTAAGTTTTACAGCAATTAATATTCAGCAGAGCTTTCAAAAAGAGCCCAAATAATATATACGTTAATTCGAACGCGCTTTGTACGCAAAGTAGCAATCCGCGGGCTATATAAGGCACTTTGCGATGTCCATCCATGTTCTATACCATGTCAATGTTACTATCATATCTTAGGGTTCGCATAGAGCAATTAGAGCTGTGACCTTGAACGGTCCTTCATAAATAGATAACTCCTACATGATAGAAAAGACGTTCAAGAGAAAACGGTCTAAGTTTTACTGCAATTAGCATTCAGCAGAGCTGCCTAATAATGCCCAGATGATATACACGAAAATTCGAATGCGTTTTGTAAACAAAGCAGCAATCCGTGGGCTATTAAGGACACTTCGCGATGCCTATCCTTTTTCTATACCATGCCATTGAAACTACCATATCTTAGCGTTTGCATACAGCACCTAGAGTTGTGACCTTGAACGCTCCTTCATATGTAGATAACTCCTACACGATAGAAAAGACGTTCAAGAGAAAACGGTCTAAGTTTTACAGCAATTAATATTCAGCAGAGCTTTCAAAAAGTGCCCAAATAATATACACGTTACTTCGAACGCGTTTTGTATGCAAAGTAGCAATCCGCGGGCTATATAAGGCACTTTGCGATGTCCATCCATGTTCTATACCATGTCAATGTTACTATCATATCTTAGGGTTCGCATAGAGCAATTAGAGCTGTGACCTTGAACGGTCCTTCATAAGTAGATAACTCCTACACGATAGAATAGACGTTCAAGAGAAAACGGTCTAAGTTTTACTGCAATTAGTATGCAGCAGAGCTTTCAGAAAGTGCCCAAATAATATACACGTTAATTCGAACGCGTTTTGTACGCAAAGTAGCAGTCCGCGGGCAATATAAGGCACTTCGCGATGTCTATCCATGTTCTATACCATGCCAATGTAACTATCATATCTTAGCGTTCGCATAGAGCTCCTAGAGTTGTGACCTTGAACGCTCCTTCATAAGTAGAAATCTCCTACACGATATAAAAGACGTACAATAGAAAACGGACTAAGTTTAACTGCAATTAGCATTCAGCAGAGCTGCCTAATAATGCCCAGATGATATACACGAAAATTCGAATGCGTTTTGTAAACAAAGCAGCAATCCGTGGGCTATTAAGGACACTTCGCGATGCCTATCCTTTTTCTATACCATGCCATTGAAACTACCATATCTTAGCGTTTGCATACAGCACCTAGAGTTGTGACCTTGAACGCTCCTTCATATGTAGATAACTCCTACACGATAGAAAAGACGTTCAAGAGAAAACGGTCTAAGTTTTACAGCAATTAATATTCAGCAGAGCTTTCAAAAAGTGCCCAAATAATATACACGTTAATTCGAAGGCGTTTTGTACGCAAAGTAGCAATCCGCGGGCTATATAAGGCACTTCGCGATGTCTATCCATGTTCTATACCATGCCAATGTAACTATCATATCTTAGCGTTCGCATACAGCATCTAGAGTTGTGACCTTGAACGCTCCTTCATAAGTAGATAACTCCTACACGATAGAAGAGACGTTCAAGAGAAAACGGTCTAAGTTTTACTGCAATTAGTATGCAGCAGAGCTTTCAAAAAGTGCCCAAATAATATACACGTCAATTCGAAAGCGTTTTGTACGCAAAGTAGCAATCCGCGGAGTATTTAAGGCACTTCGCTATTTCTATCCATGTTCTATACCAGGCCAATGTAACTATCATATCTTAGCGTTCGCATACAGCACCTAGCGTTGTGACCTTGAACGCTCCTTCATAAGTAGATAACTCCTACACGATAGAAAAGACGTTCAAGGGAAATCGGTCTAAGTTTTACTGCAATTAGTATGCAGCAGAGCTTTCAAAAAGAGCCCAAATAATATATACGTTAATTCGAACGCGTTTTGTATGCAAAGTAGCAATCCGCGGGCAATATAAGGCACTTCACGATGTCTATCCATGTTCTATACCATGCCAATGTAACTATCATATCTTAGCGTTCGCATACAGCAACTAGAGTTGTGACCTTGAACGCTCCTTCATAAGTAGATAACTCCTACACGATAGAGAAGACGTTCAAGGGAAAACGGTCTAAGTTTTACTGCAATTAGTATGCAGCAGAGCTTTCAAAAAGAGCCCAAATAATATATACGTTAATTCGAACGCGTTTTGTACGCAAAGTAGCAATCCGTGGGCTATATAAGGCACATTGCGATGTCCATCCATGTTCTATACCATGTCAATGTTACTATCATATCTTAGGGTTCGCATAGAGCAATTAGAGCTGTGACCTTGAACGGTCCTTCATAAGTAGATAACTCCTACACGATAGAAAAGACGTTCAAGAGAAAACGGTCTAAGTTTTACTGCAATTAGTATGCAGCAGAGCTTTCAAAAAGTGCCCAAATAATTTACACGTCAATTCGAACGCATTTTGTACGCAAAGTAGCAATCCGCGGGCTATATAAGGCACTTCGCGATGCCTATCCATGTTCTACACCATGTCTATGTTACTATCATATCTTAGGGTTCGCATAGAGCTCCTAGAGTTGTGACCTTGAACGCTCCTTCGTGTAGATAACTCCTACACGATAGAAAAGACGTTCAAGAGAAAACGGTCTAAGTTTCACTGCAATTAGTATGCAGCAGAGCTTTCAGAAAAAGCCCAAATAATATACACGTTAATTCGAACGCGTTTTGTACGCAAAGTAGCAATCCGCGGGCAATATAAGGCACTTCGCGATGTCTATCCATGTTCTATACCATGCCAATGTAACTATCATATCTTAGCGTTCGCATAGAGCTCCTAGAGTTGTGACCTTGAACGCTCCTTCATAAGTAGATAACTCCTACACAATAGAAAAGACTTATAAGTGAAAATGGATTTAATTTTACTGCAATTAGCATGCAGCAGTGCTGCCAAATAATGCTTAGATAATATACGCGTTAATTCGAATGCGTTTTGTAAACAAAGCAGCAATCCGTGGGCTATTAAGCACACTTCGCGGTGCCTATCCATTTTCTATACCATGCCATTGTAACTACCATATCTTAGCGTTTGCATACAGCACCTAGAGTTGTGACCTTGAACGCTCCTTCATAAGTAGATAACTCCTACACGATTGAGAAGACGTTCAAGGGAAAACGGTCTAAGTTTTACTGCAATTAGTATGCAGCAGAGCTTTCAAAAAGAGCTCAAAAAATATATACGTTAATTCGAACGCGGTTTGTACGCAAAGTAGCAATCCGCGGGCTATATAAGGCACTTCGGTATTTCTATCCATGTTCTATACCATGCCAATGTAACTATCATATCTTAGCGTTCGCATACAGCACCTAGCGTTGTGACCTTGAACGCTCCTTCATAAGTAGATAACTCCTACACGATTGAGAAGACGTTCAAGGGAAAACGGTCTAAGTTTTACTGCAATTAGTATGCAGCAGAGCTTTCAAAAAGAGCTCAAATAATATATACGTTAATTCGAACGCGTTTTGTACGCAAAGTAGCAATCCGCGGGCTATATAAGGCACTTTGCGATGTCCATCCATGTTCTATACCATGTCAATGTTACTATCATATCTTAGGGTTCGCATAGAGCAATTAGAGCTGTGACCTTGAACGGTCCTTCATAAGTAGATAACTCCTACACGATAGAAAAGACGTTCAAGAGAAAACGGTCTAAGTTTCACTGCAATTAGTATGCAGCAGAGCTTTCAGAAAATGCTCAAATAATATACACGTTAATTCGAACGCGTTTTGTATGCAAAGTAGCAATCCGCGGGCAATATAAGGCACTTCGCGATGTCAATCCATGTTCTATACCATGCCAATGTAACTATCATATCTTAGCGTCCGCATACAGCATCTACAGTTGTGACCTTGAACGCTCCTTCATAAGTAGATAAATCCTACACGATAGAAAAGACGTTCAAGAGAAAACGGTCTAAGTTTCACTGCAATTAGTATGCAGCAGAGCTTTCAGAAAATGCCCAAATAATATACACGTTAATTCGAACGCGTTTTGTACGCAAAGTAGCAATCCGTGGGCAATATAAGGCACTTCGCGATGTCTATCCATGTTCTATACCATGCCAATGTAACTATCATATCTTAGCGTCCGCATACAGCATCTAGAGTTGTGACCTTGAACGCTCCTTCATAAGTAGATAAATCCTACACGATAGAAAAGACGTTCAAGAGAAAACGGTCTAAGTTTTATTGCAATTAGTATGCAGCAGAGCTTTCAAAAAGTGCCCAAATAATATACACGTCAATTCGAACGCATTTTGTACGCAAAGTAGCAATCCGAGGGCTATATAGGGCACTTCGCGATGCCTATCCATGTTCTACACCATGTCAATGTTACTATCATATCTTAGGGTTCGCCTAGAGCACAAGGAGCTGTGACCTTGAACGCGCCTTCATTCGTAGATTACTGCGTCACGATAGAAATGACGTATAAGTGAAAATGGATTTAGTTTTACTGCAATTAGCATGCAGCAGAGCTGCCAAATAATGCCCAGATAATATATGCGTCAATTCGAATGCGTTTTGTAAACAAAGCAGCAATCCGTGGGCAATATAAGGCACTTCGCGATGTCTATCCATGTTCTATACCATGCCAATGTAACTATCATATCTTAGCGTTCGCATAGAGCTCCTAGAGTTGTGACCTTGAACGCTCCTTCATAAGTAGATATCTCCTACACGATATAAAAGACGTACAATAGAAAACGGACTAAGTTTTACTGCAATTAGCATTCAGCAAAGCTGCCTAATAATGCCCAGATGATATGCACGAAAATTTGAATGCGTTTTGTAAACAAAGCAGCAATCCGTGGGCTATTAAGGACACTTCGCGATGCCTATCTTCTTCTATACCATGCCATTGAAACTACCATATCTTAGCGTTTGCATACAGCACCTAGAGTTGTGAACTTAAACGCTCCTTCATATGTAGATAACTCCTACACGATAGAAAAGACGTTCAAGAGAAAACGGTCTAAGTTTTACAGCAATTAATATTCAGCAGAGCTTTCAAAAAGTGCCCAAATAATATACACGTCAATTCGATAGCGTTTTGTACGCAAAGTAGCAATCCGCGGGCTATATAAGGCACTTCGCTATTTCTATCCATGTTCTATACCATGCCAATGTAACTATCATATTTTAGCGTTCGCATACAGCACCTAGCGTTGTGACCTTGAACGCTCCTTCATAAGTAGATAACTCCTACACGATAGAAGAGACGTTCAAGGGAAAACGGTCTAAGTTTTACTGCAATTAGTATGCAGCAGAGCTTTCAAAAAGAGCCCAAATAATATATACGTTAATTCGAACGCGTTTTGTACGCAAAGTAGCAATCCGCGGGCTATATAAGGCACTTTGCGATGTGCATCCATGTTCTATACCATGTCAATGTTACTATCATATCTTAGGGTTCGCATAGAGCAATTAGAGCTGTGACCTTGAACGGGCCTTCATAAGTAGATAACTCCTACACGATAGAAAAGACGTTCAAGAGAAAACGGTCTAAGTTTTACTGCAATTAGTATGCAGCAGAGCTTTCAAAATGTGCCCAAATAATATACACGTCAATTCGAACGCATTTTGTACGCAAAGTAGCAATCCGCGGGCTATATAAGGCACTTCGCGATGCCTATCCATGTTCTACACCATGTCAATGTTACTATCATATCTTATAGTTCGCATAGAGCACAAGGAGCTGTGACCTTGAACGCGCCTTCATTCGTAGATTACTGCTACACGATAGAAAAGACGTACAAGTGAAAATGGATTTAGTTTTACTGCAATTATGATGCAGCAGAGCTGCCAAATAATGCCCAGATAATATACGCGTTAATTCGAATACGTTTTGTAAACAAAGCAGCAATCCGTGGGCTATTGAGGACACTTAGCGATGCCTTTCCATGTTCTACAGCATGTCAATGTTACTATCATATCTTAGTGTTCGCATAGAGCGCAAAGAGCTGTGACCTTGAACGCTCCTTCATTCGTAGATTACTGCCACACGATAGAAAAGACGTACAAGTGAAAATGGATTTAGTTTTACTGCAATTAGCATGCAGCGGAGCTGCCAAATAATGCCCAGATAATATACAAGTTAATTCGAATGCGTTTTGTAAACAAAGCAGCAATCCGTGAGCTATTAAGGACACTTCGCGATGCCTATCCATATTCTATACCATGCCATTGTAACTACCATATCTTAGCGTTTGCATACAGCACCTAGAGTTGTGACCTTGAACGCTCCTTCATAAGTAAATAACTCCTACACGAATAGAAGAGAAATAACTCCTACAAATAATATACACGTCAATTCGAACGCATTTTGTACGCAAAGTAGCAATCCGCGGGCAATATAAGGCACTTCGCGATGTCTATCCATGTTCTATACCATGCCAATGTAACTATCATATCTTAGCGTTCGCATACAGCATCTAGAGTTGTGACCTTGAACGCTCCTTCATAAGTAGATAACTCCTACACGATAGAAAAGACGTTCAAGAGAAAACGGTCTAAGTTTTACTGCAATTAGTATGCAGCAGAGCATTCAAAAAGAGCCCAAATAATATATACGTTAATTCGAACGCGTTTTCTACGCAAAGTAGCAATCCGCGGGCTATATAAGGCACTTTGCGACGTCCATCCATGTTCTATACCATGTCAATGTTACTATCATATCTTAGGGTTCGCATAGAGCAATTAGAGCTGTGACCTTGAACGGTCCTTCATAAGTAGATAACTCCTACACGATAGAAAAGACGTTCAAGAGAAAACGGTCTAAGTTTTACTGCAATTAGTATGCAGCAGAGCTTACAAAAAGTGCCCAAATAATATACACGTCAATTCGAACGCATTTTGTACGCAAAGTAGCAATCCGCGGGCTATATAAGGCACTTCGCGATGCCTATCCATGTTCTACACCATGTCAATGTTACTATCATATCTTAGGGTTCGCATAGAGCACAAGGAGCTGTGACCTTGAACGCGCCTTCATTCGTAGATTACTGCTACACGATAGAAAAGACGTACAAGTGAAAATGGATTTAGTTTTACTGCAATTAGCATGCAGCAGAGCTGCCAAATAATGCCCAGATAATATACGCGTTAATTCGAATGCGTTTTGTAAACAAAGCAACAATCCGTGGGCTATTGAGGACACTTAGCGATGCCTTTCCATGTTCTACAGCATGTCAATGTTACTATCATATCTTAGGGTTCGCATAGAGCAATTAGAGCTGTGACCTTGAACGGTCCTTCATAAGTAGATAACTCCTACACGATAGAAAAGACGTTCAAGAGAAAACGGTCTAAGTTTTACTGCAATTAGTATGCAGCAGAGCTTTCAAAAAGTGCCCAAATAATATACACGTCAATTCGAAAGCGTTTTGTACGCAAAGTAGCAATCCGCGGGCTATATAAGGCACTTCGGTATTTCTATCCATGTTCTATACCAAGTCAATGTAACTATCATATCTTAGCGTTCGCATACAGCACCTAGCGTTGTGACCTTGAACGCTCCTTCATAAGTAGATAACTCCTACACGATTGAGAAGACGTTCAAGGGAAAACGGTCTAAGTTTTACTGCAATTAATATGCAGCAGAGCTTTCAAAAAGAGCTCAAATAATATATACGTTAATTCGAACGCGTTTTGTACGCAAAGTAGCAATCCGCGGGCTATATAAGGCACTTTGCGATGTCCATCCATGTTCTATACCATGTCAATGTTACTACCATATCTTAGGGTTCGCATAGAGCAATTAGAGCTGTGACCTTGAACGGTCCTTCATAAGTAGATAACTCCTACACGATAGAAAAGACGTTCAAGAGAAAACGGTCTAAGTTTCACTGCAATTAGTATGCAGCAGAGCTTTCAAAAAGTGCCCAAATAATATACACGTCAATTCGAACAAGTTTTGTACGCAAAGTAGCAATCCGCGGGCAATATAAGGCACTTCACGATGTCTATCCATGTTCTATACCATGCCAATGTAACTATCATATCTTAGCGATCGCATACAGCAACTAGAGCTGTGACCTTGAACGCTCCTTCATATGTAGATAACTCCTACACGATAGAAAAGACGTTCAAGAGAAAACGGTCTGTTTTACTGCAATTAGTATGCAGCAGAGCTTTCAAAAAGTGCCCAAATAATATATACGTCATTTCGAAAGCGTTTTGTACGCAAAGTAGAAATCCGCGGGCTATATAAGGCACTTCGCTATTTCTATCCATGTTCTATACCATGCCAATGTAACTATCATATCTTAGCGTTCGCATACAGCACCTAGCGTTGTGACCTTGAACGCTCCTTCATAAGTAGATAACTCCTACACGATAGAAAAGACGTTCCAGAGAAAACGGTCTAAGTTTTACTGCAATTAGTATGCAGCAGAGCATTCAAAAAGAGCCCAAATAATATATACGTTAATTCGAACGCGTTTTGTACGCAAAGTAGCAATCCGCGGGCTATATAAGGCACTTTGCGACGTCCATCCATGTTCTATACCATGTCAATGTTACTATCATATCTTAGGGTTCGCATAGAGCAATTAGAGCTGTGACCTTGAACGGTCCTTCATAAGTAGATAACTCCTACACGATAGAAAAGACGTTCAAGAGAAAACGGTCTAAGTTTTACTGCAATTAGTATGCAGCAGAGCTTTCAAAAAGTGCCCAAATAATATACACGTCAATTCGAACGCTTTTGTACGCAAAGTAGCAATCCGCGGGCAATATAAGGCACTTCGCGATGTCTATCCATGTTCTATTCCATGCCAATGTAACTATCATATCTTAGCGTTCGCATACAGCATCTAGAGTTGTGACCTTGAACGCTCCTTCATAAGTAGATAACTCCTACACGATAGAAAAGACGTTCAAGAGAAAACGGTCTAAGTTTTACTGCAATTAGTATGCAGCAGAGCATTCAAAAAGAGCCCAAATAATATATACGTTAATTCGAACGCGTTTTCTACGCAAAGTAGCAATCCGCGGGCTATATAAGGCACTTTGAGACGTCCATCCATGTTCTATACCATGTCAATGTTACTATCATATCTTTGGGTTCGCATAGAGCAATTAGAGCTGTGACCTTGAACGGTCCTTCATAAGTAGATAACTCCTACACGATAGAAAAGACGTTCAAGAGAAAACGGTCTAAGTTTTACTGCAATTAGTATGCAGCAGAGCTTTCAAAAAGTGCCCAAATAATATACACGTCAATTCGAACGCATTTTGTACGCAAAGTAGCAATCCGCGGGCTATATAAGGCACCTCGCGATGCCTATCCATGTTCTACACCATGTCAATGTTACTATCATATCTTAGGGTTCGCATAGAGCACAAGGAGCTGTGACCTTGAACGCGCATTCATTCGTAGATTACTGTTACATGATAGAAAAGACGTACAAGTGAAAATGGATTTAGTTTTACTGCAATTAGCATGCAGCAGAGCTGCCAAATAATGCCCAGATAATATACGCGTTAATTCGAATGCGTTTTGTAAACAAAGCAGCAATCCGTGGGCTATTGAGGACACTTAGCGATGCCTTTCCATGTTCTACAGCATGTCAATGTTACTATCATATCTTAGGGTTCGCATAGACCACAAAGAGCTGTGACCTTGAACGCTCCTTCATTCGTGGATTACTGCCACACTATAGAAAAGACGTACAAGTGAAAATGGATTTAGTTTTACTGCAATTAGCATGCAGCGGAGCTGCCAAATAATGCCCAGATAATATACAATTTAGTTCGAATGCGTTTTGTAAACAAAGCAGCAATCCGTGAGCTATTAAGGACACTTCGCGATGCCTATCCATATTCTATACCATGCCATTGTAACTACCATATCTTAGCGTTTGCATACAGCACCTAGAGTTGTGACCTTGAACGCTCCTTCATAAGTAGATAACTCCTACACGATAGAAAAGACGTTCAAGAGAAAACGGTCTAAGTTTTACTGCAATTAGTATGCAGCAGAGCTTTCAAAATGTGCCCAAATAATATACACGTCAATTCGTACGCGTTTTGTACGCAAAGTAGCAATCCGCGGACAATATAAGGCACTTCACGATGTCTATCCATATTCTATACCATGCCAATGTGACTATCATATCTTAGCGTTCGCATACAGCAACTAGATTTGTGCCTTGAACGCTCCTTCATATGTAGATAACTCCTACACGATAGAAAAGACGTTCAAGAGAAAACGGTCTAAGTTTTACAGCAATTAATATTCAGCAGAGCTTTCAAAAAGAGCCCAAATAATATATACGTTAATTCGAACGCGCTTTGTACGCAAAGTAGCAATCCGCGGGCTATATAAGGCACTTTGCGATGTCCATCCATGTTCTATACCATGCCAATGTAACTATCATATCTTAGCGTTCGCATACAGCATCTAGAGTTGTGACCTTGAACGCTCCTTCATAAGTAGATAACTCCTACACGATAGAAAAGCCGTTCAAGAGAAAACGGTCTAAGTTTTACTGTAATTAGTATGCAGCAGAGCTTTCAAAAAGTGCCCAAATAATATACACGTCAATTCGAAAGCGTTTTGTACGCAAAGTAGCAATCCGCGGGCTATATAAGGCACTTCGCTATTTCTATCCATGTTCTATACCATGCCAATGTAACTATCATATCTTAGCGTTCGCATACAGCACCTAGCGTTGTGACTTTGAACGCTCCTTCATAAGTAGATAACTCCTACACGATAGAAAAGACGTTCAAGAGAAAACGGTCTAAGTTTTACTGCAATTAATATGCAGCAGAGCTTTCAAAAAGAGCCCAAATAATATATACGTTAATTCGAACGCGTTTTGTATGCAAAGTAGCAATCCGCGGGCTATATAAGGCACTTTGCGATGTCCATCCATGTTCTATACCATGTCAATGTTACTATCATATCTTAGGGTTCGCATAGAGCAATTAGAGCTGTGACCTTGAACGGTCCTTCATAAGTAGATAACTCCTACACGATAGAAAAGACGTTCAAGAGAAAACGGTCTAAGTTTTACTGCAATTAGTATGCAGCAGAGCTTTCAGAAAGTGCCCAAATAATATACACGTTAATTCGAACGCGTTTTGTGCGCAAAGTAGCAATCCGCGGGCAATATAAGGCACTTCGCGATGTCTATCCATGTTCTATACCATGCCAATGTAACTATCATATCTTAGCGTTCGCATAGAGCTCCTAGAGTTGTGACCTTGAACGCTCCTTCATAAGTAGATATCTCCTACACGATATAAAAGACGTACAATAGAAAACGGACTAAGTTTTACTGCAATTAGCATTCAGCAGAGCTGCCTAATAATGCCCAGATGATATACACGAAAATTCGAATGCGTTTTGTAAACAAAGAGGCAATCCGTGGGCTATTAAGGACACTTCGCGATGCCTATCCTTTTTCTATACCATGCCATTGAAACTACCATATCTTAACGTTTGCATACAGCACCTAGAGTTGTGACCTTGAACGCTCCTTCATATGTAGATAACTCCTACACGATAGAAAAGACGTTCAAGAGAAAACGGTCTAAGTTTTACAGCAATTAATATTCAGCAGAGCTTTCAAAAAGTGCCCAAATAATATACACGTTAATTCGAACGCGTTTTGTACGCAAAGTAGCTATCCGCGGGCTATATAAGGCACTTCGCGATGTCTATCCATGTTCTATACCATGCCAATGTAACTATCATATCTTAGCGTTCGCATACAGCATCTAGAGTTGTGACCTTGAACGCTCCTTCATAAGTAGATAACTCCTACACGATAGAAGAGACGTTCAAGAGAAAACGGTCTAAGTTTTACTGCAATTAGTATGCAGCAGAGCTTTCAAAAAGTGCCCAAATAATATACACGTCAATTCGAAAGCGTTTTGTACGCAAAGTAGCAATCCGCGGGCTATTTAATGCACTTCGCTATTTCTATCCATGTTCTATACCAGGCCAATGTAACTATCATATCTTAGCGTTCGCATACAGCACCTAGCGTTGTGACCTTGAACGCTCCTTCATAAGTAGATAACTCCTACACGATAGAAAAGACGTTCAAGGGAAAACGGTCTAAGTTTTACTGCAATTAGTATGCAGCAGAGCTATCAAAAAGAGCCCAAATAATATATACGTTAATTCGAACGCGTTTTGTACGCAAAGTAGCAATCCGCCGGTTATATAAGGCACTTTGCGATGTTCATCCATGTTCTATACCATGTCAATGTTACTATCATATCTTAGGGTTCGCATAGAGCAATTAGAGCTGTGACCTTGAAAGGTCCTTCATAAGTAGATAACTCCTACACGATAGAAAAGACGTTCAAGAGAAAACGGTCTAAGTTTTACTGCAATTAGTATGCAGCAGAGCTTTCAAAAAGAGCCCAAATAATATATACGTTAATTCGAACGCGTTTTGTATGCAAAGTAGCAATCCGCGGGCTATATAAGGCACTTTGCGATGTCCATCCATGTTCTATACCATGTCAATGTTACTATCATATCTTAGGGTTCGCATAGAGCAATTAGAGCTGTGACCTTGAACGGGCCTTCATAAGTAGATAACTCCTACACGATAGAAAAGACGTTCAAGAGAAAACGGTCTAAGTTTTACTGCAATTAGTATGCAGCAGAGCTTTCAAAATGTGCCCAAATAATATACACGTCAATTCGAACGCATTTTGTACGCAAAGTAGCAATCCGCGGGCTATATAAGGCACTTCGCGATGCCTATCCATGTTCTACACCATGTCAATGTTACTATCATATCTTAGGGTTCGCATAGAGCACAAGGAGCTGTGACCTTGAACGCGCCTTCATTCGTAGATTACTGCTACACGATAGAAAAGACGTACAAGTGAAAATGGATTTAGTTTTACTGCAATTAGCATGCAGCAGAGCTGCCAAATAATGCCCAGATAATATACGCGTTAATTCGAATACGTTTTGTAAACAAAGCAGCAATCCGTGGGCTATTGAGGACACTTAGCGATGCCTTTCCATGTTCTACAGCATGTCAATGTTACTGTCATATCTTAGTGTTCGCATAGAGCGCAATAGATTACTGCCACACGATAGAAAAGACGTACAAGTGAAAATGGATTTAGTTTTACTGCAATTAGCATGCAGCGGAGCTGCCAAATAATGCCCAGATAATATACAAGTTAATTCGAATGCGTTTTGTACGCAAAGTAGCAATCCGCGGGCAATATAAGGCACTTCGCGATGTCTAACCATGTTCTATACCATGCCAATGTAACTATCATATCTTAGCGTCCGCATACAGCATCTAGAGTTGTGACCTTCAACGCTCCTTCATAAGTAGATAACTCCTACACGATAAAAAAGACGTTCAAGAGAAAACGGTCTAAGTTTTACTGCAATTAGTATGCAGCAGAGCTTTCAAAAAGTGCCCAAATAATATACACGTCAATTCGAACAAGTTTTGTACGCAAAGTAGCAATCCGCGGGCAATATAAGGCACTTCGCGATGTCTAACCATGTTCTATACCATGCCAATGTAACTATCATATCTTAGCGTCCGCATACAGCATCTAGAGTTGTGACCTTGAACGCTCCTTCATAAGTAGATAACTCCTACACAATAGAAAAGACGTATAAGTGAAAATGGATTTAGTTTTACTGCAATTAGCATGCAGCAATGCTGCCAAATAATGCCCAGATAATATACGCGTTAATTCGAATGCGTTTTGTAAACAAAGCAGCAATCCGTGGGCTATTAAGGACACTTCGCGATGCCTATCCATTTTCTATACCATGCCATTGTAACTACCATATCTTAGCGTTTGCATACAGCACCTAGAGTTGTGACCTTGAACGCTCCTTCATAAGTAGATAACTCCTACACGATAGAAAAGACGTTCAAGAGAAAACGGTCTAAGTTTTTCTGCAATTAGTATGAAGCAGAGCTTTCAGAAAGTGCCCAAATAATATACACGTTAATTCGAACGCGTTTTGTACGCAAAGTAGCAATCCGCGGGCAATATAAGGCACTTCGCGATGTCTATCCATGTTCTATACCATGCCAATGTAACAATCATATCTTAGCGTTTGCATAGAGCTCCTAGAGTTGTGAGTAGATATCTCCTACACGATATAAAAGACGTACCATAGAAAACGGACTAAGTTTTACTGCAATTAGCATTCAGCAGAGCTGCCTAATAATGCCCAGATGATATACACGAAAATTCGAATGCGTTTTGTAAACAAAGCAGCAATCCGTGGACTATTAAGGACACTTCGCGATGCCTATCCTTTTTCTATACCATGCCATTGAAACTACCATATCTTAGCGTTTGCATACAGCACCTAGAGTTGTGACCTTGAACGCTCCTTCATAAGTAGATAACTCCTACACGATAGAAAAGACGTTCAAGAGAAAACGGTCTGTTTTACTGCAATTAGTATGCAGCAGAGCTTTCAAAAAGTGCCCAAATAATATACACGTTAATTCGAACGCGTTTTGTACGCAAAGTAGCAATCCGCGGGTAATATAAGGCACTTCGCGATGTCTATCGATGTTCTATACCATGCCAATGTAACTATCATATCTTAGCGTTCGCATAGAGCATCTAGAGTTGTGACCTTGAACGCTCCTTCATAAGTAGATAACTCCTACACGATAGAAAAGACGTTCAAGAGAAAACGGTCTGTTTTACTGCAATTAGTATGCAGCAGAGCTTTCAAAAAGTGCCCAACTAATATACACGTCAATTCGAACGCATTTTGTATGCAAAGTAGCAATCCGCGGGCAATATAAGGCACTTCGCGATGTCTATCCATGTTCTATACCATGTCAATGTTACTATCATATCTTAGGGTTCGCATAGAGCAATTAGAGCTGTGACCTTGAACGGTCCTTCATAAGTAGATAACTCCTACACGATAGAAAAGACGTTCAAGAGAAAACGGTCTAAGTTTTACTGCAATTAGTATGCAGCAGAGCTTTCAAAATGTGCCCAAATAATATACACGTCAATTCGAACGCATTTTGTACGCAAAGTAGCAATCTGCGGGCTATATAAGGCACTTCGCGATGCCTATCCATGTTCTACACCATGTCAATGTTACTATCATATCTTAGGGTTCGCATAGAGCACAAGGAGCTGTGACCTTGAACGCGCCTTCATTCGTAGATTACTGCTACACGATAGAAAAGACGTACAAGTGAAAATGGATTTAGTTTTACTGCAAATTAGCATGCAGCGGAGCTGCCAAATAATGCCCAGATAATATACAAGTTAGTTCGAATGCGTTTTGTAAACAAAGCAGCAATCCGTGAGCTATTAAGGACACTTCGCGATGCCTATCCATATTCTATACCATGCCATTGTAACTACCATATCTTAGCGTTTGCATACAGCACCTAGAGTTGTGACCTTGAACGCTCCTTCATAAGTAGATAACTCCTACACGATAGAAAAGACGTTCAAGAGAAAACGGTCTAAGTTTTACTGCAATTAGTATGCTGCAGAGCTTTCAAAAAGTGCCCAAATAATATACACGTTAATTCGAACGCGTTTTGTACGCAAAGTAGCAATCTGCGGGCAATATAAGGCACTTCGCAATGTCTATCCATGTTCTATACCATGCCAATGTAACTATCATATCTTAGCGTCCGCATGCAGCATCTAGAGTTGCGACCTTGAACGCTCCTTCATAAGTAGATAACTCCTACACGATAGAAAAGACGTTCAAGAGAAAACGGTCTAAGTTTTACTGCAATTAGTATGCAGCAGAGCTTTCAAAAAGTGCCCAAATAATATACACATCAATTCGAACGCGTTTTGTACGCAAAGTAGCAATCCGCGGGCAATATAAGGCACTTCACGATGGCTATCCATGTTCTATACCATGCCAATGTAACTATCATATCTTAGCGTTCGCATACAGCAACTAGAGTTGTGACCTTGAACGCTCCTTCATAAGTAGATAACTCCTACACAATAGAAAAGACGTATGAGAGAAAATGGATTTAGTTTTACTGGAATAAGCATGCAGCAGAGCTGCCAAATAATGCCCAGATAATATACGCGTTAATTCGAATGCGTTTTGTAAACAAAGCAGCAATCCGTGGGCTATTAAGGACACTTCGCGATGCCTATCCATATTCTATACCATGCCATTGTAACTACCATATCTTAGCGTTTGCATACAGCACCTAGAGTTGTGACCTTGAACGCTCCTTCATAAGTAGATAACTCCTACACGATATAAAAGACGTACAATAGAAAACGGACAAAGTTTTACTGCAATTAGCATGCAGCAGAGCTGCCTAATAATGCCCAGATGATATAGACGAAAATTCGAATGCTTTTGTAAACAAGGCAGCAATCCGTGGGCTATTAAGGACACTTCGCGATGCCTATCCATTTTCTATACCATGCCATTGTAACTACCATATCTTAGCGTTCGCATACAGCTCCTAGAGCTGTGACCTTGAACGCTCCTTCATAATTAGATAACTCCTACACGATAGAACAGACGTTCAAGAGAAAACGGTCTAAGTTTTACTGCAATTAATATTCAGCAGAGCTTTCAAAAAGTGCCCAAATAATATACACGTTAATTCGAACGCGTTTTGTACGCAAAGTAGTAATCCGCGGGCTATATAAGGCACTTCGCTATTTCTATCCATGTTCTATACCATGCCAATGTAATTATCATATCTTAGCGTTCGCATACATCACCTAGAGTTGTGACCTTGAACGCCCCTTCATAAGTAGATAACTCCTACACGATAGAAAAGACGTTCAAGGGAAAACGGTCTAAGTTTTACTGCAATTAGTATGCAGCAGAGCTTTCAAAAAGTGCCCAAATAATATACACGTCAATTCGAACGCATTTTGTACGCAAAGTAGCAATCCGAGGGCTATATAAGGCACTTCGCGATGCCTATCCATGTTCTACACCATGTCAATGTTACTATCATATCTTAGGGTTCGCATAGAGCACAAGGAGCTGTGACCTTGAACGCGCCTTCATTCGTAGATTACTGCTACACGATAGAAAAGACGTACAAGTGAAAATGGATTTAGTTTTACTGCAATTAGCATGCAGCAGAGCTGCCAAATAATGCCCAGATAATATACGCGTTAATTCGAATGCCTTTTGTAAACAAGGCAGCAATCCGTGGGCAATATAAGGCACTTCGCGATGTCTATCCATGTTCTATAACCAAAACGCGTTCGATTTAACGTGTATATTATTTGGGCATTTTCTGAAAGCTCTGCTGCATACTAATTGCAGTGAAACTTAGACCGTTTTCTCTTGAACGTCTTTTCTATCGTGTAGGAGTTATCTAATTATGAAGGAGCGTTCAAGGTCACAACTCTAGGTGCTGTATGCAAACGCTAAGATATGGTAGTTACAATGGCATGGTATAGAATATGGATAGGCATCGCGAAGTGTCCTTAATAGCCCACGGATTGCTGCTTTGTTTACAAAACGCATTCGAATTAACGCGTATATTATCTGGGCATTATTTGGCAGCTCTGCTGCATGCTTATTCCAGTAAAACTAAATCCATTTTCACTCATACGTCTTTTCTATTGTGTAGGAGTTATCTACTTATGAAGGAGCGTTCAAGGTCACAACTCTAGTTGCTGTATGCGAACGCTAAGATATGATAGTTACATTGGCATGGTATAGATGCCCAGATGATATACACGAAAATTCGAATGCGTTTTGTAAACAAAGCAGCAATCCGTGGGCTATTAAGGACACTTCGCGATGCCTATCCTTTTTCTATACCATGCCATTGAAACTACCATATCTTAGCGTTTGCATACAGCACCTAGAGTTGTGACCTTGAACGCTCCTTCATATGTAGATAACTCCTACACGATAGAAAAGACGTTCAAGAGAAAATGGTCTAAGTTTTACAGCAATTAATATTCAGCAGAGCTTTCAAAAAGTGCCCAAATAATATCTCCATCCATGAGGACACTTAGCGATGCCTTTCCATGTTCTACAGCATGTCAATGTTACTATCATATCTTAGGGTTCGCATAGACCACAAAGAGCTGTGACCTTGAACGCTCCTTCATTCGTGGATTACTGCCACACTATAGAAAAGACGTACAAGTGAAAATGGATTTAGTTTTACTGCAATTAGCATGCAGCGGAGCTGCCATATAATGCCCAGATAATATACAAGTTAGTTCGAATGCGTTTTGTAAACAAAGCAGCAATCCGTGAGCTATTAAGGACACTTCGCGATGCCTATCCATATTCTATACCATGCCATTGAAACTACCATATCTTAGCGTTTGCATACAGCACCTAGAGTTGTGACCTTGAACGCTCCTTCATAAGTAGATAACTCCTACACGATAGAAAAGACGTTCAAGAGAAAACGGTCTAAGTTTTACTGCAATTAGTATGCATTTAGTATGTATTTCAAAAAGTGCCCAAATAATATACACGTCAATTCGAAAGCGTTTTGTACGCAAAGTAGCAATCCGCGGGCTATATAAGGCACTTCGCTATTTCTATCCATGTTCTATACCATGCCAATGTAACTATCATATCTTAGCGTTCGCATACAGCACCTAGCGTTGTGACCTTGAACGCTCCTTCATAAGTAGATAACTCCTACACGATAGAGAAGACGTTCAAGGGAAAACGGTCTAAGATTTACTGCAATTAGTATGCAGCAGAGCTTTCAAAAAGAGCCCAAATAATATATACGTTAATTAGAACGCGTTTTGTACGCAAAGTAGCAATCCGCGGGCTATATAAGGCACTTTGCGATGTCCATCCATGTTCTATACCATGTCAATATTACTATCATATCTTAGGGTTTGCATAGAGCAATTAGAGCTGTGACCTTGAACGGTCCTTCATAAGTAGATAACTACTACACGATAGAAAAGACGTTCAAGAGAAAACGGTCTAAGTTTTACTGCAATTAGCATGCAGCAGAGCTTTCAAAAAGAGCCCAAATAATATACACGTTAATTCGAACAAGTTTTGTACGCAAAGTAGCAATCCGCGGGCAATATAAGGCACTTCGCGATGTCTAACCATGTTCTATACCATGCCAATGTAACTATCATATCTTAGCGTCCGCATACAGCATCTAGAGTTGTGACCTTGAACGCTCCTTCATAAGTAGATAACTCCTACACAATAGAAAAGACGTATAAGTGAAAATGGATTTAGTTTTACTGCAATTAGCATGCAGCAATGCTGCCAAATAATGCCCAGATAATATACGCGTTAATTCGAATGCGTTTTGTAAACAAAGCAGCAATCCGTGGGCTATTAAGGACACTTCGCGATGCCTATCCATTTTCTATACCATGCCATTGTAACTACCATATCTTATCGTTTGCATACAGCACCTAGAGTTGTGACCTTGAACGCTCCTTCATAAGTAGATAACTCCTACACGATAGAAAAGACGTTCAAGAGAAAACGGACTAAGTTTTTCTGCAATTATTATGAAGCAGAGCTTTCAGAAAGTGCCCAAATAATATACACGTTAATTCGAACGCGTTTTGTACGCAAAGTAGCAATCCGCGGGCAATATAAGGCACTTCGCGATGTCTATCCATGTTCTATACCATGCCAATGTAACAATCATATCTTAGCGTTTGCATAGAGCTCCTAGAGTTGTGACCTTGAACGCTCCTTCATAAGTAGATATCTCCTACACGATATAAAAGACGTACCATAGAAAACGGACTAAGTTTTACTGCAATTAGCATTCAGCAGAGCTGCCTAATAATGCCCAGATGATATACACGAAAATTCGAATGCGTTTTGTAAACAAAGCAGCAATCCGTGGACTATTAAGGACACTTCGCGATGCCTATCCTTTTTCTATACCATGCCATTGAAACTACCATATCTTAGCGTTTGCATACAGCACCTAGAGTTGTGACCTTGAACGCTCCTTCATATGTAGATAACACCTACACGATTGAAAAGACGTTCAAGAGAAAACGGTCTAAGTTTTACAGCAATTAATATTCAGCAGAGCTTTCAAAAAGTGCCCAAATAATATACACGTTAATTCGAACGCGTTTTGTACGCAAAGTAGCAATCCGCGGGTAATATAAGGCACTTCGCGATGTCTATCGATGTTCTATACCATGCCAATGTAACTATCATATCTTAGCGTTCGCATACAGCATCTAGAGTTGTGACCTTGAACGCTCCTTCATAAGTAGATAACTCCTACACGATAGAAAAGACGTTCAAGAGAAAACGGTCTGTTTTACTGCAATTAGTATGCAGCAGAGCTTTCAAAAAGTGCCCAACTAATATACACGTCAATTCGAACGCATTTTGTATGCAAAGTAGCAATCCGCGGGCAATATAAGGCACTTCGCGATGTCTATCCATGTTCTATACCATGCCAATGTAACTATCATATCTTAGCGTTCGCATACAGCATCTAGAGTTATGACCTTGAAAGCTCCTTCACAAGTAGATAACTCCTACACGATAGAAAAGACGTTCAAGAGAAAACGGCCTAAGTTTTACTGCAATTAGTATGCAGCAGAGCATTCAAAAAGAGCCCAAATAATATATACGTTAATTCGAACGCGTTTTCTACGCAAAGTAGCAATCATCGGGCTATATAAGGCACTTTGCGACGTCCATCCATGTTCTATACCATGTCAATGTTACTATCATATCTTAGGGTTCGCATAGAGCAATTAGAGCTGTGACCTTGAACGGTCCTTCATAAGTAGATAACTCCTACACGATAGAAAAGACGTTCAAGAGAAAACGGTCTAAGTTTTACTGCAATTAGTATGCAGCAGAGCTTTCAAAATGTGCCCAAATAATATACACGTCAATTCGAACGCATTTTGTACGCAAAGTAGCAATCTGCGGGCTATATAAGGCACTTCGCGATGCCTATCCATGTTCTACACCATGTCAATGTTACTATCATATCTTAGGGTTCGCATAGAGCACAAGGAGCTGTGACCTTGAACGCGCCTTCATTCGTAGATTACTGCTACACGATAGAAAAGACGTACAAGTGAAAATGGATTTAGTTTTACTGCAAATTAGCATGCAGCGGAGCTGCCAAATAATGCCCAGATAATATACAAGTTAGTTCGAATGCGTTTTGTAAACAAAGCAGCAATCCGTGAGCTATTAAGGACACTTCGCGATGCCTATCCATATTCTATACCATGCCATTGTAACTACCATATCTTAGCGTTTGCATACAGCACCTAGAGTTGTGACCTTGAACGCTCCTTCATAAGTAGATAACTCCTACACGATAGAAAAGACGTTCAAGAGAAAACGGTCTAAGTTTTACTGCAATTAGTATGCAGCAGAGCTTTCAAAAAGTGCCCAAATAATATACACGTCAATTCGAAAGCGTTTTGTACGCAAAGTAGCAATCCGCGGGCTATATAAGGCACTTCGCTATTTCTATCCATGTTCTATACCATGCCAATGTAACTATCATATCTTAGCGTTCGCATACAGCACCTAGCGTTGTGACCTTGAACGCTCCTTCATAA
The DNA here is from genome assembly GCA_964058915.1 of Tetropium fuscum. Classification (NCBI taxonomy): domain Eukaryota; kingdom Metazoa; phylum Arthropoda; class Insecta; order Coleoptera; family Cerambycidae; genus Tetropium; species Tetropium fuscum. The sequence continues at coordinate 380,223 of CAXKVY010008208.1, forward strand.
GTAAATAACTCCTACACGATAGAGAAGACGTTCAAGGGAAAACGGTCTAAGATTTACTGCAATTAGTATGCAGCAGAGCTTTCAAAAAGAGCCCAAATAATATATACGTTAATTCGAACGCGTTTTGTACGCAAAGTAGCAATCCGCGGGCTATATAAGGCACTTTGCGATGTCCATCCATGTTCTATACCATGTCAATATTACTATCATATCTTAGGGTTCGCATAGAGCAATTAGAGCTGTGACCTTGAACGGTCCTTCAAAAGTAGATAACTCCTACACGATAGAAAAGACGTTCAAGAGAAAACGGTCTAAGTTTTACTGCAATTAGTATGCAGCAGAGCTTTCAAAAAGAGCCCAAATAATATACACGTTAATTCGAACGCGTTTTGTACGCAAAGTAGCAATCCGCGGGCAATATAAGGCACTTCGCAATGTCTATCCATGTTCTATACCATGCCAATGTAACTATCATATCTTAGCGTCCGCATGCAGCATCTAGAGTTGCGACCTTGAACGCTCCTTCATAAGTAGATAACTCCTACACGATAGAAAAGACGTTCAAGAGAAAACGGTCTAAGTTTTACTGCAATTAGTATGCAGCAGAGCTTTCAAAAAGTGCCCAAATAATATACACGTCAATTCGAACGCGTTTTGTACGCAAAGTAGCAATCCGCGGGCAATATAAGGCACTTCACGATGGCTATCCATGTTCTATACCATGCCAATGTAACTATCATATCTTAGCGTTCGCATACAGCAACTAGAGTTGTGACCTTGAACGCTCTTTCATAAGTAGATAACTCCTACACAATAGAAAAGACGTATGAGAGAAAATGGATTTAGTTTTACTGGAATAAGCATGCAGCAGAGCTGCCAAATAATGCCCAGATAATATACGCGTTAATTCGAATGCGTTTTGTAAACAAAGCAGCAATCCGTGGGCTATTAAGGACACTTCGCGATGCCTATCCATATTCTATACCATGCCATTGTAACTACCATATCTTAGCGTTTGCATACAGCACCTAGAGTTGTGACCTTGAACGCTCCTTCATAAGTAGATAACTCCTACACGATATAAAAGACGTACAATAGAAAACGGACAAAGTTTTACTGCAATTAGCATGCAGCAGAGCTGCCTAATAATGCCCAGATGATATAGACGAAAATTCGAATGCTTTTGTAAACAAGGCAGCAATCCGTGGGCTATTAAGGACACTTCGCGATGCCTATCCATTTTCTATACCATGCCATTGTAACTACCATATCTTAGCGTTCGCATACAGCACCTAGAGCTGTGACCTTGAACGCTCCTTCATAATTAGATAACTCCTACACGATAGAACAGACGTTCAAGAGAAAACGGTCTAAGTTTTACTGCAATTAATATTCAGCAGAGCTTTCAAAAAGTGCCCAAATAATATACACGTTAATTCGAACGCGTTTTGTACGCAAAGTAATAATCCGCGGGCTATATAAGGCACTTCGCTATTTCTATCCATGTTCTATACCATGCCAATGTAATTATCATATCTTAGCGTTCGCATACATCACCTAGAGTTGTGACCTTGAACGCTCCTTCATAAGTAGATAACTCCTACACGATAGAAAAGACGTTCAAGGGAAAACGGTCTAAGTTTTACTGCAATTAGTATGCAGCAGAGCTTTCAAAAAGTGCCCAAATAATATACACGTCAATTCGAACGCATTTTGTACGCAAAGTAGCAATCCGAGGGCTATATAAGGCACTTCGCGATGCCTATCCATGTTCTACACCATGTCAATGTTACTATCATATCTTAGGGTTCGCATAGAGCACAAGGAGCTGTGACCTTGAACGCGCCTTCATTCGTAGATTACTGCTACACGATAGAAAAGACGTACAAGTGAAAATGGATTTAGTTTTACTGCAATTAGCATGCAGCAGAGCTGCCAAATAATGCCCAGATAATATACGCGTTAATTCGAATGCCTTTTGTAAACAAGGCAGCAATCCGTGGGCAATATAAGGCACTTCGCGATGTCTATCCATGTTCTATAACCAAAACGCGTTCGAATTAACGTGTATATTATTTGGGCATTTTCTGAAAGCTCTGCTGCATACTAATTGCAGTGAAACTTAGACCGTTTTCTCTTGAACGTCTTTTCTATCGTGTAGGAGTTATCTACTTATGAAGGAGCGTTCAAGGTCACAACTCTAGGTGCTGTATGCAAACGCTAAGATATGGTAGTTACAATGGCATGGTATAGAATATGGATAGGCATCGCGAAGTGTCCTTAATAGCCCACGGATTGCTGCTTTGTTTACAAAACGCATTCGAATTAACGCGTATATTATCTGGGCATTATTTGGCAGCTCTGCTGCATGCTTATTCCAGTAAAACTAAATCCATTTTCACTCATACGTCTTTTCTATTGTGTAGGAGTTATCTACTTATGAAGGAGCGTTCAAGGTCACAACTCTAGTTGCTGTATGCGAACGCTAAGATATGATAGTTACATTGGCATGGTATAGATGCCCAGATGATATACACGAAAATTCGAATGCGTTTTGTAAACAAAGCAGCAATCCGTGGGCTATTAAGGACACTTCGCGATGCCTATCCTTTTTCTATACCATGCCATTGAAACTACCATATCTTAGCGTTTGCATACAGCACCTAGAGTTGTGACCTTGAACGCTCCTTCATATGTAGATAACTCCTACACGATAGAAAAGACGTTCAAGAGAAAATGGTCTAAGTTTTACAGCAATTAATATTCAGCAGAGCTTTCAAAAAGTGCCCAAATAATATCTCCATCCATGAGGACACTTAGCGATGCCTTTCCATGTTCTACAGCATGTCAATGTTACTATCATATCTTAGGGTTCGCATAGACCACAAAGAGCTGTGACCTTGAACGCTCCTTCATTCGTGGATTACTGCCACACTATAGAAAAGACGTACAAGTGAAAATGGATTTAGTTTTACTGCAATTAGCATGCAGCGGAGCTGCCATATAATGCCCAGATAATATACAAGTTAGTTCGAATGCGTTTTGTAAACAAAGCAGCAATCCGTGAGCTATTAAGGACACTTCGCGATGCCTATCCATATTCTATACCATGCCATTGAAACTACCATATCTTAGCGTTTGCATACAGCACCTAGAGTTGTGACCTTGAACGCTCCTTCATAAGTAGATAACTCCTACACGATAGAAAAGACGTTCAAGAGAAAACGGTCTAAGTTTTACTGCAATTAGTATGCAGCAGAGCTTTCAAAAAGTGCCCAAATAATATACACGTCAATTCGAAAGCGTTTTGTACGCAAAGTAGCAATCCGCGGGCTATATAAGGCACTTCGCTATTTCTATCCATGTTCTATACCATGCCAATGTAACTATCATATCTTAGCGTTCGCATACAGCACCTAGCGTTGTGACCTTGAACGCTCCTTCATAAGTAGATAACTCCTACACGATAGAGAAGACGTTCAAGGGAAAACGGTCTAAGATTTACTGCAATTAGTATGCAGCAGAGCTTTCAAAAAGAGCCCAAATAATATATACGTTAATTCGAACGCGTTTTGTACGCAAAGTAGCAATCCGCGGGCTATATAAGGCACTTTGCGATGTCCATCCATGTTCTATACCATGTCAATATTACTATCATATCTTAGGGTTTGCATAGAGCAATTAGAGCTGTGACCTTGAACGGTCCTTCATAAGTAGATAACTCCTACACGATAGAAAAGACGTTCAAGAGAAAACGGTCTAAGTTTTACTGCAATTAGCATGCAGCAGAGCTTTCAAAAAGAGCCCAAATAATATACACGTTAATTCGAACGCGTTTTGTACGCAAAGTAGCAATCCGCGGGCAATATAAGGCACTTCGCGATGTCTATCCATGTTCTATACCATGCCAATGTAACTATCATATCTTAGCGTCCGCATGCAGCATCTAGAGTTGCGACCTTGAACGCTCCTTCATAAGTAGATAACTCCTACACGATAGAAAAGACGTTCAAGAGAAAACGGTCTAAGTTTTACTGCAATTAGTATGCAGCAGAGCTTTCAAAAAGTGCCCAAATAATATACACGTCAATTCGAACGCGTTTTGTACGCAAAGTAGCAATCCGCGGGCAATATAAGGCACTTCACGATGGCTATCCATGTTCTATACCATGCCAATGTAACTATCATATCTTAGCGTTCGCATACAGCAACTAGAGTTGTGACCTTGAACGCTCCTTCATAAGTAGATAACTCCTACACAATAGAAAAGACGTATGAGAGAAAATGGATTTAGTTTTACTGGAATAAGCATGCAGCAGAGCTGCCAAATAATGCCCAGATAATATAAGCGTTAATTCGAATGCGTTTTGTAAACAAAGCAGCAATCCGTGGGCTATTAAGGACACTTCGCGATGCCTATCCATATTCTATACCATGCCATTGTAACTACCATATCTTAGCGTTTGCATACAGCACCTAGAGTTGTGACCTTGAAGGCTCCTTCATAAGTAGATAACTCCTACACGATAGAAAAGACGTTCAAGAGAAAACGGTCTAAGTTTCACTGCAATTAGTATGCAGCAGAGCTTTCAGAAAATGCCCAAATAATATACACGTTAATTCGAACGCGTTTTGTACGCAAAGTAGCAATCCGCGGGCAATATAAGGCACTTCGCGATGTCTATCCATGTTCTATACCATGCCAATGTAACTATCATTTCTTAGCGTTCGCATACAGCATCTAGAGTTGTGACCTTGAACGCTCCTTCATTAGTAGATAACTCCTACACGATATAAAAGACGTACAATAGAAAACGGACAAAGTTTTACTGCAATTAGCATGCAGCAGAGCTGCCTAATAATGCCCAGATGATATACACGAAAATTCGAATGCTTTTGTAAACAAGGCAGCAATCCGTGGGCTATTAAGGACACTTCGCGATGCCTATCCATTTTCTATACCATGCCATTGTAACTACCATATCTTAGCGTTCGCATACAGCACCTAGAGCTGTGACCTTGAACGCTCCTTCATAATTAGATAACTCCTACACGATAGAACAGACGTTCAAGAGAAAACGGTCTAAGTTTTACTGCAATTAATATTCAGCAGAGCTTTCAAAAAGTGCCCAAATAATATACACGTTAATTCGAACGCGTTTTGTACGCAAAGTAGTAATCCGCGGGCTATATAAGGCACTTCGCTATTTCTATCCATGTTCTATACCATGCCAATGTAATTATCATATCTTAGCGTTCGCATACATCACCTAGAGTTGTGACCTTGAAAGCTCCTTCATAAGTAGATAACTCCTACACGATAGAAAAGACGTTCAAGGGAAGACGGTCTAAGTTTTACTGCAATTAGTATGCAGCAGAGCTTTCAAAAAGTGCCCAAATAATATACATATACACGTCAATTCGAACGCATTTTGTACGCAAAGTAGCAATCCGAGGGCTATATAAGGCACTTCGCGATGCCTATCCATGTTCTACACCATGTCAATGTTACTATCATATCTTAGGGTTCGCATAGAGCACAAGGAGCTGTGACCTTGAACGCGCCTTCATTCGTAGATTACTGCTACACGATAGAAAAGACGTACAAGTGAAAATGGATTTAGTTTTACTGCAATTAGCATGCAGCAGAGCTGCCAAATAATGCCCAGATAATATACGCGTTAATTCGAATGCCTTTTGTAAACAAGGCAGCAATCCGTGGGCAATATAAGGCACTTCGCGATGTCTATCCATGTTCTATAACCAAAACGCGTTCGAATTAACGTGTATATTATTTGGGCATTTTCTGAAAGCTCTGCTGCATACTAATTGCAGTGAAACTTAGACCGTTTTCTCTTGAACGTCTTTTCTATCGTGTAGGAGTTATCTACTTATGAAGGAGCGTTCAAGGTCACAACTCTAGGTGCTGTATGCAAACGCTAAGATATGGTAGTTACAATGGCATGGTATAGAATATGGATAGGCATCGCGAAGTGTCCTTAATAGCCCACGGATTGCTGCTTTGTTTACAAAACGCATTCGAATTAACGCGTATATTATCTGGGCATTATTTGGCAGCTCTGCTGCATGCTTATTCCAGTAAAACTAAATCCATTTTCACTCATACGTCTTTTCTATTGTGTAGGAGTTATCTACTTATGAAGGAGCGTTCAAGGTCACAACTCTAGTTGCTGTATGCGAACGCTAAGATATGATAGTTACATTGGCATGGTATAGATGCCCAGATGATATACACGAAAATTCGAATGCGTTTTGTAAACAAAGCAGCAATCCGTGGGCTATTAAGGACACTTCGCGATGCCTTTCCTTTTTCTATACCATGCCATTGAAACTACCATATCTTAGCGTTTGCATACAGCACCTAGAGTTGTGACCTTGAACGCTCCTTCATATGTAGATAACTCCTAGACGATAGAAAAGACGTTCAAGAGAAAATGGTCTAAGTTTTACAGCAATTAATATTCAGCAGAGCTTTCAAAAAGTGCCCAAATAATATCTCCATCCATGAGGACACTTAGCGATGCCTTTCCATGTTCTACAGCATGTCAATGTTACTATCATATCTTAGGGTTCGCATAGACCACAAAGAGCTGTGACCTTGAACGCTCCTTCATTCGTGGATTACTGCCACACTATAGAAAAGACGTACAAGTGAAAATGGATTTAGTTTTACTGCAATTAGCATGCAGCGGAGCTGCCATATAATGCCCAGATAATATACAAGTTAGTTCGAATGCGTTTTGTAAACAAAGCAGCAATCCGTGAGCTATTAAGGACACTTCGCGATGCCTATCCATATTCTATACCATGCCATTGAAACTACCATATCTTAGCGTTTGCATACAGCACCTAGAGTTGTGACCTTGAACGCTCCTTCATAAGTAGATAACTCCTACACGATAGAAAAGACGTTCAAGAGAAAACGGTCTAAGTTTTACTGCAATTAGTATGCAGCAGAGCTTTCAAAAAGTGCCCAAATAATATACACGTCAATTCGAAAGCGTTTTATACGCAAAGTAGCAATCCGCGGGCTATATAAGGCACTTCGCTATTTCTATCCATGTTCTATACCATGCCAATGTAACTATCATATCTTAGCGTTCGCATACAGCACCTAGCGTTGTGACCTTGAACGCTCCTTCATAAGTAGATAACTCCTACACGATAGAGAAGACGTTCAAGGGAAAACGGTCTAAGATTTACTGCAATTAGTATGCAGCAGAGCTTTCAAAAAGAGCCCAAATAATATATACGTTAATTCGAACGCGTTTTGAACGCAAAGTAGCAATCCGCGGGCTATATAAGGCACTTTGCGATGTCCATCCATGTTCTATACCATGTCAATATTACTATCATATCTTAGGGTTTGCATAGAGCAATTAGAGCTGTGACCTTGAACGGTCCTTCATAAGTAGATAACTCCTACACGATAGAAAAGACGTTCAAGAGAAAACGGTCTAAGTTTTACTGCAATTAGCATGCAGCAGAGCTTTCAAAAAGAGCCCAAATAATATACACGTTAATTCGAACGCGTTTTGTACGCAAAGTAGCAATCCGCGGGCAATATAAGGCACTTCGCGATGTCTATCCATGTTTTATACCATGCCAATGTAACTATCATATCTTAGCGTCCGCATGCAGCATCTAGAGTTGCGACCTTGAACGCTCCTTCATAAGTAGATAACTCCTACACGATAGAAAAGACGTTCAAGAGAAAACGGTCTAAGTTTTACTGCAATTAGTATGCAGCAGAGCTTTCAAAAAGTGCCCAAATAATATACACGTCAATTCGAACGCGTTTTGTACGCAAAGTAGCAATCCGCGGGCAATATAAGGCACTTCACGATGGCTATCCATGTTCTATACCATGCCAATGTAACTATCATATCTTAGCGTTCGCATACAGCAACTAGTGTTGTGACCTTGAACGCTCCTTCATAAGTAGATAACTCCTACACAATAGAAAAGACGTATGAGAGAAAATGGATTTAGTTTTACTGGAATAAGCATGCAGCAGAGCTGCCAAATAATGCCCAGATAATATAAGCGTTAATTCGAATGCGTTTTGTAAACAAAGCAGCAATCCGTGGGCTATTAAGGACACTTCGCGATGCCTATCCATATTCTATACCATGCCATTGTAACTACCATATCTTAGCGTTTGCATACAGCACCTAGAGTTGTGACCTTGAAGGCTCCTTCATAAGTAGATAACTCCTACACGATAGAAAAGACGTTCAAGAGAAAACGGTCTAAGTTTCACTGCAATTAGTATGCAGCAGAGCTTTCAGAAAATGCCCAAATAATATACACGTTAATTCGAACGCGTTTTGTACGCAAAGTAGCAATCCGCGGGCAATATAAGGCACTTCGCGATGTCTATCCATGTTCTATACCATGCCAATGTAACTATCATTTCTTAGCGTTCGCATACAGCATCTAGAGTTGTGACCTTGAACGCTCCTTCATTAGTAGATAACTCCTACACGATATAAAAGACGTACAATAGAAAACGGACAAAGTTTTACTGCAATTAGCATGCAGCAGAGCTGCCTAATAATGCCCAGATGATATACACGAAAATTCGAATGCTTTTGTAAACAAGGCAGCAATCCGTGGGCTATTAAGGACACTTCGCGATGCCTATCCATTTTCTATACCATGCCATTGTAACTACCATATCTTAGCGTTCGCATACAGCACCTAGAGCTGTGACCTTGAACGCTCCTTCATAATTAGATAACTCCTACACGATAGAACAGACGTTCAAGAGAAAACGGTCTAAGTTTTACTGCAATTAATATTCAGCAGAGCTTTCAAAAAGTGCCCAAATAATATACACGTTAATTCGAACGCGTTTTGTACGCAAAGTAGTAATCCGCGGGCTATATAAGGCACTTCGCTATTTCTATCCATGTTCTATACCATGCCAATGTAATTATCATATCTTAGCGTTCGCATACATCACCTAGAGTTGTGGCCTTGAAAGCTCCTTCATAAGTAGATAACTCCTACACGATAGAAAAGACGTTCAAGGGAAGACGGTCTAAGTTTTACTGCAATTAGTATGCAGCAGAGCTTTCAAAAAGTGCCCAAATAATATACATATACACGTCAATTCGAACGCATTTTGTACGCAAAGTAGCAATCCGAGGGCTATATAAGGCACTTCGCGATGCCTATCCATGTTCTACACCATGTCAATGTTACTATCATATCTTAGGGTTCGCATAGAGCACAAGGAGCTGTGACCTTGAACGCGCCTTCATTCGTAGATTACTGCTACACGATAGAAAAGACGTACAAGTGAAAATGGATTTAGTTTTACTGCAATTAGCATGCAGCAGAGCTGCCAAATAATGCCCAGATAATATACGCGTTAATTCGAATGCCTTTTGTAAACAAGGCAGCAATCCGTGGGCAATATAAGGCACTTCGCGATGTCTATCCATGTTCTATAACCAAAACGCGTTCGAATTAACGTGTATATTATTTGGGCATTTTCTGAAAGCTCTGCTGCATACTAATTGCAGTGAAACTTAGACCGTTTTCTCTTGAACGTCTTTTCTATCGTGTAGGAGTTATCTACTTATGAAGGAGCGTTCAAGGTCACAACTCTAGGTGCTGTATGCAAACGCTAAGATATGGTAGTTACAATGGCATGGTATAGAATATGGATAGGCATCGCGAAGTGTCCTTAATAGCCCACGGATTGCTGCTTTGTTTACAAAACGCATTCGAATTAACGCGTATATTATCTGGGCATTATTTGGCAGCTCTGCTGCATGCTTATTCCAGTAAAACTAAATCCATTTTCACTCATACGTCTTTTCTATTGTGTAGGAGTTATCTACTTATGAAGGAGCGTTCAAGGTCACAACTCTAGTTGCTGTGTGCGAACGCTAAGATATGATAGTTACATTGGCATGGTATAGATGCCCAGATGATATACACGAAAATTCGAATGCGTTTTGTAAACAAAGCAGCAATCCGTGGGCTATTAAGGACACTTCGCGATGCCTATCCTTTTTCTATACCATGCCATTGAAACTACCATATCTTAGCGTTTGCATACAGCACCTAGAGTTGTGACCTTGAACGCTCCTTCATATGTAGATAACTCCTACACGATAGAAAAGACGTTCAAGAGAAAACGGTCTAAGTTTTACAGCAATTAATATTCAGCAGAGCTTTCAAAAAGTGCCCAAATAATATACACGTTAATTCGAACGCATTTTGTATGCAAAGTAGCAATCCGCGGGCTATATAAGGCACTTTGCGATGTCCATCCATGTTCTATACCATGTCAATGTTACTATCATATCTTAGGGTTCGCATAGAGCAATAAGAGCTGTGACCTTGAACGGTCCTTCATAAGTAGATAACTCCTACACGATAGAAAAGACGTTCAAGAGAAAACGGTCTAAGTTTTACTGCAATTAGTATGCAGCAGAGCTTTCAGAAAGTGCCCAAATAATATTCACGTTAATTCGAACGCGTTTTGTACGCAAAGTAGCAATCCGCGGGCAATATAAGGCACTTCGCGTTGTCTATCCATGTTCTATACCATGCCAATGTAACTATCATATCTTAGCGTTCGCATAGAGCTCCTAGAGTTGTGACCTTGAACGCTCCTTCATAAGTAGATATCTCCTACACGATATAAAAGACGTACAATAGAAAACGGACTAAGTTTAACTGCAATTAGCATTCAGCAGAGCTGCCTAATAATGCCCAGATGATATACACGAAAATTCGAATGCGTTTTGTAAACAAAGCAGCAATCCGTGGGCTATTAAGGACACTTCGCGATGCCTATCCTTTTTCTATACCATGCCATTGAAACTACCATATCTTAGCGTTTGCATACAGCACCTAGAGTTGTGACCTTGAACGCTCCTTCATATGTAGATAACTCCTACACGATAGAATAGACGTTCAAGAGAAAACGGTCTAAGTTTTATAGCAATTAATATTCAGCAGAGCTTTCAAAAAGTGCCCAAATAATATACACGTTAATTCGAACGCGTTTTGTACGCAAAGTAGCAATCCGCGGACTATATAAGGCACTTCGCGATGTCTATCCATGTTCCATACCATGCCAATGTAACTTATCTATGTATGTAACTTAAAAACATATCTTAGCGTTCGCATACAGCATCTAGAGTTGTGACTTTGAACGCTCCTTCATAAGTAGATAACTCCTACACGATAGAAGAGACGTTCAAGAGAAAACGGTCTAAGTTTTACTGCAATTAGTATGCAGCAGAGCTTTCAAAAAGTGCCCAAATAATATACACGTCAATTCGAAAGCGTTTTGTACGCAAAGTAGCAATCCGCGGGCTATTTAAGGCACTTCGCTATTTCTATCCATGTTCTATACCAGGCCAATGTAACTATCATATCTTAGCGTTCGCATACAGCACCTAGGGTTGTGACCTTGAACGCTCCTTCATAAGTAGATAACTCCTACACGATAGAAAAGACGTTCAAGGGAAAACGGTCTAAGTTTTACTGCAATTAGTATGCAGCAGAGCTATCAAAAAGAGCCCAAATAATATATACGTTAATTCGAACGCGTTTTGTACGCAAAGTAGCAATCCGCGGGCTATATAAGGCACTTTGCGATGTCCATCCATGTTCAATACCATGTCAATGTTACTATCATATCTTAGGGTTCGCATAGAGCAATTAGAGCTGTGACCTTGAAAGGTCCTTCATAAGTAGATAACTCCTACACGATAGAAAAGACGTTCAAGAGAAAACGGTCTAAGTTTTACTGCAATTAGTTTGCAGCAGAGCTTTCAAAAAGAGCCCAAATAATATATACGTTAATTCGAACGCGTTTTGTATGCAAAGTAGCAATCCGCGGGCTATAAAAGGCACTTTGCGATGTCCATCCATGTTCTATACCATGTCAATGTTACTATCATATCTTAGGGTTCGCATAGAGCAATTAGAGCTGTGACCTTGAACGGTCCTTCATAAGTAGATAACTCCTGCACGATAGATAAGACGTTCAAGAGAAAACGGTCTAAGTTTTACTGCAATTAGTATGCAGCAGAGCTTTCAGAAAGTGCCCAAATAATATACACGTTAATTCGAACGCGTTTTGTACGCAAAGTAGCAATCCGCGGGCAATATAAGGCACTTCGCGATGCCTATCCATGTTCTATACCAGGCCAATTTAACTATCATATCTTAGCGTTCGCAAAGAGCTCCTAGAGTTGTGACCTTGAACGCTCCTTCATAAGTAGATATCTCCTACACGATATAAAAGACGTACAATAGAAAGCGGACTAAGTTTAACTGCAATTAGCATTCAGCAGAGCTGCCTAATAATGCCCAGATGATATACACGAAAATTCGAATGCGTTTTGTAAACAAAGCAGCAATCCGTGGGCTATTAAGGACACTTCGCGATGCCTATCCTTTTTCTATACCATGCCATTGAAACTACCATATCTTAGCGTTTGCATACAGCACCTAGAGTTGTGACCTTGAACGCTCCTTCATATGTAGATAACTCCTACACGATAGAAAAGACGTTCAAGAGAAAACGGTCTAAGTTTTACTGCAATTAGCATTCAGCAGAGCTGCCTAATAATGCCCAGATGATATACACGAAAATTCGAATGCGTTTTGTAAACAAAGCAGCAATCCCAGGGCTATTAAGGACACTTCGCGATGCCTATCCTTTTTCTATACCATGCCATTGAAACTACCATATCTTAGCGTTTGCATACAGCACCTAGAGTTGTGACCTTGAACGCTCCTTCATATGTAGATAACTCCTACACGATAGAAAAGACGTTCAAGAGAAAACGGTCTAAGTTTTACAGCAATTAATATTCTGCAGAGCTTTCAAAAAGTGCCCAAATAATATACACGTTAATTCGAACGCGTTTTGTATGCAAAGTAGCAATCCGCGGGCTATATAAGGCACTTTGCGATGTCCATCCATGTTCTATACCATGTCAATGTTACTATCATATCTTAGGGTTCGCATAGAGCAATTAGAGCTGTGACCTTGAACGGTCCTTCATAAGTAGATAAGTCCTACACGATAGAATAGACGTTCAAGAGAAAACGGTCTAAGTTTTACTGCAATTAGTATGCAGCAGAGCTTTCAGAAAGTGCCCAAATAATATACACGTTAATTCGAACGCGTTTTGTACGCAAAGTAGCAGTCCGCGGGCAATATAAGGCACTTCGCGATGTCTATCCATGTTCTATACCATGCCAATGTAACTATCATATCTTAGCGTTCGCATAGAGCTCCTAGAGTTGTGACCTTGAACGCTCCTTCATAAGTAGATATCTCCTACACGATATAAAAGACGTACAATAGAAAACGGACTAAGTTTAACTGCAATTAGCATTCAGCAGAGCTGCCTAATAATGCCCAGATGATATACACGAAAATTCGAATGCGTTTTGTAAACAAAGCAGCAATCCGTGGGCTATTAAGGACACTTCGCGATGCCTATCCTTTTTCTATACCATGCCATTGAAACTACCATATCTTAGCGTTTGCATACAGCACCTAGAGTTGTGACCTTGAACGCTCCTTCATATGTAGATAACTCCTACACGATAGAAAAGACGTTCAAGAGAAAACGGTCTAAGTTTTACGGCAATTAATATTCAGCAGAGCTTTCAAAAAGTGCCCAAATAATATACACGTTAATTCGAAGGCGTTTTGTACGCAAAGTAGCAATCCGCGGGCTATATAAGGCACTTCGCGATGTCTATCCATGTTCTATACCATGCCAATGTAACTATCATATCTTAGCGTTCGCATACAGCATCTAGAGTTGTGACCTTGAACGCTCCTTCATAAGTAGATAACTCCTACACGATAGAAGAGACGTTCAAGAGAAAACGGTCTAAGTTTTACTGCAATTAGTATGCAGCAGAGCTTTCAAAAAGTGCCCAAATAATATACACGTCAATTCGAAAGCGTTTTGTACGCAAAGTAGCAATCCGCGGGCTATTTAAGGCACTTCGCTATTTCTATCCATGTTCTATACCAGGCCAATGTAACTATAATATCTTAGCGTTCGCATACAGCACCTAGGGTAGTGACCTTGATCGCTCCTTCATAAGTAGATAACTCCTACACGATAGAAAAGACGTTCAAGGGAAAACGGTCTAAGTTTTACTGCAATTAGTATGCAGCAGAGCTATCAAAAAGAGCCCAAATAATATATACGTTAATTCGAACGCGTTTTGTACGCAAAGTAGCAATCCGCGGGCTATATAAGGCACTTTGCGATGTCCATCCATGTTCTATACCATGTCAATGTTACTATCATATCTTAGGGTTCGCATAGAGCAATTAGAGCTGTGACCTTGAAAGGTCCTTCATAAGTAGATAACTCCTACACGATAGAAAAGACGTTCAAGAGAAAACGGTCTAAGTTTTACTGCAATTAGTATGCAGCAGAGCTTTCAAAAAGAGCCCAAATAATATATACGTTAATTCGAACGCGTTTTGTATGCAAAGTAGCAATCCGCGGGCTATATAAGGCACTTTGCGATGTCCATCCATGTTCTATACCATGTCAATGTTACTATCATATCTTAGGGTTCGCATAGAGCAATTAGAGCTGTGACCTTGAACGGTCCTTCATAAATAGATAACTCCTACATGATAGAAAAGACGTTCAAGAGAAAACGGTCTAAGTTTTACTGCAATTAGCATTCAGCAGAGCTGCCTAATAATGCCCAGATGATATACACGAAAATTCGAATGCGTTTTGTAAACAAAGCAGCAATCCGTGGGCTATTAAGGACACTTCGCGATGCCTATCCTTTTTCTATACCATGCCATTGAAACTACCATATCTTAGCGTTTGCATACAGCACCTAGAGTTGTGACCTTGAACGCTCCTTCATATGTAGATAACTCCTACACGATAGAAAAGACGTTCAAGAGAAAACGGTCTAAGTTTTACAGCAATTAATATTCAGCAGAGCTTTCAAAAAGTGCCCAAATAATATACACGTTAATTCGAACGCGTTTTGTATGCAAAGTAGCAATCCGCGGGCTATATAAGGCACTTTGCGATGTCCATCCATGTTCTATACCATGTCAATGTTACTATCATATCTTAGGGTTCGCATAGAGCAATTAGAGCTGTGACCTTGAACGGTCCTTCATAAGTAGATAACTCCTACACGATAGAATAGACGTTCAAGAGAAAACGGTCTAAGTTTTACTGCAATTAGTATGCAGCAGAGCTTTCAGAAAGTGCCCAAATAATATACACGTTAATTCGAACGCGTTTTGTACGCAAAGTAGCAGTCCGCGGGCAATATAAGGCACTTCGCGATGTCTATCCATGTTCTATACCATGCCAATGTAACTATCATATCTTAGCGTTCGCATAGAGCTCCTAGAGTTGTGACCTTGAACGCTCCTTCATAAGTAGATATCTCCTACACGATATAAAAGACGTACAATAGAAAACGGACTAAGTTTAACTGCAATTAGCATTCAGCAGAGCTGCCTAATAATGCCCAGATGATATACACGAAAATTCGAATGCGTTTTGTAAACAAAGCAGCAATCCGTGGGCTATTAAGGACACTTCGCGATGCCTATCCTTTTTCTATACCATGCCATTGAAACTACCATATCTTAGCGTTTGCATACAGCACCTAGAGTTGTGACCTTGAACGCTCCTTCATATGTAGATAACTCCTACACGATAGAAAAGACGTTCAAGGGAAAACGGTCTAAGTTTTACTGCAATTAGTATGCAGCAGAGCTATCAAAAAGAGCCCAAATAATATATACGTTAATTCGAACGCGTTTTGTACGCAAAGTAGCAATCCGCGGGCTATATAAGGCACTTTGCGATGTCCATCCATGTTCTATACCATGTCAATGTTACTATCATATCTTAGGGTTCGCATAGAGCAATTAGAGCTGTGACCTTGAAAGGTCCTTCATAAGTAGATAACTCCTACACGATAGAAAAGACGTTCAAGAGAAAACGGTCTAAGTTTTACTGCAATTAGTATGCAGCAGAGCTTTCAAAAAGAGCCCAAATAATATATACGTTAATTCGAACGCGTTTTGTATGCAAAGTAGCAATCCGCTGGCTATTTAAGGCACTTTGCGATGTCCATCCATGTTCTATACCATGTCAATGTTACTATCATATCTTAGGGTTCGCATAGAACAATTAGAGCTGTGACCTTGAACGGTCCTTCATAAGTAGATAACTCCTACAGGATAGAAAAGACGTTCAAGAGAAAACGGTCTAAGTTTTACTGCAATTAGTATGCAGCAGAGCTTTCAAAATGTGCCCAAATAATATACACGTCAATTCGAACGCATTTTGTACGCAAAGTAGCAATCTGCGGGCTATATAAGGCACTTCGCGATGCCTATCCATGTTCTACACCATGTCAATGTTACTATCATATCTTAGGGTTCGCATAGAGCACAAGGAGCTGTGACCTTGAACGCGCCTTCATTCGTTGATTACTGCTACACGATAGAAAAGACGTACAAGTGAAAATGGATTTAGTTTTACTGCAATTAGCATGCAGCAGAGCTGCCAAATAATGCCCAGATAATATACGCGTTAATTCGAATGCGTTTTGTAAACAAAGCAGCAATCCGTGGGCTATTGAGGACACTTAGCGATGCCTTTCCATGTTCTACAGCATGTCAATGTTACTATCATATATTAGGGTTCGCATAGACCACAAAGAGCTGTGACCTTGAACGCTCCTTCATTCGTGGATTACTGCCACACTATAGAAAATACGTACAAGTGAAAATGGATTTAGTTTTACTGCAATTAGCATGCAGCGGAGCTGCCATATAATGCCCAGATAATATACAAGTTAGTTCGAATGCGTTTTGTAAACAAAGCAGCAATCCGTGAGCTATTAAGGACACTTCGCGATGCCTATCCATATTCTATACCATGCCATTGTAACTACCATATCTTAGCGTTTGCATACAGCACCTAGAGTTGTGACCTTGAACGCTCCTTCATATGTAGATAACTCCTACACGATAGAAAAGACGTTCAAGAGAAAACGGTCTAAGTTTTACAGCAATTAATATTCAGCAGAGCTTTCAAAAAGTGCCCAAATAATATACACGTTAATTCGAAGGCGTTTTGTACGCAAAGTAGCAATCCGCGGGCTATATAAGGCACTTCGCGATGTCTATCCATGTTCTATACCATGCCAATGTAACTATCATATCTTAGCGTTCGCATACAGCATCTAGAGTTGCGACCTTGAACGCTCCTTCATAAGTAGATAACTCCTACACGATAGAAGAGACGTTCAAGAGAAAACGGTCTAAGTTTTACTGCAATTAGTATGCAGCAGAGCTTTCAAAAAGTGCCCAAATAATATACACGTCAATTCGAAAGCGTTTTGTACGCAAAGTAGCAATCCGCGGGCTATTTAAGGCACTTCGCTATTTCTATCCATGTTCTATACCAGGCCAATGTAACTATCATATCTTAGCGTTTGCATACAGCACCTAGAGTTGTGACCTTGAACGCTCCTTCATATGTAGATAACTCCTACACGATAGAAAAGACGTTCAAGAGAAAACGGTCTAAGTTTTACAGCAATTAATATTCAGCAGAGCTTTCAAAAAGTGCCCAAATAATATACACGTTAATTCGAACGCATTTTGTATGCAAAGTAGCAATCCGCGGGCTATATAAGGCACTTTGCGATGTCCATCCATGTTCTATACCATGTCAATGTTACTATCATATCTTAGGGTTCGCATAGAGCAATAAGAGCTGTGACCTTGAACGGTCCTTCATAAGTAGATAACTCCTACACGATAGAAAAGACGTTCAAGAGAAAACGGTCTAAGTTTTACTGCAATTAGTATGCAGCAGAGCTTTCAGAAAGTGCCCAAATAATATTCACGTTAATTCGAACGCGTTTTGTACGCAAAGTAGCAATCCGCGGGCAATATAAGGCACTTCGCGTTGTCTATCCATGTTCTATACCATGCCAATGTAACTATCATATCTTAGCGTTCGCATAGAGCTCCTAGAGTTGTGACCTTGAACGCTCCTTCATAAGTAGATATCTCCTACACGATATAAAAGACGTACAATAGAAAACGGACTAAGTTTAACTGCAATTAGCATTCAGCAGAGCTGCCTAATAATGCCCAGATGATATACACGAAAATTCGAATGCGTTTTGTAAACAAAGCAGCAATCCGTGGGCTATTAAGGACACTTCGCGATGCCTATCCTTTTTCTATACCATGCCATTGAAACTACCATATCTTAGCGTTTGCATACAGCACCTAGAGTTGTGACCTTGAACGCTCCTTCATATGTAGATAACTCCTACACGATAGAATAGACGTTCAAGAGAAAACGGTCTAAGTTTTATAGCAATTAATATTCAGCAGAGCTTTCAAAAAGTGCCCAAATAATATACACGTTAATTCGAACGCGTTTTGTACGCAAAGTAGCAATCCGCGGACTATATAAGGCACTTCGCGATGTCTATCCATGTTCCATACCATGCCAATGTAACTTATCTATGTATGTAACTTAAAAACATATCTTAGCGTTCGCATACAGCATCTAGAGTTGTGACTTTGAACGCTCCTTCATAAGTAGATAACTCCTACACGATAGAAGAGACGTTCAAGAGAAAACGGTCTAAGTTTTACTGCAATTAGTATGCAGCAGAGCTTTCAAAAAGTGCCCAAATAATATACACGTCAATTCGAAAGCGTTTTGTACGCAAAGTAGCAATCCGCGGGCTATTTAAGGCACTTCGCTATTTCTATCCATGTTCTATACCAGGCCAATGTAACTATCATATCTTAGCGTTCGCATACAGCACCTAGGGTTGTGACCTTGAACGCTCCTTCATAAGTAGATAACTCCTACACGATAGAAAAGACGTTCAAGGGAAAACGGTCTAAGTTTTACTGCAATTAGTATGCAGCAGAGCTATCAAAAAGAGCCCAAATAATATATACGTTAATTCGAACGCGTTTTGTACGCAAAGTAGCAATCCGCGGGCTATATAAGGCACTTTGCGATGTCCATCCATGTTCAATACCATGTCAATGTTACTATCATATCTTAGGGTTCGCATAGAGCAATTAGAGCTGTGACCTTGAAAGGTCCTTCATAAGTAGATAACTCCTACACGATAGAAAAGACGTTCAAGAGAAAACGGTCTAAGTTTTACTGCAATTAGTTTGCAGCAGAGCTTTCAAAAAGAGCCCAAATAATATATACGTTAATTCGAACGCGTTTTGTATGCAAAGTAGCAATCCGCGGGCTATAAAAGGCACTTTGCGATGTCCATCCATGTTCTATACCATGTCAATGTTACTATCATATCTTAGGGTTCGCATAGAGCAATTAGAGCTGTGACCTTGAACGGTCCTTCATAAGTAGATAACTCCTGCACGATAGATAAGACGTTCAAGAGAAAACGGTCTAAGTTTTACTGCAATTAGTATGCAGCAGAGCTTTCAGAAAGTGCCCAAATAATATACACGTTAATTCGAACGCGTTTTGTACGCAAAGTAGCAATCCGCGGGCAATATAAGGCACTTCGCGATGCCTATCCATGTTCTATACCAGGCCAATTTAACTATCATATCTTAGCGTTCGCAAAGAGCTCCTAGAGTTGTGACCTTGAACGCTCCTTCATAAGTAGATATCTCCTACACGATATAAAAGACGTACAATAGAAAGCGGACTAAGTTTAACTGCAATTAGCATTCAGCAGAGCTGCCTAATAATGCCCAGATGATATACACGAAAATTCGAATGCGTTTTGTAAACAAAGCAGCAATCCGTGGGCTATTAAGGACACTTCGCGATGCCTATCCTTTTTCTATACCATGCCATTGAAACTACCATATCTTAGCGTTTGCATACAGCACCTAGAGTTGTGACCTTGAACGCTCCTTCATATGTAGATAACTCCTACACGATAGAAAAGACGTTCAAGAGAAAACGGTCTAAGTTTTACTGCAATTAGCATTCAGCAGAGCTGCCTAATAATGCCCAGATGATATACACGAAAATTCGAATGCGTTTTGTAAACAAAGCAGCAATCCCAGGGCTATTAAGGACACTTCGCGATGCCTATCCTTTTTCTATACCATGCCATTGAAACTACCATATCTTAGCGTTTGCATACAGCACCTAGAGTTGTGACCTTGAACGCTCCTTCATATGTAGATAACTCCTACACGATAGAAAAGACGTTCAAGAGAAAACGGTCTAAGTTTTACAGCAATTAATATTCTGCAGAGCTTTCAAAAAGTGCCCAAATAATATACACGTTAATTCGAACGCGTTTTGTATGCAAAGTAGCAATCCGCGGGCTATATAAGGCACTTTGCGATGTCCATCCATGTTCTATACCATGTCAATGTTACTATCATATCTTAGGGTTCGCATAGAGCAATTAGAGCTGTGACCTTGAACGGTCCTTCATAAGTAGATAAGTCCTACACGATAGAATAGACGTTCAAGAGAAAACGGTCTAAGTTTTACTGCAATTAGTATGCAGCAGAGCTTTCAGAAAGTGCCCAAATAATATACACGTTAATTCGAACGCGTTTTGTACGCAAAGTAGCAGTCCGCGGGCAATATAAGGCACTTCGCGATGTCTATCCATGTTCTATACCATGCCAATGTAACTATCATATCTTAGCGTTCGCATAGAGCTCCTAGAGTTGTGACCTTGAACGCTCCTTCATAAGTAGATATCTCCTACACGATATAAAAGACGTACAATAGAAAACGGACTAAGTTTAACTGCAATTAGCATTCAGCAGAGCTGCCTAATAATGCCCAGATGATATACACGAAAATTCGAATGCGTTTTGTAAACAAAGCAGCAATCCGTGGGCTATTAAGGACACTTCGCGATGCCTATCCTTTTTCTATACCATGCCATTGAAACTACCATATCTTAGCGTTTGCATACAGCACCTAGAGTTGTGACCTTGAACGCTCCTTCATATGTAGATAACTCCTACACGATAGAAAAGACGTTCAAGAGAAAACGGTCTAAGTTTTACGGCAATTAATATTCAGCAGAGCTTTCAAAAAGTGCCCAAATAATATACACGTTAATTCGAAGGCGTTTTGTACGCAAAGTAGCAATCCGCGGGCTATATAAGGCACTTCGCGATGTCTATCCATGTTCTATACCATGCCAATGTAACTATCATATCTTAGCGTTCGCATACAGCATCTAGAGTTGTGACCTTGAACGCTCCTTCATAAGTAGATAACTCCTACACGATAGAAGAGACGTTCAAGAGAAAACGGTCTAAGTTTTACTGCAATTAGTATGCAGCAGAGCTTTCAAAAAGTGCCCAAATAATATACACGTCAATTCGAAAGCGTTTTGTACGCAAAGTAGCAATCCGCGGGCTATTTAAGGCACTTCGCTATTTCTATCCATGTTCTATACCAGGCCAATGTAACTATAATATCTTAGCGTTCGCATACAGCACCTAGGGTAGTGACCTTGATCGCTCCTTCATAAGTAGATAACTCCTACACGATAGAAAAGACGTTCAAGGGAAAACGGTCTAAGTTTTACTGCAATTAGTATGCAGCAGAGCTATCAAAAAGAGCCCAAATAATATATACGTTAATTCGAACGCGTTTTGTACGCAAAGTAGCAATCCGCGGGCTATATAAGGCACTTTGCGATGTCCATCCATGTTCTATACCATGTCAATGTTACTATCATATCTTAGGGTTCGCATAGAGCAATTAGAGCTGTGACCTTGAAAGGTCCTTCATAAGTAGATAACTCCTACACGATAGAAAAGACGTTCAAGAGAAAACGGTCTAAGTTTTACTGCAATTAGTATGCAGCAGAGCTTTCAAAAAGAGCCCAAATAATATATACGTTAATTCGAACGCGTTTTGTATGCAAAGTAGCAATCCGCGGGCTATATAAGGCACTTTGCGATGTCCATCCATGTTCTATACCATGTCAATGTTACTATCATATCTTAGGGTTCGCATAGAGCAATTAGAGCTGTGACCTTGAACGGTCCTTCATAAATAGATAACTCCTACATGATAGAAAAGACGTTCAAGAGAAAACGGTCTAAGTTTTACTGCAATTAGCATTCAGCAGAGCTGCCTAATAATGCCCAGATGATATACACGAAAATTCGAATGCGTTTTGTAAACAAAGCAGCAATCCGTGGGCTATTAAGGACACTTCGCGATGCCTATCCTTTTTCTATACCATGCCATTGAAACTACCATATCTTAGCGTTTGCATACAGCACCTAGAGTTGTGACCTTGAACGCTCCTTCATATGTAGATAACTCCTACACGATAGAAAAGACGTTCAAGAGAAAACGGTCTAAGTTTTACAGCAATTAATATTCAGCAGAGCTTTCAAAAAGTGCCCAAATAATATACACGTTAATTCGAACGCGTTTTGTATGCAAAGTAGCAATCCGCGGGCTATATAAGGCACTTTGCGATGTCCATCCATGTTCTATACCATGTCAATGTTACTATCATATCTTAGGGTTCGCATAGAGCAATTAGAGCTGTGACCTTGAACGGTCCTTCATAAGTAGATAACTCCTACACGATAGAATAGACGTTCAAGAGAAAACGGTCTAAGTTTTACTGCAATTAGTATGCAGCAGAGCTTTCAGAAAGTGCCCAAATAATATACACGTTAATTCGAACGCGTTTTGTACGCAAAGTAGCAGTCCGCGGGCAATATAAGGCACTTCGCGATGTCTATCCATGTTCTATACCATGCCAATGTAACTATCATATCTTAGCGTTCGCATAGAGCTCCTAGAGTTGTGACCTTGAACGCTCCTTCATAAGTAGATATCTCCTACACGATATAAAAGACGTACAATAGAAAACGGACTAAGTTTAACTGCAATTAGCATTCAGCAGAGCTGCCTAATAATGCCCAGATGATATACACGAAAATTCGAATGCGTTTTGTAAACAAAGCAGCAATCCGTGGGCTATTAAGGACACTTCGCGATGCCTATCCTTTTTCTATACCATGCCATTGAAACTACCATATCTTAGCGTTTGCATACAGCACCTAGAGTTGTGACCTTGAACGCTCCTTCATATGTAGATAACTCCTACACGATAGAAAAGACGTTCAAGGGAAAACGGTCTAAGTTTTACTGCAATTAGTATGCAGCAGAGCTATCAAAAAGAGCCCAAATAATATATACGTTAATTCGAACGCGTTTTGTACGCAAAGTAGCAATCCGCGGGCTATATAAGGCACTTTGCGATGTCCATCCATGTTCTATACCATGTCAATGTTACTATCATATCTTAGGGTTCGCATAGAGCAATTAGAGCTGTGACCTTGAAAGGTCCTTCATAAGTAGATAACTCCTACACGATAGAAAAGACGTTCAAGAGAAAACGGTCTAAGTTTTACTGCAATTAGTATGCAGCAGAGCTTTCAAAAAGAGCCCAAATAATATATACGTTAATTCGAACGCGTTTTGTATGCAAAGTAGCAATCCGCTGGCTATTTAAGGCACTTTGCGATGTCCATCCATGTTCTATACCATGTCAATGTTACTATCATATCTTAGGGTTCGCATAGAACAATTAGAGCTGTGACCTTGAACGGTCCTTCATAAGTAGATAACTCCTACAGGATAGAAAAGACGTTCAAGAGAAAACGGTCTAAGTTTTACTGCAATTAGTATGCAGCAGAGCTTTCAAAATGTGCCCAAATAATATACACGTCAATTCGAACGCATTTTGTACGCAAAGTAGCAATCTGCGGGCTATATAAGGCACTTCGCGATGCCTATCCATGTTCTACACCATGTCAATGTTACTATCATATCTTAGGGTTCGCATAGAGCACAAGGAGCTGTGACCTTGAACGCGCCTTCATTCGTTGATTACTGCTACACGATAGAAAAGACGTACAAGTGAAAATGGATTTAGTTTTACTGCAATTAGCATGCAGCAGAGCTGCCAAATAATGCCCAGATAATATACGCGTTAATTCGAATGCGTTTTGTAAACAAAGCAGCAATCCGTGGGCTATTGAGGACACTTAGCGATGCCTTTCCATGTTCTACAGCATGTCAATGTTACTATCATATATTAGGGTTCGCATAGACCACAAAGAGCTGTGACCTTGAACGCTCCTTCATTCGTGGATTACTGCCACACTATAGAAAATACGTACAAGTGAAAATGGATTTAGTTTTACTGCAATTAGCATGCAGCGGAGCTGCCATATAATGCCCAGATAATATACAAGTTAGTTCGAATGCGTTTTGTAAACAAAGCAGCAATCCGTGAGCTATTAAGGACACTTCGCGATGCCTATCCATATTCTATACCATGCCATTGTAACTACCATATCTTAGCGTTTGCATACAGCACCTAGAGTTGTGACCTTGAACGCTCCTTCATATGTAGATAACTCCTACACGATAGAAAAGACGTTCAAGAGAAAACGGTCTAAGTTTTACAGCAATTAATATTCAGCAGAGCTTTCAAAAAGTGCCCAAATAATATACACGTTAATTCGAAGGCGTTTTGTACGCAAAGTAGCAATCCGCGGGCTATATAAGGCACTTCGCGATGTCTATCCATGTTCTATACCATGCCAATGTAACTATCATATCTTAGCGTTCGCATACAGCATCTAGAGTTGCGACCTTGAACGCTCCTTCATAAGTAGATAACTCCTACACGATAGAAGAGACGTTCAAGAGAAAACGGTCTAAGTTTTACTGCAATTAGTATGCAGCAGAGCTTTCAAAAAGTGCCCAAATAATATACACGTCAATTCGAAAGCGTTTTGTACGCAAAGTAGCAATCCGCGGGCTATTTAAGGCACTTCGCTATTTCTATCCATGTTCTATACCAGGCCAATGTAACTATCATATCTTAGCGTTCGCATACAGCACCTAGGGTAGTGACCTTGAACGCTCCTTCATAAGTAGATAACTCCTACACGATAGAAAAGACGTTCAAGGGAAAACGGTCTAAGTTTTACTGCAATTAGTATGCAGCAGAGCTATCAAAAAGAGCCCAAATAATATATACGTTAATTCGAACGCATTTTGTACGCAAAGTAGCAATCCGCGGGCTATATAAGGCACTTTGCGATGTCCATCCATGTTCTATACCATGTCAATGTTACTATCATATCTTAGGGTTCGCATAGAACACAAAGAGCTGTGACCTTGAACGCTCCTTCATTCGTGGATTACTGCCACACGATAGAAAAGACGTACAAGTGAAAATGGATTTAGTTTTACTGCAATTAGCATGCAGCGGAGCTGCCAAATAATGCCCAGATAATATACAATTTAATTCGAATGCGTTTTGTAAACAAAGCAGCAATCCGTGAGCTATTAAGGACACTTCGCGATGCCTATCCATATTCTATACCATGCCATTGTAACTACCATATCTTAGCGTTTGCATACAGCACCTAGAGTTGTGACCTTGAACGCTCCTTCATAAGTAGATAACTCCTACACGATAGAAAAGACGTTCAAGAGAAAACGGTCTAAGTTTTACAGCAATTAGTATGCAGCAGAGCTTTCAGAAAATGCCCAAATAATATACACGTAAATTCGAACGCGTTTTGTACGCAAAGTAGCAATCTGCGGGCAATATAAGGCACTTCGCGATGTCTATCCATGTTCTATACACTGCCAATGTAACTATCATATCTTAGGGTCCGCATACAGCATCTAGAGTTGTGACCTTGAACGCTCCTTCATAAGTAGATAACTCCTACACGATAGAAAAGACGTTCAAGAGAAAACGGTCTAAGTTTTACTGCCATTAGTATGCAGCAGAGCTTTCAAAATGTGCCCAGATAATATACACGTCAATTCGAACGCGTTTTGTACGCAAAGTAGCAATCCGCGGACAATGTAAGGCACTTCACGATGTCTATCCATATTCTATACCATGCCAATGTAACTATCATATCTTAGCGTTCGCATACAGCAACTAGATTTGTGCCTTGAACGCTCCTTCATATGTAGATAACTCCTACACGATAGAAAAGACGTTCAAGAGAAAACGGTCTAAGTTTTACAGCAATTAATATTCAGCAGAGCTTTCAAAAAGAGCCCAAATAATATATACGTTAATTCGAACGCGCTTTTTACGCAAAGTAGCAATCCGCGGGCTATATAAGGCACTTTGCGATGTCCATCCATGTTCTATACCATGCCAATGTAACTATCATATCTTAGCGTTCGCATACAGCATTTAGAGTTGTGACCTTGAACGCTCCTTCATAAGTAGATAACTCCTACACGATAGAAAAGCCGTTCAAGAGAAAACGGTCTAAGTTTTACTGCAATTAGTATGCAGCAGAGCTTTCAAAAAGTGCCCAAATAATATACACGTCAATTCGAAAGCGTTTTGTACGCAAAGTAGCAATCCGCGGGCTATATAAGGCACTTCGCTATTTCTATCCATGTTCTATACCATGCCAATGTAACTATCATATCTTAGCGTTCGCATACAGCACCTAGCGTTGTGACCTTGAACGCTCCTTCATAAGTAGATAACTCCTACACGATAGAGAAGACGTTCAAGGGAAAACGGTCTAAGTTTTACTGCAATTAGTATGCAGCAGAGCTTTCAAAAAGTGCCCAAATAATATACACGTCAATTCGAACGCGTTTTGTACGAAAAGTAGCAATCCGCGGACAATGTAAGGCACTTCACGATGTGCCCTATATAGCCCGCGGATTGCTACTTTGCATACAAAACGCGTTCGAATTAACGTATATATTATTTGGGCTCTTTTTGAAAGCTCTGCTGCATATTAATTGCAGTAAAACTTAAACCGTTTTCTCTTGAACGTCTTTTCTATCGTGTAGGAGTTATCTACTTATGAAGGACCTTTCAAGGTCACAGCTCTAATTGCTCTATTAGAACCCTAAGATATGATAGTAACATTGACAAGGTATAGAACATGGATGGACATCGCAAAGTGCCTTATATAGCCCGCGGATTGCTACTTTGCGTACAAAACGCGTTCGAATTAACGTATATATTATTTGGGCTCTTTTTGAAAGCTCTGCTGCATACTAATTGCAGTAAAACTTAGACCGTTTTCCCTTGAACGTCTTTTCTATCGTGTAGGAGTTATCTACTTATGAAGGAGCATTCAAAATCACAACGCTAGGTGCTGTATGCGAACGCTAAGATATTATAGTTACATTGGCATGGTATAGAACATGGATAGAAATAGCGAAGTGCCTTATATAGCCCGCGGATTGCTACTTTGCGTACAAAACGCTTTCGAATTGACGTGTATATTATTTGGGCACTTTTTGAAAGCTCTGCTGCATACTAATTGCAGTAAAACTTAGACCGTTTTCTCTTGAACGGCTTTTCTATCGTGTAGGAGTTATCTACTTATGAAGGAGCGAAGAAGTTTTAGAAGAAGAAGTT
Organism: Tetropium fuscum; assembly: GCA_964058915.1. Lineage (NCBI taxonomy): Eukaryota > Metazoa > Arthropoda > Insecta > Coleoptera > Cerambycidae > Tetropium > Tetropium fuscum. The sequence continues at coordinate 407,727 of CAXKVY010008208.1, forward strand.
TTACAGCAATTAATATTCAGCAGAGCTTTCAAAAAGAGCCCAAATAATATATACGTTAATTCGAACGCGCTTTGTACGCAAAGTAGCAATCCGTGGGCTATATAAGGCACTTTGCGATGTCCATCCATGTTCTATACCATGCCAATGTAACTATCATATCTTAGCGTTCGCATACAGCATCTACAGTTGTGACCTTGAACGCTCCTTCATAAGTAGATAACTCCTACACGATAGAAAAGCCGTTCAAGAGAAAACGGTCTAAGTTTTACTGCAATTAGTATGCAGCAGAGCTTTCAGAAAGTGCCCAAATAATATACACGTTAATTCGAACGCGTTTTGTACGCAAAGTAGCAATCCGCGGGCAATATAAGGCACTTCGCGATGTCTATCCATGTTCTATACCATGCCAATGTAACTATCATATCTTAGCGTTCGCATACAGCATCTAGTTGTGGCCTTGAACGCTCCTTCATAAGTAGATAACTCCTACACAATAGAAAAGACGTATAAGAGAAAATGGATTTAATTTTACTGCAATTAGCATGCAACAGTGCTGCCAAATAATGCTTAGATAATATACGCGTTAATTCGAATGCGTTTTGTAAACAAAGCAGCAATTCGTGGGCTATTAAGGACACTTCGCGATGCCTATCCTTTTTCTATACCATGCCATTGAAACTACCATATCTTAGCGTTTGCATACAGCACCTAGAGTTGTGACCTTGAACGCTCCTTCATATGTAGATAACTCCTACACGATAGAAAAGACGTTCAAGAGAAAACGGTCTAAGTTTTACAGCAATTAGTATTCAGCAGAGCTTTCAAAAAGTGCCCAAATAATATACACGTTAATTCGAACGCGTTTTGTACGCAAAGTAGCAATCCGCGGGCTATATAAGGCACTTTGCGACGTCCATCCATGTTCTATACCATGTCAATGTTACTATCATATCTTAGGGTTCGCATAGAGCAATTAGAGCTGTGACCTTGATCGGTCCTTCATAAGTAGATAACTCCTACACGATAGAAAAGACGTTCAAGAGAAAACGGTCTAAGTTTTACTGCAATTAGTATGCAGCAGAGCTTTCAAAAAGTGCCCAAATAATATACACGTCAATTCGAACGCATTTTGTACGCAAAGTAGCAATCCGCGGGCTATATAAGGCACTTCGCTATTTCTATCCATGTTCTATACCATGCCAATATAACTATCATATCTTAGCGTTCGCATACAGCACCTAGCGTTGTGACCTTGAACGCTCCTTCATAAGTAGATAACTCCTACACGATAGAGAAGACGTTCAAGGGAAAACGGTCTAAGATTTACTGCAATTAGTATGCAGCAGAGCTTTCAAAAAGAGCCCAAATAATATATACGTTAATTCGAACGCGTTTTGTACGCAAAGTAGCAATCCGCGGGCTATATAAGGCACTTTGCGATGTCCATCCATGTTCTGTACCATGTCAATATTACTATCATATCTTAGGGTTCGCATAGAGCAATTAGAGCTGTGAGCTTGAACTGTCCTTCATAAGTAGATAACTCCTACACGATAGAAAAGACGTTCAAGAGAAAACGGTCTAAGTTTTACTGCAATTAGAATGCAGCAGATCTTTCAAAAAGTGCCCAAATAATATACACGTCAATTCGAACGCGTTTTGTACGCAAAGTAGCAATCCGCGGTCAATATAACGCACTTCGCAATGTCTATCCATGTTCTATACCATGCCAATGTAACTATCATATCTTAGCGTTCGCATACAGCATCTAGAGTTGTGACCTTGTACGCTCCTTCATAAGTAGATAACTCCTACACAATAGAAAAGACGTATGAGTGAAAATGGATTTAGTTTTACTGGAATAAGCATGCAGCAGAGCTGCCAAATAATGCCCAGATAATATACGCGTTAATTCGAATGCGTTTTGTAAACAAAGCAGCAATCCGTGGGCTATTAAGGACACTTCGCGATGACTATCCATATTCTATATCATGCCATTGTAACTACCATATCTTAGCGTTTGCATACAGCACCTAGAGTTGTGACCTTGAACGCTCCTTCATAAGTAGATAACTCCTACACGATAGAAAAGACGTTCAAGAGAAAACGGTCTAAGTTTCACTGCAATTAGTATGCAGCAGAGCTTTCAGAAAATGCCCAAATAATATACACGTTAATTCGAACGCGTTTTGTACGCAAAGTAGCAATCCGCGGGCAATATAAGGCACTTCGCGATGTCTATCCATGTTCTATACCATGCCAATGTAACTATAATTTCTTAGCGTTCGCATACAGCATCTAGAGTTGTGACCTTGAACGCTCCTTCATTAGTAGATAACTCCTACACGATATAAAAGACGTACAATAGAAAACGGACAAAGTTTTACTGCAATTAGCATGCAGCAGAGCTGCCTAATAATGCCCAGATGATATACACGAAAATTCGAATGCTTTTGTAAACAAAGCAGCAATCCGTGGGCTATTAAGGACACTTCGCGATGCCTATCCATTTTCTATACCATGCCATTGTAACTACCATAACTTAGCGTTCGCATACAGCACCTAGAGCTGTGACCTTGAACGCTCCTTCATATGTAGATAACTCCTACACGATAGAAAAGACGTTCAAGAGAAAACGGTCTAAGTTTTACAGCAATTAATATTCAGCAGAGCTTTCAAAATGTGCCCAAATAATATACACGTTCATTCGAACGCGTTTTGTACGCAAAGTAGCAATCCGCGGGCTATATAAGGCACTTTGCGATGTCCATCCATGTTCTATACCATGTCAATGTTACTATCATATCTTAGGGTTCGCATAGAGCAATTAGAGCTGTGACCTTGAACGGTCCTTCATAAGTAGATAACTCCTACACGATAGAAAAGACGTTCAAGAGAAAACATTCTAAGTTTTACTGCAATTAGTATGCAGCAGAGCTTTCAAAAAGTGCCCAAATAATGTACACGTCAATTCGAACGCATTTTGTACGCAAAGTAGCAATCCGCGGGCTATATAAGGCACTTCGCGATGCCTATCCATGTTCTACACCATGTCAATGTTACTTTCATATCTTAGGGTTCGCATAGAGCACAAGGAGCTGTGACCTTGAACGCGCCTTCATTCGTAGATTACTGCTACACGATAGAAAAGACGTACAAGTGAAAATGGATTTAGTTTTACTGCAATTAGCATGCAGCAGAGCTGCCAAATAATGCCCAGATAATATACGCGTTAATTCGAATGCGTTTTGTAAACAAAGCAGCAATCCGTGAGCTATTAAGGACACTTCGCGATGCCTATCCATATTCTATACCATGCCATTGTAACTACCATATCTTAGCGTTTGCATACAGCACCTAGAGTTGTGACCTTGAACGCTCCTTCATAAGTAGATAACTCCTACACGATAGAAAAGACGTTCAAGAGAAAACGGTCTAAGTTTCACAGCAATTAGTATGCAGCAGAGCTTTCAGAAAATGCCCAAATAATATACACGTAAATTCGAACGCGTTTTGTACGCAAAGTAGCAATCCGCGGGCAATATAAGGCACTTCGCGAAGTCTATCCATGTTCTATACACTGCCAATGTAACTATCATATCTTAGCGTCCGCATACAGCATCTAGAGTTGTGACCTTGAACGCTCCTTCATAAGTAGATAACTCCTACACGATAGAAAAGACGTTCAAGAGAAAACGGTCTAAGTTTTACTGCAATTAGTATGCAGCAGAGCTTTCAAAATGTGCCCAAATAATATACACGTCAATTCGAACGCGTTTTGTACGCAAAGTAGCAATCCGCGGACAATATAAGGCACTTCACGATGTCTATCCATATTCTATACCATGCCAATGTAACTATCATATCTTAGCGTTCGCATACAGCAACTAGATTTGTGCCTTGAACGCTCCTTCATATGTAGATAACTCCTACACGATAGAAAAGGTTTTCAAGAGAAAACGGTCTAAGTTTTACAGCAATTAATATTCAGCAGAGCATTCAAAAAGAGCCCAAATAATATATACGTTAATTCGAACGCGCTTTGTACGCAAAGAAGCAATCCGCGGGCAATATAAGGCACTTTGCGATGTCCATCCATGTTCTATACCATGCCAATGTAACTATCATATCTTAGCGTTCGCATACAGCATCTAGAGTTGTGACCTTGAACGCTCCTTCATAAGTAGATAACTCCTACACGATAGAAAAGCCGTTCAAGAGAAAACGGTCTAAGTTTTACTGCAATTAGTATGCAGCAGAGCTTTCAAAAAGTGCCCAAATAATATACACGTCAATTCGAAAGCGTTTTGTACGCAAAGTAGCAATCCGCGGGCTATATAAGGCACTTCGCTATTTCTATCCATGTTCTATACCATGCCAATGTAACTATCATATCTTAGCGTTCGCATACAGCACCTAGCGTTGTGACTTTGAACGCTCCTTCATAAGTAGATAACTCCTACACGATAGAAAAGACGTTCAAGGGAAAACGGTCTAAGTTTTACTGCAATTAGTATGCAGCAGAGCTTTCAAAAAGAGCCCAAATAATATATACGTTAATTCGAAAGCGTTTTGTACGCAAAGTAGCAATCCGCGGGCTATATAAGGCACTTTGCGATGTCCATCCATGTTCTATACCATGTCAATGTTACTATCATATCTTGGGGTTCTAATAGAGCAATTAGAGCTGTGACCTTGAAAGGTCCTTCATAAGTAGATAACTCCTACACGATAGAAAAGACGTTCAAGAGAAAACGGTCTAAGTTTTACTGCAATTAATATGCAGCAGAGCTTTCAAAAAGAGCCCAAATAATATATACGTTAATTCGAACGCGTTTTGTATGCAAAGTAGCAATCCGCGGGCTATATAAGGCACTTTGCGATGTCCATCCATGTTCTATACCATGTCAATGTTACTATCATATCTTAGGGTTCGCATAGAGCAATTAGAGCTGTGACCTTGAACGGTCCTTCATAAGTAGATAACTCCTACACGATAGAAAAGACATTCAAGAGAAAACGGTCTAAGTTTTACTGCAATTAGTATGCAGCAGAGCTATCAGAAAGTGCCCAAATAATATACACGTTAATTCGAACGCGTTTTGTACGCAAAGTAGCAGTCCGCGGGCAATATAAGGCACTTCGCGATGTCTATCCATGTTCTATACCATGCCAATGTAACTATCATATCTTAGCGTTCGCATAGAGCTCCTAGAGTTGTGACCTTGAACGCTCCTTCATAAGTAGATAACTCCTACACGATAGAAAAGACGTTCAAGTGAAAACGGTCTAAGTTTTACTGCAATTAGTATGCAGCAGAGCTATCAAAAAGAGCCCAAATAATATATACGTTAATTCGAACGCGTTTTGTACGCAAAGTAGCAATCCGCGGGCTATATAAGGCACTTCGCGATGTCTATCCATGTTCTATACCATGCCAATGTAACTATCATATCTTAGCGTTCGCATACAGCATCTAGAGTTGTGACCTTGAACGCTCCTTCATAAGTAGATAACTCCTACACGAAAGAAGAGACGTTCAAGAGAAAACGGTCTAAGTTTTACTGCAATTAGTATGCAGCAGAGCTTTCAAAAAGTGCCCAAATAATATACACGTCAATTCGAAAGCGTTTTGTACGTAAAGTAGCAATCCGCGGGCTATTTAAGGCACTTCGCTATTTCTATCCATGTTCTATACCAGGCCAATGTAACTATCATATCTTAGCGTTAGCATACAGCACCTAGCGTTGTGACCTTGAACGCTCCTTCATAAGTAGATAACTCCTACGCGATAGAAAAGACGTTCAAGGGAAAACGGTCTAAGTTTTACTGCAATTAGTATGCAGCAGAGCTATCAAAAAGAGCCCAAATAATATATACGTTAATTCGAACGCGTTTTGTACGCAAAGTAGCAATCCGCGGGCTATATAAGGCACTTTGCGATGTCCATCCATGTTCTATACCATGTCAATGTTACTATCATATCTTAGGGTTCGCATAGAGCAATTAGAGCTGTGACCTTGAAAGGTCCTTCATAAGTAGATAACTCCTACACGATAGAAAAGACGTTCAAGAGAATACGGTCTAAGTTTTACTGCAATTAGTATGCAGCAGAGCTGCCAAATAATGCCCAGATAATATACGCGTTAATTCGAATGCGTTTTGTAAACAAAGCAGCAATCCGTGGGCTATTGAGGACACATAGCGATGCCTTTCCATGTTCTACAGCATGTCAATTTTACTATCATATCTTAGGGTTCGCATAGAGCACAAGGAGCTGTGACCTTGAACGCTCCTTCATTCGTGGATTACTGCCACACGATAGAAAAGACGTACAAGTGAAAATGGATTTAGTTTTACTGCAATTAGCATGCAGCGGAGCTGCCAAATAATGCCCAGATAATATACAAGTTAATTCGAATGCGTTTTGTAAACAAAGCAGCAATCCGTGAGCTATTAAGGACACTTCGCGATGCCTATCCATATTCTATACCATGCCATTGTAACTACCATACCTTAGCGTTTCATACAGCACCTAGAGTTGTGACCTTGAACGCTCCTTCATAAGTAGATAACTCCTACACGATAGAAAAGACGTTCAAGAGAAAACGGTCTAAGTTTTACTGCAATTAGTATGCAGCAGAGCTTTCAAAATGTGCCCAAATAATATACACGTCAATTCGAACGCGTTTTGTACGCAAAGTAGCAATCCGCGGACAATATAAGGCACTTCACGATGTCTATCCATATTCTATACCATGCCAATGTAACTATCATATCTTAGCGTTCGCATACAGCAACTAGATTTGTGCCTTGAACGCTCCTTCATATGTAGATAACTCCTACACGATAGAAAAGGTTTTCAAGAGAAAACGGTCTAAGTTTTACAGCAATTAATATTCATCAGAGCTTTCAAAAAGAGCCCAAATAATATATACGTTAATTCGAACGCGCTTTGTACGCAAAGTAGCAATCCGCGGGCTATATAAGGCACTTTGCGATGTCCATCCATGTTCTATACCATGCCAATGTAACTATCATATCTTAGCGTTCGCATACAGCATCTAGAGTTGTGACCTTGAACGCTCCTTCATAAGTAGATAACTCCTACACGATAGAAAAGCCGTTCAAGAGAAAACGGTCTAAGTTTTACTGCAATTAGTATGCAGCAGAGCTTTCAAAAAGTGCCCAAATAATATACACGTCAATTCGAAAGCGTTTTGTACGCAAAGTAGCAATCCGCGGGCTATATAAGGCACTTCGCTATTTCTATCCATGTTCTATACCATGCCAATGTAACTATCATATCTTAGCGTTCGCATAGAGCTCCTAGAGTTGTGACCTTGAACGCTCCTTCATAAGTAGATATCTCCTACACGATATAAAAGACGTACAATAGAAAACGGACTAAGTTTTACTGCAATTAGCATTCAGCAGAGCTGCCTAATAATGCCCAGATGATATACACGAAAATTCGAATGCGTTTTGTAAACAAAGCAGCAATCCGTGGGCTATTAAGGACACTTCGCGATGCCTATCCTTTTTCTATACCATGCCATTGAAACTACCATATCTTAGCGTTTGCATACAGCACCTAGAGTTGTGACCTTGAACGCTCCTTCATATGTAGATAACTCTTACACGATAGAAAATACGTTCAAGAGAAAACGGTCTAAGTTTTACAGCAATTAATATTCAGCAGAGCTTTCAAAAAGTGCCCAAATAATATACACGTTAATTCGAACGCGTTTTGTACGCAAAGTAGCAATCCGCGGGCTATATAAGGCACTTCGCGATGTCTATCCATGTTCTATACCATGCCAATGTAACTATCATATCTTAGCGTTCGCATACAGCATCTAGAGTTGTGACCTTGAACGCTCCTTCATAAGTAGATAACTCCTACACGATAGAAGAGACGTTCAAGAGAAAACGGTCTAAGTTTTACTGCAATTAGTATGCAGCAGAGCTTTCAAAAAGTGCCCAAATAATATACACGTCAATTCGAAAGCGTTTTGTACGCAAAGTAGCAATCCGCGGGCTATATAAGGCACTTCGCTATTTCTATCCATGTTCTATACCATGCCAATTTAACTATCATATTTTAGCGTTCGCATACAGCACCTAGCGTTGTGACCTTGAACGCTCCTTCATAAGTAGATAACTCGTACACGATAGAAAAGACGTTCAAGGGAAAACGGTCTAAGTTTTACTGCAATTAGTATGCAGCAGAGCTTTCAAAAAGAGCCCAACTAATATATACGTTAATTCGAACGCGTTTTGTACGCAAAGTAGCAATCCGCGGGCTATATAAGGCACTTTGCGATGTCCATCCATGTTCTATATTATGTCAATGTTACTATCATATCTTAGGGTTCGCATAGAGCAATTAGAGCTGTGACCTTGAACGGTCCTTCATAAGTAGATAACTCCTACACGATAGAAAAGACGTTCAAGAGAAAACGGTCTAAGTTTTACTGCAATTAGTATGCAGCAGAGCTTTCAGAAAGTGCCCAAATAATATACACGTTAATTCGAACGCGTTTTGTACGCAAAGTAGCAATCCGCGGGCAATATAAGGCACTTCGCGATGTCTATCCATGTTCTATACCATGCCAATGTAACTATCATATCTTAGCGTTCGCATAGAGCAATTAGAGCTGTGACCTTGAACGGTCCTTCATAAGTAGATAACTCCTACACGATAGAAAAGACGTTCAAGAGAAAACGGTCTAAGTTTTACTGCAATTAGTATGCAGCAGAGCTTTCAAAAAGTGCCCAAATAATGTACACGTCAATTCGAACGCATTTTGTACGCAAAGTAGTAATCCGCGGGCAATATAAGGCACTTCGCGATGTCTATCCATGTTCTATACCATGCCAATGTAACTATCATATCTTAGCGTTCGCATACAGCATTAGAGTTGTGACCTTGAACGCTCCTTCATAAGTAGATAACTCCTACACGATAGAAGAGACGTTCAAGAGAAAACGGTCTAAGTTTTACTGCAATTAGTATGCAGCAGAGCTTTCAAAAAGTGCCCAAATAATATAAACGTCAATTCGAAAGCGTTTTGTACGCAAAGTAGCAATCCGCGGGCTATATAAGGCACTTCGCTATTTCTATCCATGTTCTATACCATGCCAATGTAACTACCATATCTTAGCGTTTGCATACAGCACCTAGAGTTGTGACCTTGAACGCTCCTTCATATGTAGATAACTCTTACACGATAGAAAATACGTTCAAGAGAAAACGGTCTAAGTTTTACAGCAATTAATATTCAGCAGAGCTTTCAAAAAGTGCCCAAATAATATACACGTTAATTCGAACGCGTTTTGTACGCAAAGTGGCAATCCGCGGGCTATATAAGGCACTTCGCGATGTCTATCCATGTTCTATACCATGCCAATGTAACTATCATAACTTAGCGTTCGCATACAGCATCTAGAGTTGTGACCTTGAACGCTCCTTCATAAGTAGATAACTCCTACACGATAGAAGAGACGTTCAAGAGAAAACGGTCTAAGTTTTACTGCAATTAGTATGCAGCAGAGCTTTCAAAAAGTGCCCAAATAATATACACGTCAATTCGAAAGCGTTTTGTACGCAAAGTAGCAATCCGCGGGCTATATAAGGCATTTCGCTATTTCTATCCATGTTCTATACCATGCTAATGTAACTATCATATCTTAGCGTTCGCATACAGCACCTAGCGTTGTGACCTTGAACGCTCCTTCATAAGTAGATAACTCCTACACGATAGAAAAGACGTTCAAGGGAAAACGGTCTAAGTTTTACTGCAATTAGTATGCAGCAGAGCTTTCAAAAAGAGCCCAAATAATATATACGTTAATTCGAACGCGTTTTGTACGCAAAGTAGCAATCCGCGGGCTATATAAGGCACTTTGCGATGTCCATCCATGTTCTATACCATGTCAATGTTACTATCATATCTTAGGGTTCGCATAGAGCAATTAGAGCTGTGACCTTGAACGGTCCTTCATAAGTAGATAACTCCTACACGATAGAAAAGACGTTCAAGAGAAAACGGTCTAAGTTTTACTGCAATTAGTATGCAGCAGAGCTTTCAGAAAGTGCCCAAATAACATACACGTTAATTCGAACGCGTTTTGTACGCAAAGTAGAAATCCGCGGGCAATATAAGGCACTTCGCGATGTCTATCCATGTTCTATACCATGCCAATGTAACTATCATATCTTAGCGTTCGCATAGAGCTCCTAGAGTTGTGACCTTGAACGCTCCTTCATAAGTAGATATCTCCTACACGATATAAAAGACGTACAATAGAAAACGGACTAAGTTTTACTGCAATTAGCATTCAGCAGAGCTGCCCAGATGCCCAGATGATATACACGAAAATTCGAATGCGTTTTGTAAACAAAGCAGCAATCCGTGGGCTATTAAGGACACTTCGCAATGCCTATCCTTTTTCTATACCATGCCATTGAAACTACCATATCTTAGCGTTTGCATACAGCACCTAGAGTTGTGACCTTGAACGCTCCTTCATATGTAAATAACTCCTACACGATATAAAAGACGTTCAAGAGAAAACGGTCTAAGTTTTACAGCAATTAATATTCAGCAGAGCTTTCAAAAAGTGCCCAAATAATATACACGTTAATTCGAACGCGTTTTGTACGCAAAGTAGCAATCCGCGGGCTATATAAGGCACTTCGCGATGTCTATCCATGTTCTATACCATGCCAATGTAACTATCATATCTTAGCGTTCGCATACAGCATCTAGAGTTGTGACCTTGAACGCTCCTTCATAAGTAGATAACTCCTACACGATAGAAGAGACGTCCAAGAGAAAACGGTCTAAGTTTTACTGCAATTAGTATGCAGCAGAGCTTTCAAAAAGTGCCCAAATAATATACACGTCAATTCGAAAGCGTTTTGTACGCAAAGTAGCAATCCGCGGGCTATATAAGGCACTTCGCTATTTCTCTCCATGTTCTATACCATGCCAATGTAACTATCATATCTTAGCGTTCGCATACAGCACCTAGCGTTGTGACCTTGAACGCTCCTTCATAAGTAGATAACTCCTACACGATAGAAAAGACGTTCAAGGGAAAACGGTCTAAGTTTTACTGCAATTAGTATGCAGCAGAGCTTTAAAAAATAGCCCAAATAATATATACGTTAATTCGAACGCGTTTTGTACGCAAAGTAGTAATCCGCGGGCTATATAAGGCACTTTGCGATGTCCATTCATGTTCTATACCATGTCAATGTTACTATCATATCTTAGGGTTCGCATAGAGCAATTAGAGCTGTGACCTTGAACGGTCCTTCATAAGTAGATAACTCCTACACGATAGAAAAGACGTTCAAGAGAAAACGGTCTAAGTTTTATTGCAATTAGTATGCAGCAGAGCTTTCAAAAAGTGCCCAAATAATGTACACGTCAATTCGAACGCATTTTGTACGCAAAGTAGCAATCCGCGGGCTATATAAGGCACTTCGCGATGCCTATCCATGTTCTACACCATGTCAATGTTACTATCATATCTTAGGGTTCGCATAGAGCACAAGGAGCTGTGACCTTGAACGCGCCTTCATTCGTAGATTACTGCTACACGATAGAAAAGACGTACAACTGAAAATGGATTTAGTTTTACTGCAATTAGCATGCAGCAGAGCTGCCAAATAATGCCCAGATAATATACGCGTTAATTCGAATGCGTTTTGTAAACAAAGCAGCAATCCGTGGCTATTGAGGACACTTAGCGATGCATTTCCATGTTCTACAGCATGTCAATGTTACTATCATATCTTAGGGTTCGCATAGAGCACAAAGAGCTGTGACCTTGAACGCTCCTTCATTCGTGGATTACTGCCACACGATAGAAAAGACGTACAAGTGAAAATGGATTTAGTTTTACTGCAATTAGCATGCAGCGGAGCTGCCAAATAATGCCCAGATAACATACAAGTTAATTCGAATGCGTTTTGTAAACAAAGCAGCAATCCGTGAGCTATTAAGGACACTTCGCGATGCCTATCCATATTCTATACCATGCCATTGTAACTACCATATCTTAGCGTTTGCATACAGCACCTAGAGTTGTGACCTTGAACGCTCCTTCATATAGATAACTCCTACACGATAGAAAAGACGTTCAAGAGAAAACGGTCTAAGTTTCACTGCAATTAGTATGCAGCAGAGCTTTCAGAAAATGCCCAAATAATATACACGTTAATTCGAACGCGTTTTGTACGCAAAGTAGCAATCCGCGGGCAATAAAAGGCACTTCGCGATGTCTATTAATTTTCTATACCATGCCAATGTAACTATCATATCTTAGCGTCCGCATACAGCATCTAGAGTTGTGACCTTGAACGCTCCTTCATAAGTAGATAACTCCTACACAATAGAAAAGACGTACAAGTGAAAATGGATTTAGTTTTACTGCAATTAGCATGCAGCGGAGCTGCCAAATAATGCCCAGATAATATACAAGTTAATTCGAATGCGTTTTGTAAACAAAGCAGCAATTCGTGGGCTATTAAGGACACTTCGCGATGCCTTTCCATATTCTATACCATTCCATTGTAACTACCATATCTTATCGTTTGCATACAGCACCTAGAGTTGTGACCTTGAACGGTCCTTCATAAGTAGATAACTCCTACACGATAGAAAAGACGTTCAAGAGAAAACGGTCTAAGTTTTACTGCAATTAGTATGCAGCAGAGCTTTCAAAATGTGCCCAAATAATATACACGTCAATTCGAACGCATTTTGTACGCAAAGTAGCAATCTGCGGGCTATATAAGGCACTTCGCGATGCCTATCCATGTTCTACACCATGTCAATGTTACTATCATATCTTAGGGTTCGCATAGAGCATAAGGAGCTGTGACCTTGAACGCGCCTTCATTCGTAGATTACTGCTACACGATAGAAAAGACGTACAAGTGAAAATGGATTTAGTTTTACTGCAATTAGCATGCAGCAGAGCTGCCAAATAATGCCCAGATAATATACGCGTTAATTCGAACGCGTTTTGTAAACAAAGCAGCAATCCGTGGGCTATTGAGGACACTTAGCGATGCCTTTCCATGTTCTACAGCATGTCAATGTTACTATCATATCTTAGGGTTTGCATAGACCACAAAGAGCTGTGACCTTGAACGCTCCTTCATTCGTGGATTACTGCCACACTATAGAAAAGACGTACAAGTGAAAAAGGATTTAGTTTTACTGCAATTAGCATGCAGCGGAGCTGCCAAATAATGCCCAGATAATATACAAGTTAGTTCGAATGCGTTTTGTAAACAAAGCAGCAATCCGTGAGCTATTAAGGACACTTCGCGATGCCTATCCATATTCTATACCATGCCATTGTAACTACCACATCTTAGTGTTTGCATACAGCACCTAGAGTTGTGACCTTGAACGCTCCTTCATAAGTAGATAACTCCTACACGATAGAAAAGACGTTCAAGAGAAAACGGTCTAAGATTTACTGCAATTAGTATGCAGCAGAGCTTTCAAAAAGTGCCCAAATAATATACACGTCAATTCGAAAGCGTTTTGTACGCAAAGTAGCAATCCGCGGGCTATATAAGGCACTTCGCTATTTCTATCCATGTTCTATACCATGCCAATGTAACTATCATATCTTAGGGTTCGCATAGAGCAATTAGAGCTGTGACCTTGAACGGTCCTTCATAAGTAGATAACTCCTACACGATAGAAAAGACGTTCAAGAGAAAACGGTCTAAGTTTCACTGCAATTAGTATGCAGCAGAGCTTTCAGAAAATGCTCAAATAATATACACGTTAATTCGAACGCGTTTTGTATGCAAAGTAGCAATCCGCGGGCAATATAAGGCACTTCGCGATGTCAATCCATGTTCTATACCATGCCAATGTAACTATCATATCTTAGCGTCCGCATACAGCATCTATAGTTGTGACCTTGAACGCTCCTTCATAAGTAGATAAATCCTACACGATAGAAAAGACGTTCAAGAGAAAACGGTCTAAGTTTCACTGCAATTAGTATGCAGCAGAGCTTTCAGAAAATGCCCAAATAATAAACACGTTAATTCGAACGCGTTTTGTACGCAAAGTAGCAACCCGTGGGCAATATAAGGCACTTCGCGATGTCTATCCATGTTCTATACCATGCCAATGTAACTATCATATCTTAGCGTCCGCATACAGCATCTAGAGTTGTGACCTTGAACGCGCCTTCATAAGTAGATAACTCCTACACGATAGAAAAGACGTTCAAGAGAAAACGGTCTAAGTTTTATTGCAATTAGTATGCAGCAGAGCTTTCAAAAAGTGCCCAAATAATATACAAGTCAATTCGAACGCATTTTGTACGCAAAGTAGCAATCCGAGGGCTATATAGGGCACTTCGCGATGCCTATCCATGTTCTACACCATGTCAATGTTACTATCATATCTTAGGGTTCGCCTAGAGCACAAGGAGCTGTGACCTTGAACGCGCCTTCATTCGTAGATTACTGCTTCACGATAGAAATGACGTATAAGTGAAAATGGATTTAGTTTTACTGCAATTAGCATGCAGCAGAGCTGCCAAATAATGCCCAGATAATATATGCGTTAATTCGAATGCGTTTTGTAAACAAAGCAGCAATCCGTGGGCAATATAAGGCACTTCGCGATGTCTATCCATGTTCTATACCATGCCAATGTAACTATCATATCTTAGCGTTCGCATAGAGCTCCTAGAGTTGTGACCTTGAACGCTCCTTCATAAGTAGATATCTCCTACACGATATAAAAGACGTACAATAGAAAACGGACTAAGTTTTACTGCAATTAGCATTCAGCAAAGCTGCCTAATAATGCCCAGATGATATGCACGAAAATTCGAATGCGTTTTGTAAACAAAGCAGCAATCCGTGGGCTATTAAGGACACTTCGCGATGCCTATCTTTTTCTATACCATGCCATTGAAACTACCATATCTTAGCGTTTGCATACAGCACCTAGAGTTGTGAACTTGAACGCTCCTTCATATGTAGATAACTCCTACACGATAGAAAAGACGTTCAAGAGAAAACGGTCTAAGTTTTACAGCAATTAATATTCAGCAGAGCTTTCAAAAAGTGCCCAAATAATATACACGTCAATTCGAAAGCGTTTTGTACGCAAAGTAGCAATCCGCGGGCTATAAAAGGCACTTCGCTATTTCTATCCATGTTCTATACCATGCCAATGTAACTATCATATTTTAGCGTTCGCATACAGCACCTAGCGTTGTGACCTTGAACGCTCCTTCATAAGTAGATAACTCCTACACGATAGAAGAGACGTTCAAGGGAAAACGGTCTAAGTTTTACTGCAATTAGTATGCAGCAGAGCTTTCAAAAAGAGCCCAAATAATATATACGTTAATTCGAACGCGTTTTGTACGCAAAGTAGCAATCCGCGGGCTATATAAGGCACTTTGCGATGTGCATCCATGTTCTATACCATGTCAATGTTACTATCATATCTTAGGGTTTGCATAGAGCAATTAGAGCTGTGACCTTAAACGGGCCTTCATAAGTAGATAACTCCTACACGATAGAAAAGACGTTCAAGAGAAAACGGTCTAAGTTTTACTGCAATTAGTATGCAGCAGAGCTTTCAAAATGTGCCCAAATAATATACACGTCAATTCGAACGCATTTTGTACGCAAAGTAGCAATCCGCGGGCTATAAAAGGCACTTCGCGATGGCATCGCGAACGCGGCTTCATTCGTAGATTACTGCTACACGATAGAAAAGACGTACAAGTGAAAATGGATTTAGTTTTACTGCAATTAGCATGCAGCAGAGCTGCCAAATAATGCCCAGATAATATACGCGTTAATTCGAATACGTTTTGTAAACAAAGCAGCAATCCGTGGGCTATTGAGGACACTTAGCGATGCCTTTCCATGTTCTACAGCATGTCAATGTCACTATCATATCTTAGTGTTCGCATAGAGCGCAAAGAGCTGTGACCTTGAACGCTCCTTCATTCGTAGATTACTGCCACACGATAGAAAAGACGTACAAGTGAAAATGGATTTAGTTTTACTGCAATTAGCATGCAGCGGAGCTGCCAAATAATGCCCAGATAATATACAAGTTAATTCGAATGCGTTTTGTACGCAAAGTAGCAATCCGCGGGCAATATAAGGCACTTCGCGATGTCTAACCATGTTCTATACCATGCCAATGTAACTATCATATCTTAGCGTCCGCATACAGCATCTAGAGTTGTGACCTTGAACGCTCCTTCATAAGTAGATAACTCCTACACGATAAAAAAGACGTTCAAGAGAAAACGGTCTAAGTTTTATTGCAATTAGTATGCAGCAGAGCTTTCAAAAAGTGCCCAAAAAATATACACGTCAATTCGAACAAGTTTTGTACGCAAAGTAGCAATCCGCGGGCAATATAAGGCACTTCGCGATGTCTAACCATGTTCTATACCATGCCAATGTAACTATCATATCTTAGCGTCCGCATACAGCATCTAGAGTTGTGACCTTGAACGCTCCTTCATAAGTAGATAACTCCTACACATTAGAAAAGACGTATAAGTGAAAATGGATTTAGTTTTAATGCAATTAGCATGCAGCAATGCTGCCAAATAATGCCCAGATAATATACGCGTTAATTCTAATGCGTTTTGTAAACAAAGCAGCAATCCGTGGGCTATTAAGGACACTTCGCGATGCCTATCCATTTTCTATACCATGCCATTGTAACTACCATATCTTAGCGTTTGCATACAGCACCTAGAGTTGTGACCTTGAACGCTCCTTCATAAGTAGATAACTCCTACACGATAGAAAAGACGTTCAAGAGAAAACGGTCTAAGTTTTACTGCAATTAGCATGCAGCAGAGCTTTCAAAAAGAGCCCAAATAATATACACGTTAATTCGAACGCGTTTTGTACGCAAAGTAGCAATCCGCGGGCAATATAAGGCACTTCGCGATGTCTATCCATGTTCTATACCATGCCAATGTAACTATCATATCTTAGCGTCCGCATGCAGCATCTAGAGTTGCGACCTTGAACGCTCCTTCATAAGTAGATAACTCCTACACGATAGAAAAGACGTTCAAGAGAAAACGGTCTAAGTTTTACTGCAATTAGTATGCAGCAGAGCTTTCAAAAAGTGCCCAAATAATATACACGTCAATTCGAACGCGTTTTGTACGCAAAGTAGCAATCCGCGGGCAATATAAGGCACTTCACGATGGCTATCCATGTTCTATACCATGCCAATGTAACTATCATATCTTAGCGTTCGCATACAGCAACTAGAGTTGTGACCTTGAACGCTCCTTCATAAGTAGATAACTCCTACACAATAGAAAAGACGTATGAGAGAAAATGGATTTAGTTTTACTGGAATAAGCATGCAGCAGAGCTGCCAAATAATGCCCAGATAATATACGCGTTAATTCGAATGCGTTTTGTAAACAAAGCAGCAATCCGTGGGCTATTAAGGACACTTCGCGATGCCTATCCATATTCTATACCATGCCATTGTAACTACCATATCTTAGCGTTTGCATACAGCACCTAGAGTTGTGACCTTGAAGGCTCCTTCATAAGTAGATAACTCCTACACGATAGAAAAGACGTTCAAGAGAAAACGGTCTAAGTTTCACTGCAATTAGTATGCAGCAGAGCTTTCAGAAAATGCCCAAATAATATACACGTTAATTCGAACGCGTTTTGTACGCAAAGTAGCAATCCGCGGGCAATATAAGGCACTTCGCGATGTCTATCCATGTTCTATACCATGCCAATGTAACTATCATTTCTTAGCGTTCGCATACAGCATCTAGAGTTGTGACCTTGAACGCTCCTTCATTAGTAGATAACTCCTACACGATATAAAAGACGTACAATAGAAAACGGACAAAGTTTTACTGCAATTAGCATGCAGCAGAGCTGCCTAATAATGCCCAGATGATATACACGAAAATTCGAATGCTTTTGTAAACAAGGCAGCAATCCGTGGGCTATTAAGGACACTTCGCGATGCCTATCCATTTTCTATACCATGCCATTGTAACTACCATATCTTAGCGTTCGCATACAGCACCTAGAGCTGTGACCTTGAACGCTCCTTCATAATTAGATAACTCCTACACGATAGAACAGACGTTCAAGAGAAAACGGTCTAAGTTTTACTGCAATTAATATTCAGCAGAGCTTTCAAAAAGTGCCCAAATAATATACACGTTAATTCGAACGCGTTTTGTACGCAAAGTAGTAATCCGCGGGCTATATAAGGCACTTCGCTATTTCTATCCATGTTCTATACCATGCCAATGTAATTATCATATCTTAGCGTTCGCATACATCACCTAGAGTTGTGACCTTGAACGCTCCTTCATAAGTAGATAACTCCTACACGATAGAAAAGACGTTCAAGGGAAGACGGTCTAAGTTTTACTGCAATTAATATTCAGCAGAGCTTTCAAAAAGTGCCCAAATAATATACACGTCAATTCGAACGCATTTTGTACGCAAAGTAGCAATCCGAGGGCTATATAAGGCACTTCGCGATGCATATCCATGTTCTACACCATGTCAATGTTACTATCATATCTTAGGGTTCGCATAGAGCACAAGGAGCTGTGACCTTGAACGCGCCTTCATTCGTAGATTACTGCTACACGATAGAAAAGACGTACAAGTGAAAATGGATTTAGTTTTACTGCAATTAGCATGCAGCAGAGCTGCCAAATAATGCCCAGATAATATACGCGTTAATTCGAATGCCTTTTGTAAACAAGGCAGCAATCCGTGGGCAATATAAGGCACTTCGCGATGTCTATCCATGTTCTATAACCAAAACGCGTTCGAATTAACGTGTATATTATTTGGGCATTTTCTGAAAGCTCTGCTGCATACTAATTGCAGTGAAACTTAGACCGTTTTCTCTTGAACGTCTTTTCTATCGTGTAGGAGTTATCTACTTATGAAGGAGCGTTCAAGGTCACAACTCTAGGTGCTGTATGCAAACGCTAAGATATGGTAGTTACAATGGCATGGTATAGAATATGGATAGGCATCGCGAAGTGTCCTTAATAGCCCACGGATTGCTGCTTTGTTTACAAAACGCATTCGAATTAACGCGTATATTATCTGGGCATTATTTGGCAGCTGTGCTGCATGCTTATTCCAGTAAAACTAAATCCATTTTCACTCATACGTCTTTTCTATTGTGTAGGAGTTATCTACTTATGAAGGAGCGTTCAAGGTCACAACTCTAGTTGCTGTATGCGAACGCTAAGATATGATAGTTACATTGGCATGGTATAGATGCCCAGATGATATACACGAAAATTCGAATGCGTTTTGTAAACAAAGCAGCAATCCGTGGGCTATTAAGGACACTTCGCGATGCCTATCCTTTTTCTATACCATGCCATTGAAACTACCATATCTTAGCGTTTGCATACAGCACCTAGAGTTGTGACCTTGAACGCTCCTTCATATGTAGATAACTCCTACACGATAGAAAAGACGTTCAAGAGAAAACGGTCTAAGTTTTACAGCAATTAATATTCAGCAGAGCTTTCAAAAAGTGCCCAAATAATATACACGTTAATTCGAACGCGTTTTGTATGTAAAGTAGCAATCCGCGGGCTATATAAGGCACTTTGCGATGTCCATCCATGTTCTATACCATGTCAATGTTACTATCATATCTTAGGGTTCGCATAGAGCAATTAGAGCTGTGACCTTGAACGGTCCTTCATAAGTAGATAACTCCTACACGATAGAATAGACGTTCAAGAGAAAACGGTCTAAGTTTTACTGCAATTAGTATGCAGCAGAGCTTTCAGAAAGTGCCCAAATAATATACACGTTAATTCGAACGCGTTTTGTACGCAAAGTAGCAGTCCGCGGGCAATATAAGGCACTTCGCGATGTCTATCCATGTTCTATACCATGCCAATGTAACTATCATATCTTAGCGTTCGCATAGAGCTCCTAGAGTTGTGACCTTGAACGCTCCTTCATAAGTAGATATCTCCTACACGATATAAAAGACGTACAATAGAAAACGGACTAAGTTTAACTGCAATTAGCATTCAGCAGAGCTGCCTAATAATGCCCAGA
Source organism: Tetropium fuscum (assembly GCA_964058915.1). Classification (NCBI taxonomy): domain Eukaryota; kingdom Metazoa; phylum Arthropoda; class Insecta; order Coleoptera; family Cerambycidae; genus Tetropium; species Tetropium fuscum. The sequence continues at coordinate 427,873 of CAXKVY010008208.1, forward strand.
TGATATACACGAAAATTCGAATGCATTTTGTAAACAAAGCAGCAATCCGTGGGCTATTGAGGACACTTAGCGATGCCTTTCCATGTTCTACAGCATGTCAATGTTACTATCATATCTTAGGGTTCGCATAGAACACAAAGAGCTGTGACCTTGAACGCTCCTTCATTCGTGGATTACTGCCACACGATAGAAAAGACGTACAAGTGAAAATGGATTTAGTTTTACTGCAATTAGCATGCAGCGGAGCTGCCAAATAATGCCCAGATAATATACAAGTTAATTCGAATGCGTTTTGTAAACAAAGCAGCAATCCGTGAGCTATTAAGGACACTTCGCGATGCCTATCCATATTCTATACCATGCCATTGTAACTACCATATCTTAGCGTTTGCATACAGCACCTAGAGTTGTGACCTTGAACGCTCCTTCATAAGTAGATAACTCCTACACGATAGAAAAGACGTTCAAGAGAAAACGGTCTAAGTTTCACAGCAATTAGTATGCAGCAGATCTTTCAGAAAATGCCCAAATAATATACACGTAAATTCGAACGCGTTTTGTACGCAAAGTAGCAATCCGCGGGCAATATAAGGCACTTCGCGATGTCTATCCATGTTCTATACACTGCCAATGTAACTATCATATCTTAGCGTCCGCATACAGCATCTAGAGATGAGACCTTGACCGCTCCTTCATAAGTAGATAACTCCTACACGATAGAAAAGGCGTTCAAGAGAAAACGGTCTAAGTTTTACTGCAATTAGTATGCAGCAGAGCTTTCAGAAAGTGCCCAAATAATATACACGTTAATTCGAACGCGTTTTGTACGCAAAGTAGCAATCCGCGGGCAATATAAGGCACTTCGCGATGTCTATCCATGTTCTATACCATGCCAATGTAACTATCATATCTTAGCGTTCGCATTGAGCTCCTAGAGTTGTGACCTTGAACGCTCCTTCATAAGTAGCTATCTCCTACAAGATATAAAAGACGTACAATAGAAAACGGACTAAGTTTTACTGCAATTAGCATTCAGCAGAGCTGCCTAATAATGCCCAGATGATATACACGAAAATTCGAATGCGTTTTGTAAACAAAGCAGCAATCCGTGGGCTATTGAGGACACTTAGCGATGCCTTTCCATGTTCTACAGCATGTCAATGTTACTTTCATATCTTAGGGTTCGCATAGAGCAATTAGAGCTGTGACCTTGAACGGTCCTTCATAAGTAGATAACTCCTACACGATAGAAAAGACGTTCAAGAGAAAACGGTCTAAGTTTTACTGCAATTAGTATGCAGCAGAGCTTTCAGAAAGTGCCCAAATAATATACACGTTAATTCGAACGCGTTTTGTACGCAAAGTAGCAATCCGCGGGCTATATAAGGCACTTCGCGATGTCTATCCATGTTCTATACCATGCCAATGTAACTATCATATGTTAGCGTTCGCATACAGCATCTAGAGTTGTGACCTTGAACGCTCCTTCATAAGTAGATAACTCCTACACGATAGAAGAGACGTTCAAGAGAAAACGGTCTAAGTTTTACTGCAATTAGTATGCAGCAGAGCCTTCAAAAAGTGCCCAAATAATATACACGTCAATTCGAAAGCGTTTTGTACGCAAAGTAGCAATCCGCGGGCTATTTAAGGCACTTCGCTATATCTATCCATGTTCTATTCCAGGCCAATGTAACTATCATATCTTAGCGTTCGCATACAGCACCTAGGGTTGTGACCTTGAACGCTCCTTCATAAGTAGATAACTCCTACACGATAGAAAAGACGTTCAAGGGAAAACGGTCTAAGTTTTACTGCAATTAGTATGCAGCAGAGCTATCAAAAAGAGCCCAAATAATATATACGTTAATTCGAACGCTTTTTGTATGCAAAGTAGCAATCCGCGGGCTATATAAGGCACTTTGCGATGTCCATCCATGTTCGATACCATGTCAATGTTACTATCATATCTTAGGGTTCGCATAGAGCAATTAGAGCTGTGACCTTGAACGATCCTTCATAAATAGATAACTCCTACATGATAGAAAAGACGTTCAAGAGAAAACGGTCTAAGTTTTACTGCAATTAGTATGCAGCAGAGGTATCAGAAAGTGCCCAAATAATATACACGTTAATTCGAACGCGTTTTGTACGCAAAGTAGCAATCCGCGGGCAATATAAGGCACTTCGAGATGTCTATCCATGTTCTATACCATGTCAATGTAACTATCATATCTTAGCGTTCGCATAGAGCTCCTAGAGTTGTGACTTTGAACGCTCCTTCATAAGTAGATATCTCCTACACGATATAAAAGACGTACAATAGAAAACGGACTAAGTTTTACTGCAATTAGCATTCAGCAGAGCTGCCTAATAATGCCATGATGATATACACGAAAATTCGAATGCGTTTTGTAAACAAAGCAGCAATCCGTGAGCTATTAAGGACACTTCGCGATGCCTATCCTTTTTCTATACTATGCCATTGAAACTACCATATCTTAGCGTTTGCATACAGCACCTAGAGTTGTGACCTTGAACGCTCCTTCATATGTAGATAACTCTTACACGATAGAAAATACGTTCAAGAGAAAACGGTCTAAGTTTTACAGCAATTAATATTCAGCAGAGCTTTCAAAAAGTGCCCAAATAATATACACGTTAATTCGAACGCGTTTTGTACGCAAAGTAGCAATCCGCGGGCTATATAAGGCACTTCGTGATGTCTATCCATGTTCTATACCATGCCAATGTAACTATCATATCTTAGCGTTCGCATACAGCATCTAGAGTTGTGACCTTGAACGCTCCTTCATAAGTAGATAACTCCTACACGATAGAAGAGACGTTCAAGAGAAAACGGTCTAAGTTTTACTGCAATTAGTATGCAGCAGAGCTTTCAAAAAGTGCCCAAATAATATACACGTCAATTCGAAAGCGTTTTGTACGCAAAGTAGCAATCCGCGGGCTATATAAGGCACTTCGCTATTTCTATCCATGTTCTATACCATGCCAATTTAACTATCATATCTTAGCGTTCGCATACAGCACCTAGCGTTGTGACCTTGAACGCTCCTTCATAAGTAGATAACTCCTACACGATAGAAAAGACATTCAAGGGAAAACGGTCTAAGTTTTACTGCAATTAGTATGCAGCAGAGCTTTCAAAAAGAGCCCAAATAATATATACGTTAATTCGAATGCGTTTTGTACGCAAAGTAGCAATCCGCGGGCTATATAAGGCACTTTGCGATGTCCATCCATGTTCTATATCATGTCAATGTTACTATCATATCTTAGGGTTCGCATAGAGCAATTAGAGCTGTGACCTTGAACGGTCCTTCATAAGTAGATAACTCCTACACGATAGAAAAGACGTTCAAGAGAAAACGGTCTAAGTTTTACTGCAATTAGTATGCAGCAGAGCTTTCAGAAAGTGCCCAAATAATATACACGTTAATTCGAACGCGTTTTGTACGCAAAGTAGCAATCCGCGGGCAATATAAGGCACTTCGCGATGTCTATCCATGTTCTATACCATGCCAATGTAACTATCATATCTTAGCGTTCGCATAGAGCTCCTAGAGTTGTGACCTTGAACGCTCCTTCATAAGTAGATATCTCCTACACGATATAAAAGACGTACAATAGAAAATGGACTAAGTTTTACTGCAATTAGCATTCAGCAGAGCTGCCTAATAATGCCCAGATGATATACACGAAAATTCGAATGCGTTTTGTAAACAAAGCAGCAATCCGTGGGCTATTAAGGACACTTCGCGATGCCTATCCTTTTTCTATACCATGCCATTGAAACTACCATATCTTAGCGTTTGCATACAGCACCTAGAGTTGTGACCTTGAACGCTCCTTCATATGTAGATAACTCCTACACGATAGAAAAGACGTTCAAGAGAAAACGGTCTAAGTTTTACAGCAATTAATATTCAGCAGAGCTTTCAAAAAGTGCCCAAATAATATACACGTTAATTCGAACGCGTTTTGTATGCAAAGTAGCAATCCGCGGGCTATATAAGGCACTTTGCGATGTCCATCCATGTTCTATACCATGTCAATGTTACTATCATATCTTAGGGTTCGCATAGAGCAATTAGAGCTGTGACCTTGAACGGTCCTTCATAAGTAGATAACTCCTACACGATAGAATAGACGTTCAAGAGAAAACGGTCTAAGTTTTACTGCAATTAGTATGCAGCAGAGCTTTCAGAAAGTGCCCAAATAATATACACGTTAATTCGAACGCGTTTTGTACGCAAAGTAGCAGTCCGCGGGCAATATAAGGCACTTCGCGATGTCTATCCATGTTCTATACCATGCCAATGTAACTATCATATCTTAGCGTTCGCATAGAGCTCCTAGAGTTGTGACCTTGAACGCTCCTTCATAAGTAGATATCTCCTACACGATATAAAAGACGTACAATAGAAAACGGACTAAGTTTAACTGCAATTAGCATTCAGCAGAGCTGCCTAATAATGCCCAGATGATATACACGAAAATTCGAATGCGTTTTGTAAACAAAGCAGCAATCCGTGGGCTATTGAGGACACTTAGCGATGCCTTTCCATGTTCTACAGCATGTCAATGTTACTATCATATCTTAGGGTTCGCATAGAACACAAAGAGCTGTGACCTTGAACGCTCCTTCATTCGTGGATTACTGCCACACGATAGAAAAGACGTACAAGTGAAAATGGATTTAGTTTTACTGCAATTAGCATGCAGCGGAGCTGCCAAATAATGCCCAGATAATATACAAGTTAATTCGAATGCGTTTTGTAAACAAAGCAGCAATCCGTGAGCTATTAAGGACACTTCGCGATGCCTATCCATATTCTATACCATGCCATTGTAACTACCATATCTTAGCGTTTGCATACAGCACCTAGAGTTGTGACCTTGAACGCTCCTTCATAAGTAGATAACTCCTACACGATAGAAAAGACGTTCAAGAGAAAACGGTCTAAGTTTCACAGCAATTAGTATGCAGCAGATCTTTCAGAAAATGCCCAAATAATATACACGTAAATTCGAACGCGTTTTGTACGCAAAGTAGCAATCCGCGGGCAATATAAGGCACTTCGCGATGTCTATCCATGTTCTATACACTGCCAATGTAACTATCATATCTTAGCGTCCGCATACAGCATCTAGAGATGAGACCTTGAACGCTCCTTCATAAGTAGATAACTCCTACACGATAGAAAAGGCGTTCAAGAGAAAACGGTCTAAGTTTTACTGCAATTAGTATGCAGCAGAGCTTTCAGAAAGTGCCCAAATAATATACACGTTAATTCGAACGCGTTTTGTACGCAAAGTAGCAATCCGCGGGCAATATAAGGCACTTCGCGATGTCTATCCATGTTCTATACCATGCCAATGTAACTATCATATCTTAGCGTTCGCATTGAGCTCCTAGAGTTGTGACCTTGAACGCTCCTTCATAAGTAGCTATCTCCTACAAGATATAAAAGACGTACAATAGAAAACGGACTAAGTTTTACTGCAATTAGCATTCAGCAGAGCTGCCTAATAATGCCCAGATGATATACACGAAAATTCGAATGCGTTTTGTAAACAAAGCAGCAATCCGTGGGCTATTGAGGACACTTAGCGATGCCTTTCCATGTTCTACAGCATGTCAATGTTACTTTCATATCTTAGGGTTCGCATAGAGCAATTAGAGCTGTGACCTTGAACGGTCCTTCATAAGTAGATAACTCCTACACGATAGAAAAGACGTTCAAGAGAAAACGGTCTAAGTTTTACTGCAATTAGTATGCAGCAGAGCTTTCAGAAAGTGCCCAAATAATATACACGTTAATTCGAACGCGTTTTGTACGCAAAGTAGCAATCCGCGGGCTATATAAGGCACTTCGCGATGTCTATCCATGTTCTATACCATGCCAATGTAACTATCATATGTTAGCGTTCGCATACAGCATCTAGAGTTGTGACCTTGAACGCTCCTTCATAAGTAGATAACTCCTACACGATAGAAGAGACGTTCAAGAGAAAACGGTCTAAGTTTTACTGCAATTAGTATGCAGCAGAGCCTTCAAAAAGTGCCCAAATAATATACACGTCAATTCGAAAGCGTTTTGTACGCAAAGTAGCAATCCGCGGGCTATTTAAGGCACTTCGCTATATCTATCCATGTTCTATTCCAGGCCAATGTAACTATCATATCTTAGCGTTCGCATACAGCACCTAGGGTTGTGACCTTGAACGCTCCTTCATAAGTAGATAACTCCTACACGATAGAAAAGACGTTCAAGGGAAAACGGTCTAAGTTTTACTGCAATTAGTATGCAGCAGAGCTATCAAAAAGAGCCCAAATAATATATACGTTAATTCGAACGCTTTTTGTATGCAAAGTAGCAATCCGCGGGCTATATAAGGCACTTTGCGATGTCCATCCATGTTCGATACCATGTCAATGTTACTATCATATCTTAGGGTTCGCATAGAGCAATTAGAGCTGTGACCTTGAACGATCCTTCATAAATAGATAACTCCTACATGATAGAAAAGACGTTCAAGAGAAAACGGTCTAAGTTTTACTGCAATTAGTATGCAGCAGAGGTATCAGAAAGTGCCCAAATAATATACACGTTAATTCGAACGCGTTTTGTACGCAAAGTAGCAATCCGCGGGCAATATAAGGCACTTCGAGATGTCTATCCATGTTCTATACCATGTCAATGTAACTATCATATATTAGCGTTCGCATAGAGCTCCTAGAGTTGTGACTTTGAACGCTCCTTCATAAGTAGATATCTCCTACACGATATAAAAGACGTACAATAGAAAACGGACTAAGTTTTACTGCAATTAGCATTCAGCAGAGCTGCCTAATAATGCCATGATGATATACACGAAAATTCGAATGCGTTTTGTAAACAAAGCAGCAATCCGTGAGCTATTAAGGACACTTCGCGATGCCTATCCTTTTTCTATACTATGCCATTGAAACTACCATATCTTAGCGTTTGCATACAGCACCTAGAGTTGTGACCTTGAACGCTCCTTCATATGTAGATAACTCTTACACGATAGAAAATACGTTCAAGAGAAAACGGTCTAAGTTTTACAGCAATTAATATTCAGCAGAGCTTTCAAAAAGTGCCCAAATAATATACACGTTAATTCGAACGCGTTTTGTACGCAAAGTAGCAATCCGCGGGCTATATAAGGCACTTCGTGATGTCTATCCATGTTCTATACCATGCCAATGTAACTATCATATCTTAGCGTTCGCATACAGCATCTAGAGTTGTGACCTTGAACGCTCCTTCATAAGTAGATAACTCCTACACGATAGAAGAGACGTTCAAGAGAAAACGGTCTAAGTTTTACTGCAATTAGTATGCAGCAGAGCTTTCAAAAAGTGCCCAATTAATATACACGTCAATTCGAAAGCGTTTTGTACGCAAAGTAGCAATCCGCGGGCTATATAAGGCACTTCGCTATTTCTATCCATGTTCTATACCATGCCAATTTAACTATCATATCTTAGCGTTCGCATACAGCACCTAGCGTTGTGACCTTGAACGCTCCTTCATAAGTAGATAACTCCTACACGATAGAAAAGACATTCAAGGGAAAACGGTCTAAGTTTTACTGCAATTAGTATGCAGCAGAGCTTTCAAAAAGAGCCCAAATAATATATACGTTAATTCGAATGCGTTTTGTACGCAAAGTAGCAATCCGCGGGCTATATAAGGCACTTTGCGATGTCCATCCATGTTCTATATCATGTCAATGTTACTATCATATCTTAGGGTTCGCATAGAGCAATTAGAGCTGTGACCTTGAACGGTCCTTCATAAGTAGATAACTCCTACACGATAGAAAAGACGTTCAAGAGAAAACGGTCTAAGTTTTACTGCAATTAGTATGCAGCAGAGCTTTCAGAAAGTGCCCAAATAATATACACGTTAATTTGAACGCGTTTTGTACGCAAAGTAGCAATCCGCGGGCAATATAAGGCACTTCGCGATGTCTATCCATGTTCTATACCATGCCAATGTAACTATCATATCTTAGCGTTCGCATAGAGCTCCTAGAGTTGTGACCTTGAACGCTCCTTCATAAGTAGATATCTCCTACACGATATAAAAGACGTACAATAGAAAATGGACTAAGTTTTACTGCAATTAGCATTCAGCAGAGCTGCCTAATAATGCCCAGATGATATACACGAAAATTCGAATGCGTTTTGTAAACAAAGCAGCAATCCGTGGGCTATTAAGGACACTTCGCGATGCCTATCCTTTTTCTATACCATGCCATTGAAACTACCATATCTTAGCGTTTGCATACAGCACCTAGAGTTGTGACCTTGAACGCTCCTTCATATGTAGATAACTCCTACACGATAGAAAAGACGTTCAAGAGAAAACGGTCTAAGTTTTACAGCAATTAATATTCAGCAGAGCTTTCAAAAAGTGCCCAAATAATACACACGTTAATTCGAACGCGTTTTGTATGCAAAGTAACAATCCGCGGGCTATATAAGGCACTTTGCGATGTCCATCCATGTTCTATACCATGTCCATGTTACTATCATATCTTAGGGTTCGCATAGAGCAATTAGAGCTGTGACCTTGAACGGTCCTTCATAAGTAGATAACTCCTACACGATAGAAAAGACGTTCAAGAGAAAACGGTCTAAGTTTTACTGCAATTAGTATGCAGCAGAGCTTTCAGAAAGTGCCCAAATAATATACACGTTAATTCGAACGCGTTTTGTACGCAAAGTAGCAATCCGCGGGCAATATAAGGCACTTCGCGATGTCTATCCATGTTCTATACCATGCCAATGTAACTATCATATCTTAGCGTTCGCATAGAGCTCCTAGAGTTGTGACCTTGAACGCTCCTTCATAAGTAGATATCTCCTACACGATATAAAAGACGTACAATAGAAAACGGACTAAGTTTAACTGCAATTAGCATTCAGCAGAGCTGCCTAATAATGCCCAGATGATATACACGAAAATTCGAATGCGTTTTGTAAACAAAGCAGCAATCCGTGGGCTATTGAGGACACTTAGCGATGCCTTTTCATGTTCTACAGCATGTCAATGTTTCTATCATATCTTAGGGTTCGCATAGAACACAAAGAGCTGTGACCTTGAACGCTCCTTCATTCGTGGATTACTGCCACACGATAGAAAAGACGTACAAGTGAAAATGGATTTAGTTTTACTGCAATTAGCATGCAGCGGAGCTGCCAAATAATGCCCAGATAATATACAAGTTAATTCGAATGCGTTTTGTAAACAAAGCAGCAATCCGTGAGCTATTAAGGACACTTCGCGATGCCTATCCATATTCTATACCATGCCATTGTAACTACCATATCTTAGCGTTTGCATACAGCACCTAGAGTTGTGACCTTGAACGCTCCTTCATAAGTAGATAACTCCTACACGATAGAAAAGACGTTCAAGAGAAAACGGTCTAAGTTTCACAGCAATTAGTATGCAGCAGAGCTTTCAGAAAATGCCCAAATAATATACACGTAAATTCGAACGCGTTTTGTACGCAAAGTAGCAATCCGCGGGCAATATAAGGCACTTCGCGATGTCTATCCATGTTCTATACACTGCCAATGTAACTATCATATCTTAGGGTCCGCATACAGCATCTAGAGTTGTGACCTTGAACGCTCCTTCATAAGTAGGTAACTCCTACACGATAGAAAAGACGTTCAAGAGAAAACGGTCTAAGTTTTACTGCCATTAGTATGCAGCAGAGCTTTCAAAATGTGCCCAGATAATATACACGTCAATTCGAACGCGTTTTGTACGCAAAGTAGCAATCCGCGGACAATGTAAGGCACTTCACGATGTCTATCCATATTCTATACCATGCCAATGTAACTATCATATCTTAGCGTTCGCATACAGCAACTAGATTTGTGCCTTGAACGCTCCTTCATATGTAGATAACTCCTACACGATAGAAAAGACGTTCAAGAGAAAACGGTCTAAGTTTTACAGCAATTAATATTCAGCAGAGCTTTCAAAAAGAGCCCAAATAAAATATACGTTAATTCGAACGCGCTTTTTACGCAAAGTAGCAATCCGCGGGCTATATAAGGCACTTTGCGATGTCCATCCATGTTCTATACCATGCCAATGTAACTATCATATCTTAGCGTTCGCATACAGCATTTAGAGTTGTGACCTTGAACGCTCCTTCATAAGTAGATAACTCCTACACGATAGAAAAGCCGTTCAAGAGAAAACGGTCTAAGTTTTACTGCAATTAGTATGCTGCAGAGCTTTCAAAAAGTGCCCAAATAATATACACGTCAATTCGAAAGCGTTTTGTACGCAAAGTAGCAATCCGCGGGCTATATAAGGCACTTCGCTATTTCTATCCATGTTCTATACCATGCCAATGTAACTATCATATCTTAGCGTTCGCATACAGCACCTAGCGTTGTGACCTTGAACGCTCCTTCATAAGTAGATAACTCCTACACGATAGAGAAGACGTTCAAGGGAAAACGGTCTAAGTTTTACTGCAATTAGTATGCAGCAGAGCTTTCAAAAAGTGCCCAAATAATATACACGTCAATTCGAACGCGTTTTGTACGAAAAGTAGCAATCCGCGGACAATGTAAGGCACTTCACGATGTGCCTTATATAGCCCGCGGATTGCTACTTTTCGTACAAAACGCGTTCGAATTAACGTATATATTATTTGGGCTCTTTTTGAAAGCTCTGCTGCATATTAATTGCAGTAAAACTTAAACCGTTTTCTCTTGAACGTCTTTTCTATCGTGTAGGAGTTATCTACTTATGAAGGACCTTTCAAGGTCACAGCTCTAATTGCTCTATTAGAACCCTAAGATATGATAGTAACATTGACATGGTATAGAACATGGATGGACATCGCAAAGTGCCTTATATAGCCCGCGGATTGCTACTTTGCGTACAAAACGCGTTCGAATTAACGTATATATTATTTGGGCTCTTTTTGAAAGCTCTGCTGCATACTAATTGCAGTAAAACTTAGACCGTTTTCCCTTGAACGTCTTTTCTATCGTGTAGGAGTTATCTACTTATGAAGGAGCATTCAAAATCACAACGCTAGGTGCTGTATGCGAACGCTAAGATATGATAGTTACATTGGCATGGTATAGAACATGGATAGAAATAGCGAAGTGCCTTATATAGCCCGCGGATTGCTACTTTGCGTACAAAACGTTTTCGAATTGACGTGTATATTATTTGGGCACTTTTTGAAAGCTCTGCTGCATACTAATTGCAGTAAAACTTAGACCGTTTTCTCTTGAACGGCTTTTCTATCGTGTAGGAGTTATCTACTTATGAAGGAGCGAAGAAGTTTTAGAAGAAGAAGTTTTACAGCAATTAATATTCAGCAGAGCTTTCAAAAAGAGCCCAAATAATATATACGTTAATTCGAACGCGCTTTGTACGCAAAGTAGCAATCCGCGGGCTATATAAGGCACTTTGCGATGTCCATCCATGTTCTATACCATGCCAATGTAACTATCATATCTTAGCGTTCGCATACAGCATCTAGAGTTGTGACCTTGAACGCTCCTTCATAAGTAGATAACTCCTACACGATAGAAAAGCCGTTCAAGAGAAAACGGTCTAAGTTTTACTGCAATTAGTATGCAGCAGAGCTTTCAGAAAGTGCCCAAATAATATACACGTTAATTCGAACGCGTTTTGTACGCAAAGTAGCAATCCGCGGGCAATATAAGGCACTTCGCGATGTCTATCCATGTTCTATACCATGCCAATGTAACTATCATATCTTAGCGTTCGCATAGAGCTCCTAGAGTTGTGACCTTGAACGCTCCTTCATAAGTAGATATCTCCTACACGATATAAAAGACGTACAATAGAAAACGGACTAAGTTTAACTGCAATTAGCATTCAGCAGAGCTGCCTAATAATGCCCAGATGATATACACGAAAATTCGAATGCGTTTTGTAAACAAAGCAGCAATCCGTGGGCTATTAAGGACACTTCGCGATGCCTATCCTTTTTCTATACCATGCCATTGAAACTACCATATCTTAGCGTTTGCATACAGCACCTAGAGTTGTGACCTTGAACGCTCCTTCATATGTAGATAACTCCCAAATGCCCAAATAATATACACGTTAATTCGAACGCGTTTTGTACGCAAAGTAGCAATCCGTGGGCAATATAAGGCACTTCGCGATGTCTATCCATGTTCTATACCATGCCAATGTAACTATCATATCTTAGCGTTCGCATAGAGCTCCTAGAGTTGTGACCTTGAACGCTCCTTCATAAGTAGATATCTCCTACACGATATAAAAGACGTACAATAGAAAACGGACTAAGTTTAACTGCAATTAGCATTCAGCAGAGCTGCCTAATAATGCCCAGATGATATACACGAAAATTCGAATGCGTTTTGTAAACAAAGCAGCAATCCGTGGGCTATTAAGGACACTTCGCGATGCCTATCCTTTTTCTATACCATGCCATTGAAACTACCATATCTTAGCGTTTGCATACAGCACCTAGAGTTGTGACCTTGAACGCTCCTTCATATGTAGATAACTCCTACACGATAGAAAAGACGTTCAAGAGAAAACGGTCTAAGTTTTACAGCAATTAATATTCAGCAGAGCTTTCAAAAAGTGCCCAAATAATATACACGTTAATTCGAACGCGTTTTGTACGCAAAGTAGCAATCCGCGGGCTATATAAGGCACTTCGCGATGTCTATCCATGTTCTATACCATGCCAATGTAACTATCATATCTTAGCGTTCGCATACAGCATCTAGTTGTGACCTTGAACGCTCCTTCATAAGTAGATAACTCCTACACAATAGAAAAGACGTATAAGTGAAAATGGATTTAATTTTACTGCAATTAGCATGCAACAGTGCTGCCAAATAATGCTTAGATAATATACGCGTTAATTCGAATGCGTTTTGTAAACAAAGCAGCAATCCGTGGGCTATTAAGGACACTTCGCGATGCCTATCCTTTTTCTATACCATGCCATTGAAACTACCATATCTTAGCGTTTGCATACAGCACCTAGAGTTGTGACCTTGAACGCTCCTTCATATGTAGATAACTCCTACACGATAGAAAAGACGTTCAAGAGAAAACGGTCTAAGTTTTACAGCAATTAATATTCAGCAGAGCTTTCAAAAAGTGCCCAAATAATATACACGTTAATTCGAACGCGTTTTGTACGCAAAGTAGCAATCCGCGGGCTATATAAGGCACTTTGCGACGTCCATCCATGTTCTATACCATGTCAATGTTACTATCATATCTTAGGGTTCGCATAGAGCAATTAGAGCTGTGAACTTGAACGGTCCTTCATAAGTAGATAACTCCTACACGATAGAAAAGACGTTCAAGAGAAAACGGTCTAAGTTTTACTGCAATTAGTATGCAGCAGAGCTTTCAAAAAGTGCCCAAATAATATACACGTCAATTCGAACGCATTTTGTACGCAAAGTAGCAATCCGCGGGCTATATAAGGCACTTCGCGATGCCTATCCATGTTCTACACCATGTCAATGTTGCTATCATATCTTAGGGTTCGCATAGAGCACAAGGAGCTGTGACCTTGAACGCGCCTTCATTCGTAGATTACTGCTACAAGATAGAAAAGACGTACAAGTGAAAATGGATTTAGTTTTACTGCAATTAGCATGCAGCAGAGCTGCCAAATAATGCCCAGATAATATACGCGTTAATTCGAATGCGTTTTGTAAACAAAGCAGCAATCCGTGGTCTATTGAGGACACTTAGCGATGCCTTTCCATGTTCTACAGCATGTCAATGTGACTATCATATCTTAGGGTTCGCATAGACCACAAAGAGCTGTGACCTTGAACGCTCCTTCATTCGTGGATTACTGCCACACTATAGAAAAGACGTACAAGTGAAAATGGATTTAGTTTTACTGCAATTAGCATGCAGCGGAGCTGCCAAATAATGCCCAGATAATATACAAGTTAGTTCGAATGCGTTTTGTAAACAAAGCAGCAATCCGAGAGCTATTAAGGACACTTTGCGATGCCTATCCATATTCTATACCATGCCATTGTAACTACCATATCTTAGCGTTTGCATACAGCACCTAGAGTTGTGACCTTGAACGCTCCTTCATAAGTAGATAACTCCTACACGATAGAAAAGACGTTCAAGAGAAAACGGTCTAAGTTTTACTGCAATTAGTATGCAGCAGAGCTTTCAAAAAGTGCCCAAATAATATACACGTCAATTCGAAAGCGTTTTGTACGCAAAGTAGCAATCCGCGGGCTATATAAGGCACTTCGCTATTTCTATCCATGTTGTATACCATGCCAATGTAACTATCATATCTTAGCGTTCGCATACAGCACCTAGCGTTGTGACCTTGAACGCTCCTTCATAAGTAGATAACTCCTACACGATAGAGAAGACGTTCAAGGGAAAACGGTCTAAGATTTACTGCAATTAGTATGCAGCAGAGCTTTCAAAAAGAGCCCAAATAATATATACGTTAATTCGAACGCGTTTTGTACGCAAAGTAGCAATCCGCGGGCTATATAAGGCACTTTGCGATGTCCATCCATGTTCTGTACCATGTCAATATTACTATCATATCTTAGGGTTCGCATAGAGCAATTAGAGCTGTGAGCTTGAACTGTCCTTCATAAGTAGATAACTCCCACACGATAGAAAAGACGTATGAGTGAAAATGGATTTAGTTTTACTGGAATAAGCATGCAGCAGAGCTGCCAAATAATGCCCAGATAATATACGCGTTAATTCGAATGCGTTTTGTAAACAAAGCAGCAATCCGTGGGCTATTAAGGACACTTCGCGATGCCTATCCATATTCTATACCATGCCATTGTAACTACCATATCTTATCGTTTGCATACAGCACCTAGAGTTGTGACCTTGAACGCTCCTTCATAAGTAGATAACTCCTACACGATAGAAAAGACGTTCAAGAGAAAACGGTCTAAGTTTTACTGCAATTAGAATGCAGCAGATCTTTCAAAAAGTGCCCAAATAATATACACGTCAATTCGAACGCGTTTTGTACGCAAAGTAGCAATCCGCGGTCAATATAAGGCACTTCGCAATGTCTATCCATGTTCTATACCATGCCAATGTAACTATCATATCTTAGCGTCCGCATGCAGCATCTAGAGTTGCGACCTTGAACGCACCTTCATAAGTAGATAACTCCTACACGATAGAAAAGACGTTCAAGAGAAAACGGTCTAAGTTTTACTGCAATTAGAATGCAGCAGATCTTTCAAAAAGTGCCCAAATAATATACACGTCAATTCGAACGCGTTTTGTAAGCAAAGTAGCAATCCGCGGTCAATATAACGCACTTCGCAATGTCTATCCATGTTCTATACCATGCCAATGTAACTATCATATCTTAGCGTTCGCATACAGCATCTAGAGTTGTGACCTTGAACGCTCCTTCATAAGTAGATAACTCCTACACAATAGAAAAGACGTATGAGTGAAAATGGATTTAGTTTTACTGGAATAAGCATGCAGCAGAGCTGCCAAATAATGCCCAGATAATATACGCGTTAATTCGAATGCGTTTTGTAAACAAAGCAGCAATCCGTGGGCTATTAAGGACACTTCGCGATGCCTATCCATATTCTATATCATGCCATTGTAACTACCATATCTTAGCGTTTGCATACAGCACCTAGAGTTGTGACCTTGAACGCTCCTTCATAAGTAGATAACTCCTACACGATGGAAAAGACGTTCAAGAGAAAACGGTCTAAGTTTCACTGCAATTAGTATGCAGCAGAGCTTTCAGAAAATGCCCAAATAATATACACGTTAATTCGAACGCGTTTTGTACGCAAAGTAGCAATCCGCGGGCAATATAAGGCACTTCGCGATGTCTATCCATGTTCTATACCATGCCATTGTAACTATCATTTCTTAGCGTTCGCATACAGCACCTAGAGCTGTGATCTTGAACGCTCCTTCATATGTAGATAACTCCTACACGATAGAAAAGACGTTCAAGAGAAAACGGTCTAAGTTTTACAGCAATTAATATTCAGCAGAGCTTTCAAAAAGTGCCCAAATAATATACACGTTAATTCGAACGCGTTTTGTACGCAAAGTAGCAATCCGCGGGCTATATAAGGCACTTTGCGATGTCCATCCATGTTCTATACCATGTCAATGTTACTATCATATCTTAGGGTTCGCATAGAGCAATTAGAGCTGTGACCTTGAACGGTCCTTCATAAGTAGATAACTCCTACACGATAGAAAAGACGTTCAAGAGAAAACGGTCTAAGTTTTACTGCAATTAGTATGCAGCAGAGCTTTCAAAAAGCGCCCAAATAATATACACGTCAATTCGAAAGCGTTTTGTACGCAAAGTAGCAATCCGCGGGCTATATAAGGCACTTCGCTATTTCTATCCATGTTCTACACCATGCCAATGTAACTATCATATCTTAGCGTTCGCATACAGCACCTAGCGTTGTGACCTTGAACGCTCCTTCATAAGTAGATAACTCCTACACGATAGAAAAGACGTTCAAGGGAAAACGGTCTAAGTTTTACTGCAATTAGTATGCAGCAGAGCTTTCAAAAAGAGCCCAAATAATATATACGTTAATTCGAACGCGTTTTGTACGCAAAGTAGCAATCCGCGGGCTATATAAGGCACTTTGCGATGTCCATCCATGTTCTATACCATGTCAATGTTACTATCATATCTTAGGGTTCGCATAGAGCAATTAGAGCTGTGACCTTGAACGGTCCTTCATAAGTAGATAACTCCTACACGATAGAAAAGACGTTCAAGAGAAAACGGTCTAAGTTTTACTGCAATTAGTATGCAGCAGAGCTTTCAAAAAGTGCCCAAATAATGTACACGTCAATTCGAACGCATTTTGTACGCAAAGTAGCAATCCGCGGGCTATATAAGGCACTTCGCGATGCCTATCCATGTTCTACACCATGTCAATGTTACTATCATATCTTAGGGTTCGCATAGAGCACAAGGAGCTGTGACCTTGAACGCGCCTTCATTCGTAGATTACTGCTACACGATAGAAAAGACGTACAAGTGAAAATGGATTTAGTTTTACTGCAATTAGCATGCAGCAGAGCTGCCAAATAATGCCCAGATAATATACGCGTTAATTCGAATGCGTTTTGTAAACAAAGCAGCAATCCGTGGGCTATTGAGGACACTTAGCGATGCCTTTCCATGTTCTACAGCATGTCAATGTTACTATCATATCTTAGGGTTCGCATAGAGCACAAAGAGCTGTGACCTTGAACGCTCCTTCATTCGTGGATTACTGCCACACGATAGAAAAGACGTACAAGTGAAAATGGATTTAGTTTTACTGCAATTAGCATGCAGCGGAGTTGCCAAATAATGCCCAGATAATATACAAGTTAATTCGAATGCGTTTTGTAAACAAAGCAGCAATCCGTGAGCTATTAAGGACACTTCGCGATGCCTATCCATATTCTATACCATGCCATTGTAACTACCATATCTTAGCGTTTGCATACAGCACCTAGAGTTGTGACCTTGAAGGCTCCTTCATAAGTAGATAACTCCTACACGATAGAAAAGACGTTCAAGAGAAAACGGTCTAAGTTTCACAGCAATTAGTATGCAGCAGAGCTTTCAGAAAATGCCCAAATAATATACACGTAAATTCGAACGCGTTTTGTACGCAAAGTAGCAATCCTCGGGCAATATAAGGCACTTCGCGAAGTCTATCCATGTTCTATACACTGCCAATGTAACTATCATATCTTAGCGTCCGCATACAGCATCTAGAGTTGTGACCTTGAACGCTCCTTCATAAGTAGATAACTCCTACACGATAGAAAAGACGTTCAAGAGAAAACGGTCTAAGTTTTACTGCCATTAGTATGCAGCAGAGCTTTCAAAATGTGCCCAGATAATATACACGTCAATTCGAACGCGTTTTGTACGCAAAGTAGCAATCCGCGGACAATGTAAGGCACTTCACGATGTCTATCCATATTCTATACCATGCCAATGTAACTATCATATCTTAGCGTTCGCATACAGCAACTAGATTTGTGCCTTGAACGCTCCTTCATATGTAGATAACTCCTACACGATAGAAAAGACGTTCAAGAGAAAACGGTCTAAGTTTTACAGCAATTAATATTCAGCAGAGCTTTCAAAAAGAGCCCAAATAAAATATACGTTAATTCGAACGCGCTTTTTACGCAAAGTAGCAATCCGCGGGCTATATAAGGCACTTTGCGATGTCCATCCATGTTCTATACCATGCCAATGTAACTATCATATCTTAGCGTTCGCATACAGCATTTAGAGTTGTGACCTTGAACGCTCCTTCATAAGTAGATAACTCCTACACGATAGAAAAGCCGTTCAAGAGAAAACGGTCTAAGTTTTACTGCAATTAGTATGCTGCAGAGCTTTCAAAAAGTGCCCAAATAATATACACGTCAATTCGAAAGCGTTTTGTACGCAAAGTAGCAATCCGCGGGCTATATAAGGCACTTCGCTATTTCTATCCATGTTCTATACCATGCCAATGTAACTATCATATCTTAGCGTTCGCATACAGCACCTAGCGTTGTGACCTTGAACGCTCCTTCATAAGTAGATAACTCCTACACGATAGAGAAGACGTTCAAGGGAAAACGGTCTAAGTTTTACTGCAATTAGTATGCAGCAGAGCTTTCAAAAAGTGCCCAAATAATATACACGTCAATTCGAACGCGTTTTGTACGAAAAGTAGCAATCCAGCATGTCAATGTGACTATCATATCTTAGGGTTCGCATAGACCACAAAGAGCTGTGACCTTGAACGCTCCTTCATTCGTGGATTACTGCCACACTATAGAAAAGACGTACAAGTGAAAATGGATTTAGTTTTACTGCAATTAGCATGCAGCGGAGCTGCCAAATAATGCCCAGATAATATACAAGTTAGTTCGAATGCGTTTTGTAAACAAAGCAGCAATCCGAGAGCTATTAAGGACACTTTGCGATGCCTATCCATATTCTATACCATGCCATTGTAACTACCATATCTTAGCGTTTGCATACAGCACCTAGAGTTGTGACCTTGAACGCTCCTTCATAAGTAGATAACTCCTACACGATAGAAAAGACGTTCAAGAGAAAACGGTCTAAGTTTTACTGCAATTAGTATGCAGCAGAGCTTTCAAAAAGTGCCCAAATAATATACACGTCAATTCGAAAGCGTTTTGTACGCAAAGTAGCAATCCGCGGGCTATATAAGGCACTTCGCTATTTCTATCCATGTTGTATACCATGCCAATGTAACTATCATATCTTAGCGTTCGCATACAGCACCTAGCGTTGTGACCTTGAACGCTCCTTCATAAGTAGATAACTCCTACACGATAGAGAAGACGTTCAAGGGAAAACGGTCTAAGATTTACTGCAATTAGTATGCAGCAGAGCTTTCAAAAAGAGCCCAAATAATATATACGTTAATTCGAACGCGTTTTGTACGCAAAGTAGCAATCCGCGGGCTATATAAGGCACTTTGCGATGTCCATCCATGTTCTGTACCATGTCAATATTACTATCATATCTTAGGGTTCGCATAGAGCAATTAGAGCTGTGAGCTTGAACTGTCCTTCATAAGTAGATAACTCCCACACGATAGAAAAGACGTATGAGTGAAAATGGATTTAGTTTTACTGGAATAAGCATGCAGCAGAGCTGCCAAATAATGCCCAGATAATATACGCGTTAATTCGAATGCGTTTTGTAAACAAAGCAGCAATCCGTGGGCTATTAAGAACACTTCGCGATGCCTATCCATATTCTATACCATGCCATTGTAACTACCATATCTTATCGTTTGCATACAGCACCTAGAGTTGTGACCTTGAACGCTCCTTCATAAGTAGATAACTCCTACACGATAGAAAAGACGTTCAAGAGAAAACGGTCTAAGTTTTACTGCAATTAGAATGCAGCAGATCTTTCAAAAAGTGCCCAAATAATATACACGTCAATTCGAACGCGTTTTGTACGCAAAGTAGCAATCCGCGGTCAATATAAGGCACTTCGCAATGTCTATCCATGTTCTATACCATGCCAATGTAACTATCATATCTTAGCGTCCGCATGCAGCATCTAGAGTTGCGACCTTGAACGCACCTTCATAAGTAGATAACTCCTACACGATAGAAAAGACGTTCAAGAGAAAACGGTCTAAGTTTTACTGCAATTAGAATGCAGCAGATCTTTCAAAAAGTGCCCAAATAATATACACGTCAATTCGAACGCGTTTTGTAAGCAAAGTAGCAATCCGCGGTCAATATAACGCACTTCGCAATGTCTATCCATGTTCTATACCATGCCAATGTAACTATCATATCTTAGCGTTCGCATACAGCATCTAGAGTTGTGACCTTGAACGCTCCTTCATAAGTAGATAACTCCTACACAATAGAAAAGACGTATGAGTGAAAATGGATTTAGTTTTACTGGAATAAGCATGCAGCAGAGCTGCCAAATAATGCCCAGATAATATACGCGTTAATTCGAATGCGTTTTGTAAACAAAGCAGCAATCCGTGGGCTATTAAGGACACTTCGCGATGCCTATCCATATTCTATATCATGCCATTGTAACTACCATATCTTAGCGTTTGCATACAGCACCTAGAGTTGTGACCTTGAACGCTCCTTCATAAGTAGATAACTCCTACACGATAGAAAAGACGTTCAAGAGAAAACGGTCTAAGTTTCACTGCAATTAGTATGCAGCAGAGCTTTCAGAAAATGCCCAAATAATATACACGTTAATTCGAACGCGTTTTGTACGCAAAGTAGCAATCCGCGGGCAATATAAGGCACTTCGCGATGTCTATCCATGTTCTATACCATGCCATTGTAACTATCATTTCTTAGCGTTCGCATACAGCACCTAGAGCTGTGATCTTGAACGCTCCTTCATATGTAGATAACTCCTACACGATAGAAAAGACGTTCAAGAGAAAACGGTCTAAGTTTTACAGCAATTAATATTCAGCAGAGCTTTCAAAAAGTGCCCAAATAATATACACGTTAATTCGAACGCGTTTTGTACGCAAAGTAGCAATCCGCGGGCTATATAAGGCACTTTGCGATGTCCATCCATGTTCTATACCATGTCAATGTTACTATCATATCTTAGGGTTCGCATAGAGCAATTAGAGCTGTGACCTTGAACGGTCCTTCATAAGTAGATAACTCCTACACGATAGAAAAGACGTTCAAGAGAAAACGGTCTAAGTTTTACTGCAATTAGTATGCAGCAGAGCTTTCAAAAAGCGCCCAAATAATATACACGTCAATTCGAAAGCGTTTTGTACGCAAAGTAGCAATCCGGGGGCTATATAAGGCACTTCGCTATTTCTATCCATGTTCTATACCATGCCAATGTAACTATCATATCTTAGCGTTCGCATACAGCACCTAGCGTTGTGACCTTGAACGCTCCTTCATAAGTAGATAACTCCTACACGATAGAAAAGACGTTCAAGGGAAAACGGTCTAAGTTTTACTGCAATTAGTATGCAGCAGAGCTTTCAAAAAGAGCCCAAATAATATATACGTTAATTCGAACGCGTTTTGTACGCAAAGTAGCAATCCGCGGGCTATATAAGGCACTTTGCGATGTCCATCCATGTTCTATACCATGTCAATGTTACTATCATATCTTAGGGTTCGCATAGAGCAATTAGAGCTGTGACCTTGAACGGTCCTTCATAAGTAGATAACTCCTACACGATAGAAAAGACGTTCAAGAGAAAACGGTCTAAGTTTTACTGCAATTAGTATGCAGCAGAGCTTTCAAAAAGTGCCCAAATAATGTACACGTCAATTCGAACGCATTTTGTACGCAAAGTAGCAATCCGCGGGCTATATAAGGCACTTCGCGATGCCTATCCATGTTCTACACCATGTCAATGTTACTATCATATCTTAGGGTTCGCATAGAGCACAAGGAGCTGTGACCTTGAACGCGCCTTCATTCGTAGATTACTGCTACACGATAGAAAAGACGTACAAGTGAAAATGGATTTAGTTTTACTGCAATTAGCATGCAGCAGAGCTGCCAAATAATGCCCAGATAATATACGCGTTAATTCGAATGCGTTTTGTAAACAAAGCAGCAATCCGTGGGCTATTGAGGACACTTAGCGATGCCTTTCCATGTTCTACAGCATGTCAATGTTACTATCATATCTTAGGGTTCGCATAGAGCACAAAGAGCTGTGACCTTGAACGCTCCTTCATTCGTGGATTACTGCCACACGATAGAAAAGACGTACAAGTGAAAATGGATTTAGTTTTACTGCAATTAGCATGCAGCGGAGTTGCCAAATAATGCCCAGATAATATACAAGTTAATTCGAATGCGTTTTGTAAACAAAGCAGCAATCCGTGAGCTATTAAGGACACTTCGCGATGCCTATCCATATTCTATACCATGCCATTGTAACTACCATATCTTAGCGTTTGCATACAGCACCTAGAGTTGTGACCTTGAAGGCTCCTTCATAAGTAGATAACTCCTACACGATAGAAAAGACGTTCAAGAGAAAACGGTCTAAGTTTCACAGCAATTAGTATGCAGCAGAGCTTTCAGAAAATGCCCAAATAATATACACGTAAATTCGAACGCGTTTTGTACGCAAAGTAGCAATCCTCGGGCAATATAAGGCACTTCGCGAAGTCTATCCATGTTCTATACACTGCCAATGTAACTATCATATCTTAGCGTCCGCATACAGCATCTAGAGTTGTGACCTTGAACGCTCCTTCATAAGTAGATAACTCCTACACGATAGAAAAGACGTTCAAGAGAAAACGGTCTAAGTTTTACTGCCATTAGTATGCAGCAGAGCTTTCAAAATGTGCCCAGATACTATACACGTCAATTCGAACGCGTTTTGTACGCAAAGTAGCAATCCGCGGACAATGTAAGGCACTTCACGATGTCTATCCATATTCTATACCATGCCAATGTAACTATCATATCTTAGCGTTCGCATACAGCAACTAGATTTGTGCCTTGAACGCTCCTTCATATGTAGATAACTCCTACACGATAGAAAAGACGTTCAAGAGAAAACGGTCTAAGTTTTACAGCAATTAATATTCAGCAGAGCTTTCAAAAAGAGCCCAAATAAAATATACGTTAATTCGAACGCGCTTTTTACGCAAAGTAGCAATCCGCGGGCTATATAAGGCACTTTGCGATGTCCATCCATGTTCTATACCATGCCAATGTAACTATCATATCTTAGCGTTCGCATACAGCATTTAGAGTTGTGACCTTGAACGCTCCTTCATAAGTAGATAACTCCTACACGATAGAAAAGCCGTTCAAGAGAAAACGGTCTAAGTTTTACTGCAATTAGTATGCTGCAGAGCTTTCAAAAAGTGCCCAAATAATATACACGTCAATTCGAAAGCGTTTTGTACGCAAAGTAGCAATCCGCGGGCTATATAAGGCACTTCGCTATTTCTATCCATGTTCTATACCATGCCAATGTAACTATCATATCTTAGCGTTCGCATACAGCACCTAGCGTTGTGACCTTGAACGCTCCTTCATAAGTAGATAACTCCTACACGATAGAGAAGACGTTCAAGGGAAAACGGTCTAAGTTTTACTGCAATTAGTATGCAGCAGAGCTTTCAAAAAGTGCCCAAATAATATACACGTCAATTCGAACGCGTTTTGTACGAAAAGTAGCAATCCGCGGACAATGTAAGGCACTTCACGATGTGCCTTATATAGCCCGCGGATTGCTACTTTTCGTACAAAACGCGTTCGAATTAACGTATATATTATTTGGGCTCTTTTTGAAAGCTCTGCTGCATATTAATTGCAGTAAAACTTAAACCGTTTTCTCTTGAACGTCTTTTCTATCGTGTAGGAGTTATCTACTTATGAAGGACCTTTCAAGGTCACAGCTCTAATTGCTCTATTAGAACCCTAAGATATGATAGTAACATTGACATGGTATAGAACATGGATGGACATCGCAAAGTGCCTTATATAGCCCGCGGATTGCTACTTTGCGTACAAAACGCGTTCGAATTAACGTATATATTATTTGGGCTCTTTTTGAAAGCTCTGCTGCATACTAATTGCAGTAAAACTTAGACCGTTTTCCCTTGAACGTCTTTTCTATCGTGTAGGAGTTATCTACTTATGAAGGAGCATTCAAAATCACAACGCTAGGTGCTGTATGCGAACGCTAAGATATGATAGTTACATTGGCATGGTATAGAACATGGATAGAAATAGCGAAGTGCCTTATATAGCCCGCGGATTGCTACTTTGCGTACAAAACGTTTTCGAATTGACGTGTATATTATTTGGGCACTTTTTGAAAGCTCTGCTGCATACTAATTGCAGTAAAACTTAGACCGTTTTCTCTTGAACGGCTTTTCTATCGTGTAGGAGTTATCTACTTATGAAGGAGCGAAGAAGTTTTAGAAGAAGAAGTTTTACAGCAATTAATATTCAGCAGAGCTTTCAAAAAGAGCCCAAATAATATATACGTTAATTCGAACGCGCTTTGTACGCAAAGTAGCAATCCGCGGGCTATATAAGGCACTTTGCGATGTCCATCCATGTTCTATACCATGCCAATGTAACTATCATATCTTAGCGTTCGCATACAGCATCTAGAGTTGTGACCTTGAACGCTCCTTCATAAGTAGATAACTCCTACACGATAGAAAAGCCGTTCAAGAGAAAACGGTCTAAGTTTTACTGCAATTAGTATGCAGCAGAGCTTTCAGAAAGTGCCCAAATAATATACACGTTAATTCGAACGCGTTTTGTACGCAAAGTAGCAATCCGCGGGCAATATAAGGCACTTCGCGATGTCTATCCATGTTCTATACCATGCCAATGTAACTATCATATCTTAGCGTTCGCATAGAGCTCCTAGAGTTGTGACCTTGAACGCTCCTTCATAAGTAGATATCTCCTACACGATATAAAAGACGTACAATAGAAAACGGACTAAGTTTAACTGCAATTAGCATTCAGCAGAGCTGCCTAATAATGCCCAGATGATATACACGAAAATTCGAATGCGTTTTGTAAACAAAGCAGCAATCCGTGGGCTATTAAGGACACTTCGCGATGCCTATCCTTTTTCTATACCATGCCATTGAAACTACCATATCTTAGCGTTTGCATACAGCACCTAGAGTTGTGACCTTGAACGCTCCTTCATATGTAGATAACTCCCAAATGCCCAAATAATATACACGTTAATTCGAACGCGTTTTGTACGCAAAGTAGCAATCCGTGGGCAATATAAGGCACTTCGCGATGTCTATCCATGTTCTATACCATGCCAATGTAACTATCATATCTTAGCGTTCGCATAGAGCTCCTAGAGTTGTGACCTTGAACGCTCCTTCATAAGTAGATATCTCCTACACGATATAAAAGACGTACAATAGAAAACGGACTAAGTTTAACTGCAATTAGCATTCAGCAGAGCTGCCTAATAATGCCCAGATGATATACACGAAAATTCGAATGCGTTTTGTAAACAAAGCAGCAATCCGTGGGCTATTAAGGACACTTCGCGATGCCTATCCTTTTTCTATACCATGCCATTGAAACTACCATATCTTAGCGTTTGCATACAGCACCTAGAGTTGTGACCTTGAACGCTCCTTCATATGTAGATAACTCCTACACGATAGAAAAGACGTTCAAGAGAAAACGGTCTAAGTTTTACAGCAATTAATATTCAGCAGAGCTTTCAAAAAGTGCCCAAATAATATACACGTTAATTCGAACGCGTTTTGTACGCAAAGTAGCAATCCGCGGGCTATATAAGGCACTTCGCGATGTCTATCCATGTTCTATACCATGCCAATGTAACTATCATATCTTAGCGTTCGCATACAGCATCTAGTTGTGACCTTGAACGCTCCTTCATAAGTAGATAACTCCTACACAATAGAAAAGACGTATAAGTGAAAATGGATTTAATTTTACTGCAATTAGCATGCAACAGTGCTGCCAAATAATGCTTAGATAATATACGCGTTAATTCGAATGCGTTTTGTAAACAAAGCAGCAATCCGTGGGCTATTAAGGACACTTCGCGATGCCTATCCTTTTTCTATACCATGCCATTGAAACTACCATATCTTAGCGTTTGCATACAGCACCTAGAGTTGTGACCTTGAACGCTCCTTCATATGTAGATAACTCCTACACGATAGAAAAGACGTTCAAGAGAAAACGGTCTAAGTTTTACAGCAATTAATATTCAGCAGAGCTTTCAAAAAGTGCCCAAATAATATACACGTTAATTCGAACGCGTTTTGTACGCAAAGTAGCAATCCGCGGGCTATATAAGGCACTTTGCGACGTCCATCCATGTTCTATACCATGTCAATGTTACTATCATATCTTAGGGTTCGCATAGAGCAATTAGAGCTGTGAACTTGAACGGTCCTTCATAAGTAGATAACTCCTACACGATAGAAAAGACGTTCAAGAGAAAACGGTCTAAGTTTTACTGCAATTAGTATGCAGCAGAGCTTTCAAAAAGTGCCCAAATAATATACACGTCAATTCGAACGCATTTTGTACGCAAAGTAGCAATCCGCGGGCTATATAAGGCACTTCGCGATGCCTATCCATGTTCTACACCATGTCAATGTTGCTATCATATCTTAGGGTTCGCATAGAGCACAAGGAGCTGTGACCTTGAACGCGCCTTCATTCGTAGATTACTGCTACAAGATAGAAAAGACGTACAAGTGAAAATGGATTTAGTTTTACTGCAATTAGCATGCAGCAGAGCTGCCAAATAATGCCCAGATAATATACGCGTTAATTCGAATGCGTTTTGTAAACAAAGCAGCAATCCGTGGTCTATTGAGGACACTTAGCGATGCCTTTCCATGTTCTACAGCATGTCAATGTGACTATCATATCTTAGGGTTCGCATAGACCACAAAGAGCTGTGACCTTGAACGCTCCTTCATTCGTGGATTACTGCCACACTATAGAAAAGACGTACAAGTGAAAATGGATTTAGTTTTACTGCAATTAGCATGCAGCGGAGCTGCCAAATAATGCCCAGATAATATACAAGTTAGTTCGAATGCGTTTTGTAAACAAAGCAGCAATCCGAGAGCTATTAAGGACACTTTGCGATGCCTATCCATATTCTATACCATGCCATTGTAACTACCATATCTTAGCGTTTGCATACAGCACCTAGAGTTGTGACCTTGAACGCTCCTTCATAAGTAGATAACTCCTACACGATAGAAAAGACGTTCAAGAGAAAACGGTCTAAGTTTTACTGCAATTAGTATGCAGCAGAGCTTTCAAAAAGTGCCCAAATAATATACACGTCAATTCGAAAGCGTTTTGTACGCAAAGTAGCAATCCGCGGGCTATATAAGGCACTTCGCTATTTCTATCCATGTTGTATACCATGCCAATGTAACTATCATATCTTAGCGTTCGCATACAGCACCTAGCGTTGTGACCTTGAACGCTCCTTCATAAGTAGATAACTCCTACACGATAGAGAAGACGTTCAAGGGAAAACGGTCTAAGATTTACTGCAATTAGTATGCAGCAGAGCTTTCAAAAAGAGCCCAAATAATATATACGTTAATTCGAACGCGTTTTGTACGCAAAGTAGCAATCCGCGGGCTATATAAGGCACTTTGCGATGTCCATCCATGTTCTGTACCATGTCAATATTACTATCATATCTTAGGGTTCGCATAGAGCAATTAGAGCTGTGAGCTTGAACTGTCCTTCATAAGTAGATAACTCCCACACGATAGAAAAGACGTATGAGTGAAAATGGATTTAGTTTTACTGGAATAAGCATGCAGCAGAGCTGCCAAATAATGCCCAGATAATATACGCGTTAATTCGAATGCGTTTTGTAAACAAAGCAGCAATCCGTGGGCTATTAAGGACACTTCGCGATGCCTATCCATATTCTATACCATGCCATTGTAACTACCATATCTTATCGTTTGCATACAGCACCTAGAGTTGTGACCTTGAACGCTCCTTCATAAGTAGATAACTCCTACACGATAGAAAAGACGTTCAAGAGAAAACGGTCTAAGTTTTACTGCAATTAGAATGCAGCAGATCTTTCAAAAAGTGCCCAAATAATATACACGTCAATTCGAACGCGTTTTGTACGCAAAGTAGCAATCCGCGGTCAATATAAGGCACTTCGCAATGTCTATCCATGTTCTATACCATGCCAATGTAACTATCATATCTTAGCGTCCGCATGCAGCATCTAGAGTTGCGACCTTGAACGCACCTTCATAAGTAGATAACTCCTACACGATAGAAAAGACGTTCAAGAGAAAACGGTCTAAGTTTTACTGCAATTAGAATGCAGCAGATCTTTCAAAAAGTGCCCAAATAATATACACATCAATTCGAACGCGTTTTGTAAGCAAAGTAGCAATCCGCGGTCAATATAACGCACTTCGCAATGTCTATCCATGTTCTATACCATGCCAATGTAACTATCATATCTTAGCGTTCGCATACAGCATCTAGAGTTGTGACCTTGAACGCTCCTTCATAAGTAGATAACTCCTACACAATAGAAAAGACGTATGAGTGAAAATGGATTTAGTTTTACTGGAATAAGCATGCAGCAGAGCTGCCAAATAATGCCCAGATAATATACGCGTTAATTCGAATGCGTTTTGTAAACAAAGCAGCAATCCGTGGGCTATTAAGGACACTTCGCGATGCCTATCCATATTCTATATCATGCCATTGTAACTACCATATCTTAGCGTTTGCATACAGCACCTAGAGTTGTGACCTTGAACGCTCCTTCATAAGTAGATAACTCCTACACGATAGAAAAGACGTTCAAGAGAAAACGGTCTAAGTTTCACTGCAATTAGTATGCAGCAGAGCTTTCAGAAAATGCCCAAATAATATACACGTTAATTCGAACGCGTTTTGTACGCAAAGTAGCAATCCGCGGGCAATATAAGGCACTTCGCGATGTCTATCCATGTTCTATACCATGCCATTGTAACTATCATTTCTTAGCGTTCGCATACAGCACCTAGAGCTGTGACCTTGAACGCTCCTTCATATGTAGATAACTCCTACACGATAGAAAAGACGTTCAAGAGAAAACGGTCTAAGTTTTACAGCAATTAATATTCAGCAGAGCTTTCAAAAAGTGCCCAAATAATATACACGTTAATTCGAACGCGTTTTGTACGCAAAGTAGCAATCCGCGGGCTATATAAGGCACTTTGCGATGTCCATCCATGTTCTATACCATGTCAATGTTACTATCATATCTTAGGGTTCGCATAGAGCAATTAGAGCTGTGACCTTGAACGGTCCTTCATAAGTAGATAACTCCTACACGATAGAAAAGACGTTCAAGAGAAAACGGTCTAAGTTTTACTGCAATTAGTATGCAGCAGAGCTTTCAAAAAGCGCCCAAATAATATACACGTCAATTCGAAAGCGTTTTGTACGCAAAGTAGCAATCCGCGGGCTATATAAGGCACTTCGCTATTTCTATCCATGTTCTATACCATGCCAATGTAACTATCATATCTTAGCGTTCGCATACAGCACCTAGCGTTGTGACCTTGAACGCTCCTTCATAAGTAGATAACTCCTACACGATAGAAAAGACGTTCAAGGGAAAACGGTCTAAGTTTTACTGCAATTAGTATGCAGCAGAGCTTTCAAAAAGAGCCCAAATAATATATACGTTAATTCGAACGCGTTTTGTACGCAAAGTAGCAATCCGCGGGCTATATAAGGCACTTTGCGATGTCCATCCATGTTCTATACCATGTCAATGTTACTATCATATCTTAGGGTTCGCATAGAGCAATTAGAGCTGTGACCTTGAACGGTCCTTCATAAGTAGATAACTCCTACACGATAGAAAAGACGTTCAAGAGAAAACGGTCTAAGTTTTACTGCAATTAGTATGCAGCAGAGCTTTCAAAAAGTGCCCAAATAATGTACACGTCAATTCGAACGCATTTTGTACGCAAAGTAGCAATCCGCGGGCTATATAAGGCACTTCGCGATGCCTATCCATGTTCTACACCATGTCAATGTTACTATCATATCTTAGGGTTCGCATAGAGCACAAGGAGCTGTGACCTTGAACGCGCCTTCATTCGTAGATTACTGCTACACGATAGAAAAGACGTACAAGTGAAAATGGATTTAGTTTTACTGCAATTAGCATGCAGCAGAGCTGCCAAATAATGCCCAGATAATATACGCGTTAATTCGAATGCGTTTTGTAAACAAAGCAGCAATCCGTGGGCTATTGAGGACACTTAGCGATGCCTTTCCATGTTCTACAGCATGTCAATGTTACTATCATATCTTAGGGTTCGCATAGAGCACAAAGAGCTGTGACCTTGAACGCTCCTTCATTCGTGGATTACTGCCACACGATAGAAAAGACGTACAAGTGAAAATGGATTTAGTTTTACTGCAATTAGCATGCAGCGGAGTTGCCAAATAATGCCCAGATAATATACAAGTTAATTCGAATGCGTTTTGTAAACAAAGCAGCAATCCGTGAGCTATTAAGGACACTTCGCGATGCCTATCCATATTCTATACCATGCCATTGTAACTACCATATCTTAGCGTTTGCATTCAGCACCTAGAGTTGTGACCTTGAGGGCTCCTTCATAAGTAGATAACTCCTACACGATAGAAAAGACGTTCAAGAGAAAACGGTCTAAGTTTCACAGCAATTAGTATGCAGCAGAGCTTTCAGAAAATGCCCAAATAATATACACGTAAATTCGAACGCGTTTTGTACGCAAAGTAGCTATCCTCGGGCAATATAAGGCACTTCGCGAAGTCTATCCATGTTCTATACACTGCCAATGTAACTATCATATCTTAGCGTCCGCATACAGCATCTAGAGTTGTGACCTTGAACGCTCCTTCATAAGTAGATAACTCCTACACGATAGAAAAGACGTTCAAGAGAAAACGGTCTCAGTTTTACTGCAATTAGTATGCAGCAGAGCTTTCAAAATGTGCCCAAATAATATACACGTCAATTCGAACGCGTTTTGTACGCAAAGTAGCAATCCGCGGACAATATAAGGCACTTCACGATGTCTATCCATATTCTATACCATGCCAATATAACTATCATATCTTAGCGTTCGCATACAGCAACTAGATTTGTGCCTTGAACGCTCCTTCATATGTAGATAACTCCTACACGATAGAAAAGGTTTTCAAGAGAAAACGGTCTAAGTTTTACTGCAATTAATATGCAGCAGAGCTTTCAAAAAGAGCCCAAATAATATATACGTTAATTCGAACGCGTTTTGTATGCAAAGTAGCAATCCGCGGGCTATATAAGGCACTTTGCGATGTCCATCCATGTTCTATACCATGTCAATGTTACTATCATATCTTAGGGTTCGCATAGAGCAATTAGAGCTGTGACCTTGAACGGTCCTTCATAAATAGATAACTCCTACATGATAGAAAAGACGTTCAAGAGAAAACGGTCTAAGTTTTACTGCAATTAGTATGCAGCAGAGCTATCAGAAAGTGCCCAAATAATATACACGTTAATTCGAACGCGTTTTGTACGCAAAGTAGCAATCCGCGGGCAATATAAGGCACTTCGCGATGTCTATCCATGTTCTATACCATGCCAATGTAACTATCATATCTTAGCGTTCGCATACAGCATTAGAGTTGTGACCTTGAACGCTCCTTCATAAGTAGATAACTCCTACAAGATAGAAGAGACGTTCAAGAGAAAACGGTCTAAGTTTTACTGCAATTAGTATGCAGCAGAGCTTTCAAAAAGTGCCCAAATAATATACACGTCAATTCGAAAGCGTTTTGTACGCAAAGTAGCAATCCGCGGACTATATAAGGCACTTCGCGATGCCTATCCATGTTCTACACCATGTCAATGTTACTATCATATCTTAGGGTTCGCATAGAGCACAAGGAGCTGTGACCTTGAACGCGCCTTCATTCGTAGATTACTGCTACACGATAGAAAAGACGTACAAGTGAAAATGGATTTAGTTTTACTGCAATTAGCATGCAGCAGAGCTGCCAAATAATGCCCAGATAATATACGCGTTAATTCGAATGCGTTTTGTAAACAAAGCAGCAATCCGTGGGCTATTGAGGACACTTAGAGATGCCTTTCCATGTTCTACAGCATGTCAATGTTACTATCATATCTTAGGGTTCGCATAGAGCACAAGGAGCTGTGACCTTGAACGCTCCTTCATTCGTGGATTACTGCCACACGATAGAAAAGACGTACAAGTGAAAATGGATTTAGTTTTACTGCAATTAGCATGCAGCGGAGCTGCCAAATAATGCCCAGATAATATACAAGTTAATTCGAATGCGTTTTGTAAACAAAGCAGCAATCCGTGAGCTATTAAGGACACTTCGCGATGCCTATCCATATTCTATACCATGCCATTGTAACTACCATATCTTAGCGTTTGTATACAGCACCTAGAGTTGTGACCTTGAACGCTCCTTCATAAGTAGATAACTCCTACACGATAGAAAAGACGTTCAAGAGAAAACGGTCTAAGTTTTACTGCAATTAGTATGCAGCAGAGCTTTCAAAATGTGCCCAAATAATATACACGTCAATTCGAACGCGTTTTGTACGCAAAGTAGCAATCCGCGGACAATATAAGGCACTTCACGATGTCTATTTATATTCTATACCATGCCAATGTAACTATCATATCTTAGCGTTCGCATACAGCAACTAGATTTGTGCCTTGAACGCTCCTTCATATGTAGATAACTCCTACACGATAGAAAAGGTTTTCAAGAGAAAACGGTCTAACTTTTACAGCAATTAATATTCATCAGAGCTTTCAAAAAGAGCCCAAATAATATATACGTTAATTCGAACGAGCTTTGTACGCAAAGTAGCAATCCGCGGGCTATATAAGGCACTTTGCGATGTCCATCCATGTTCTATACCATGCCAATGTAACTATCATATTTTAGCGTTCGCATACAGCATCTAGAGTTGTGACCTTGAACGCTCCTTCATAAGTAGATAACTCCTACACGATAGAAAAGACATTCAAGAGAAAACGGTCTAAGTTTTACTGCAATTAGTATGCAGCAGAGTTTTCAGAAAGTGCCCAAATAATATACATGTTAATTCGAACGCGTTTTGTACGCAAAGTAGCAGTCCGCGGGCAATATAAGGCACTTCGCGATGTCTATCCATGTTCTATACCATGCCAATGTAACTATAATATCTTAGCGTTCGCATAGAGCTCCTAGAGTTGTGACCTTGAACGCTCCTTCATAAGTAGATAACCTCTACACGATAGAAAAGACGTTCAAGTGAAAACGGTCTAAGTTTTACTGCAATTAGTATGCAGCAGAGCTATCAAAAAGAGCCCAAATAATATATACGTTAAATCGAACGCGTTTTGTACGCAAAGTAGCAATCCGCGGGCTATATAAGGCACTTCGCGATGTCTATCCATGTTCTATACCATGCCAATGTAACTATCATATCTTAGCGTTCGCATACAGCATCTAGAGTTGTGACCTTGAACGCTCCTTCATAAGTAGATAACTCCTACACGATAGAAGAGACGTTCAAGAGAAAACGGTCTAAGTTTTACTTCAATTAGTATGCAGCAGAGCTTTCAAAAAGTGCCCAAATAATATAAACGTCAATTCGAAAGCGTTTTGTACGTAAAGTAGCAATCCGCGGGCTATTTAAGGCACTTAGCTATTTCTATCCATGTTCTATACCAGGCCAATGTAACTATCATATCTTAGCGTTCGCATACAGCACCTAGCGTTGTGACCTTGAACGCTCCTTCATAAGTAGATAACTCCAACGCGATAGAAAAGACGTTCAAGGGAAAACGGTCTAAGTTTTACTGCAATTAGTATGCAGCAGAGCTATCAAAAAGAGCCCAAATAATATATACGTTAATTCGAACGCGTTTTGTACGCAAAGTAGCAATCCGCGGGCTATATAAGGCACTTTGCGATGTCCATCCATGTTCTATACCATGTCAATGTAACTATCATATCTTAGCGTTCGCATACAGCACCTAGCGTTGTGACCTTGAACGCTCCTTCATAAGTAGATAACTCCTACGCGATAGAAAAGACGTTCAAGGGAAAACGGTCTAAGTTTTACTGCAATTAGTATGCAGCAGAGCTATCAAAAAGAGCCCAAATAATATATACGTTAATTCGAACGCGTTTTGTACGCAAAGTAGCAATCCGCGGGCAATATAAGGCACTTCGCGAAGTCTATCCATGTTCTATACACTGCCAATGTAACTATCATATCTTAGCGTCCGCATACAGCATCTAGAGTTGTGACCTTGAACGCTCCTTCATAAGTAGATAACTCCTACACGATAGAAAAGACGTTCAAGAGAAAACGGTCTAAGTTTTACTGCAATTAGTATGCAGCAGAGCTTTCAAAATGTGCCCAAATAATATACACGTCAATTCGAACGCGTTTTGTACGCAAAGTAGCAATCCGCGGACAATATAAGGCACTTCACGATGTCTATCCATATTCTATACCATGCCAATGTAACTATCATATCTTAGCGTTCGCATACAGCAACTAGATTTGTGCCTTGAACGCTCCTTCATATGTAGATAACTCCTACACGATAGAAAAGGTTTTCAAGAGAAAACGGTCTAAGTTTTACAGCAATTAATATTCAGCAGAGCTTTCAAAAAGAGCCCAAATAATATATACGTTAATTCGAACGCGTTTTGTATGCAAAGTAGCAATCCGCGGGCTATATAAGGCACTTTGCGATGTCCATCCATGTTCTATACCATGTCCATGTTACTATCATATCTTAGGGTTCGCATAGAGCAATTAGAGCTGTGACCTTGAACGGTCCTTCATAAGTAGATAACTCCTACACGATAGAAAAGACGTTCAAGAGAAAACGGTCTAAGTTTTACTGCAATTAGTATGCAGCAGAGCTTTCAGAAAGTGTCCAAATAATATACACGTTAATTCGAACGCGTTTTGTACGCAAAGTAGCAATCCGCGGGCAATATAAGGCACTTCGCGATGTCTATCCATGTTCTATACCATGCCAATGTAACTATCATATCTTAGCGTTCGCATAGAGCTCCTAGAGTTGTGACCTTGAACGCTCCTTCATATGTAGATAACTCCTACACGATAGAAAAGACGTTCAAGAGAAAACGGTCTAAGTTTTACAGCAATTAATATTCAGCAGAGCTTTCAAAAAGTGCCCAAATAATACACACGTTAATTCGAACGCGTTTTGTATGCAAAGTAACAATCCGCGGGCTATATAAGGCACTTTGCGATGTCCATCCATGTTCTATACCATGTCCATGTTACTATCATATCTTAGGGTTCGCATAGAGCAATTAGAGCTGTGACCTTGAACGGTCCTTCATAAGTAGATAACTCCTACACGATAGAAAAGACGTTCAAGAGAAAACGGTCTAAGTTTTACTGCAATTAGTATGCAGCAGAGCTTTCAGAAAGTGCCCAAATAATATACACGTTAATTCGAACGCGTTTTGTACGCAAAGTAGCAATCCGCGGGCAATATAAGGCACTTCGCGATGTCTATCCATGTTCTATACCATGCCAATGTAACTATCATATCTTAGCGTTCGCATAGAGCTCCTAGAGTTGTGACCTTGAACGCTCCTTCATAAGTAGATATCTCCTACACGATATAAAAGACGTACAATAGAAAACGGACTAAGTTTAACTGCAATTAGCATTCAGCAGAGCTGCCTAATAATGCCCAGATGATATACACGAAAATTCGAATGCGTTTTGTAAACAAAGCAGCAATCCGTGGGCTATTGAGGACACTTAGCGATGCCTTTTCATGTTCTACAGCATGTCAATGTTTCTATCATATCTTAGGGTTCGCATAGAACACAAAGAGCTGTGACCTTGAACGCTCCTTCATTCGTGGATTACTGCCACACGATAGAAAAGACGTACAAGTGAAAATGGATTTAGTTTTACTGCAATTAGCATGCAGCGGAGCTGCCAAATAATGCCCAGATAATATACAAGTTAATTCGAATGCGTTTTGTAAACAAAGCAGCAATCCGTGAGCTATTAAGGACACTTCGCGATGCCTATCCATATTCTATACCATGCCATTGTAACTACCATATCTTAGCGTTTGCATACAGCACCTATAGTTGTGACCTTGAACGCTCCTTCATAAGTAGATAACTCCTACACGATAGAAAAGACGTTCAAGAGAAAACGGTCTAAGTTTCACAGCAATTAGTATGCAGCAGAGCTTTCAGAAAATGCCCAAATAATATACACGTAAATTCGAACGCGTTTTGTACGCAAAGTAGCAATCCGCGGGCAATATAAGGCACTTCGCGATGTCTATCCATGTTCTATACACTGCCAATGTAACTATCATATCTTAGGGTCCGCATACAGCATCTAGAGTTGTGACCTTGAACGCTCCTTCATAAGTAGGTAACTCCTACACGATAGAAAAGACGTTCAAGAGAAAACGGTCTAAGTTTTACTGCCATTAGTATGCAGCAGAGCTTTCAAAATGTGCCCAGATAATATACACGTCAATTCGAACGCGTTTTGTACGCAAAGTAGCAATCCGCGGACAATGTAAGGCACTTCACGATGTCTATCCATATTCTATACCATGCCAATGTAACTATCATATCTTAGCGTTCGCATACAGCAACTAGATTTGTGCCTTGAACGCTCCTTCATATGTAGATAACTCCTACACGATAGAAAAGACGTTCAAGAGAAAACGGTCTAAGTTTTACAGCAATTAATATTCAGCAGAGCTTTCAAAAAGAGCCCAAATAAAATATACGTTAATTCGAACGCGCTTTTTACGCAAAGTAGCAATCCGCGGGCTATATAAGGCACTTTGCGATGTCCATCCATGTTCTATACCATGCCAATGTAACTATCATATCTTAGCGTTCGCATACAGCATTTAGAGTTGTGACCTTGAACGCTCCTTCATAAGTAGATAACTCCTACACGATAGAAAAGCCGTTCAAGAGAAAACGGTCTAAGTTTTACTGCAATTAGTATGCTGCAGAGCTTTCAAAAAGTGCCCAAATAATATACACGTCAATTCGAAAGCGTTTTGTACGCAAAGTAGCAATCCGCGGGCTATATAAGGCACTTCGCTATTTCTATCCATGTTCTATACCATGCCAATGTAACTATCATATCTTAGCGTTCGCATACAGCACCTAGCGTTGTGACCTTGAACGCTCCTTCATAAGTAGATAACTCCTACACGATAGAGAAGACGTTCAAGGGAAAACGGTCTAAGTTTTACTGCAATTAGTATGCAGCAGAGCTTTCAAAAAGTGCCCAAATAATATACACGTCAATTCGAACGCGTTTTGTACGAAAAGTAGCAATCCGCGGACAATGTAAGGCACTTCACGATGTGCCTTATATAGCCCGCGGATTGCTACTTTTCGTACAAAACGCGTTCGAATTAACGTATATATTATTTGGGCTCTTTTTGAAAGCTCTGCTGCATATTAATTGCAGTAAAACTTAAACCGTTTTCTCTTGAACGTCTTTTCTATCGTGTAGGAGTTATCTACTTATGAAGGACCTTTCAAGGTCACAGCTCTAATTGCTCTATTAGAACCCTAAGATATGATAGTAACATTGACATGGTATAGAACATGGATGGACATCGCAAAGTGCCTTATATAGCCCGCGGATTGCTACTTTGCGTACAAAACGCGTTCGAATTAACGTATATATTATTTGGGCTCTTTTTGAAAGCTCTGCTGCATACTAATTGCAGTAAAACTTAGACCGTTTTCCCTTGAACGTCTTTTCTATCGTGTAGGAGTTATCTACTTATGAAGGAGCATTCAAAATCACAACGCTAGGTGCTGTATGCGAACGCTAAGATATGATAGTTACATTGGCATGGTATAGAACATGGATAGAAATAGCGAAGTGCCTTATATAGCCCGC
The DNA here is from genome assembly GCA_964058915.1 of Tetropium fuscum. Classification (NCBI taxonomy): domain Eukaryota; kingdom Metazoa; phylum Arthropoda; class Insecta; order Coleoptera; family Cerambycidae; genus Tetropium; species Tetropium fuscum. The sequence goes on from CAXKVY010008208.1 coordinate 466,028, forward strand.
GGATTGCTACTTTGCGTACAAAACGTTTTCGAATTGACGTGTATATTATTTGGGCACTTTTTGAAAGCTCTGCTGCATACTAATTGCAGTAAAACTTAGACCGTTTTCTCTTGAACGGCTTTTCTATCGTGTAGGAGTTATCTACTTATGAAGGAGCGAAGAAGTTTTAGAAGAAGAAGTTTTACAGCAATTAATATTCAGCAGAGCTTTCAAAAAGAGCCCAAATAATATATACGTTAATTCGAACGCGCTTTGTACGCAAAGAAGCAATCCGCGGGCTATATAAGGCACTTTGCGATGTCCATCCATGTTCTATACCATGCCAATGTAACTATCATATCTTAGCGTTCGCATACAGCATCTAGAGTTGTGACCTTGAACGCTCCTTCATAAGTAGATAACTCCTACACGATAGAAAAGCCGTTCAAGAGAAAACGGTCTAAGTTTTACTGCAATTAGTATGCAGCAGAGCTTTCAGAAAGTGCCCAAATAATATACACGTTAATTCGAACGCGTTTTGTACGCAAAGTAGCAATCCGCGGGCAATATAAGGCACTTCGCGATGTCTATCCATGTTCTATACCATGCCAATGTAACTATCATATCTTAGCGTTCGCATAGAGCTCCTAGAGTTGTGACCTTGAACGCTCCTTCATAAGTAGATATCTCCTACACGATATAAAAGACGTACAATAGAAAACGGACTAAGTTTAACTGCAATTAGCATTCAGCAGAGCTGCCTAATAATGCCCAGATGATATACACGAAAATTCGAATGCGTTTTGTAAACAAAGCAGCAATCCGTGGGCTATTAAGGACACTTCGCGATGCCTATCCTTTTTCTATACCATGCCATTGAAACTACCATATCTTAGCGTTTGCATACAGCACCTAGAGTTGTGACCTTGAACGCTCCTTCATATGTAGATAACTCCCAAATGCCCAAATAATATACACGTTAATTCGAACGCGTTTTGTACGCAAAGTAGCAATCCGCGGGCAATATAAGGCACTTCGCGATGTCTATCCATGTTCTATACCATGCCAATGTAACTATCATATCTTAGCGTTCGCATAGAGCTCCTAGAGTTGTGACCTTGAACGCTCCTTCATAAGTAGATATCTCCTACACGATATAAAAGACGTACAATAGAAAACGGACTAAGTTTAACTGCAATTAGCATTCAGCAGAGCTGCCTAATAATGCCCAGATGATATACACGAAAATTCGAATGCGTTTTGTAAACAAAGCAGCAATCCGTGGGCTATTAAGGACACTTCGCGATGCCTATCCTTTTTCTATACCATGCCATTGAAACTACCATATCTTAGCGTTTGCATACAGCACCTAGAGTTGTGACCTTGAACGCTCCTTCATATGTAGATAACTCCTACACGATAGAAAAGACGTTCAAGAGAAAACGGTCTAAGTTTTACAGCAATTAATATTCAGCAGAGCTTTCAAAAAGTGCCCAAATAATATACACGTTAATTCGAACGCGTTTTGTACGCAAAGTAGCAATCCGCGGGCTATATAAGGCACTTTGCGACGTCCATCCATGTTCTATACCATGTCAATGTTACTATCATATCTTAGGGTTCGCATAGAGCAATTAGAGCTGTGAACTTGAACGGTCCTTCATAAGTAGATAACTCCTACACGATAGAAAAGACGTTCAAGAGAAAACGGTCTAAGTTTTACTGCAATTAGTATGCAGCAGAGCTTTCAAAAAGTGCCCAAATAATATACACGTCAATTCGAACGCATTTTGTACGCAAAGTAGCAATCCGCGGGCTATATAAGGCACTTCGCGATGCCTATCCATGTTCTACACCATGTCAATGTTGCTATCATATCTTAGGGTTCGCATAGAGCACAAGGAGCTGTGACCTTGAACGCGCCTTCATTCGTAGATTACTGCTACAAGATAGAAAAGACGTACAAGTGAAAATGGATTTAGTTTTACTGCAATTAGCATGCAGCAGAGCTGCCAAATAATGCCCAGATAATATACGCGTTAATTCGAATGCGTTTTGTAAACAAAGCAGCAATCCGTGGTCTATTGAGGACACTTAGCGATGCCTTTCCATGTTCTACAGCATGTCAATGTGACTATCATATCTTAGGGTTCGCATAGACCACAAAGAGCTGTGACCTTGAACGCTCCTTCATTCGTGGATTACTGCCACACTATAGAAAAGACGTACAAGTGAAAATGGATTTAGTTTTACTGCAATTAGCATGCAGCGGAGCTGCCAAATAATGCCCAGATAATATACAAGTTAGTTCGAATGCGTTTTGTAAACAAAGCAGCAATCCGAGAGCTATTAAGGACACTTTGCGATGCCTATCCATATTCTATACCATGCCATTGTAACTACCATATCTTAGCGTTTGCATACAGCACCTAGAGTTGTGACCTTGAACGCTCCTTCATAAGTAGATAACTCCTACACGATAGAAAAGACGTTCAAGAGAAAACGGTCTAAGTTTTACTGCAATTAGTATGCAGCAGAGCTTTCAAAAAGTGCCCAAATAATATACACGTCAATTCGAAAGCGTTTTGTACGCAAAGTAGCAATCCGCGGGCTATATAAGGCACTTCGCTATTTCTATCCATGTTGTATACCATGCCAATGTAACTATCATATCTTAGCGTTCGCATACAGCACCTAGCGTTGTGACCTTGAACGCTCCTTCATAAGTAGATAACTCCTACACGATAGAGAAGACGTTCAAGGGAAAACGGTCTAAGATTTACTGCAATTAGTATGCAGCAGAGCTTTCAAAAAGAGCCCAAATAATATATACGTTAATTCGAACGCGTTTTGTAAGCAAAGTAGCAATCCGCGGGCTATATAAGGCACTTTGCGATGTCCATCCATGTTCTGTACCATGTCAATATTACTATCATATCTTAGGGTTCGCATAGAGCAATTAGAGCTGTGAGCTTGAACTGTCCTTCATAAGTAGATAACTCCCACACGATAGAAAAGACGTATGAGTGAAAATGGATTTAGTTTTACTGGAATAAGCATGCAGCAGAGCTGCCAAATAATGCCCAGATAATATACGCGTTAATTCGAATGCGTTTTGTAAACAAAGCAGCAATCCGTGGGCTATTAAGGACACTTCGCGATGCCTATCCATATTCTATACCATGCCATTGTAACTACCATATCTTATCGTTTGCATACAGCACCTAGAGTTGTGACCTTGAACGCTCCTTCATAAGTAGATAACTCCTACACGATAGAAAAGACGTTCAAGAGAAAACGGTCTAAGTTTTACTGCAATTAGAATGCAGCAGATCTTTCAAAAAGTGCCCAAATAATATACACGTCAATTCGAACGCGTTTTGTACGCAAAGTAGCAATCCGCGGTCAATATAAGGCACTTCGCAATGTCTATCCATGTTCTATACCATGCCAATGTAACTATCATATCTTAGCGTCCGCATGCAGCATCTAGAGTTGCGACCTTGAACGCACCTTCATAAGTAGATAACTCCTACACGATAGAAAAGACGTTCAAGAGAAAACGGTCTAAGTTTTACTGCAATTAGAATGCAGCAGATCTTTCAAAAAGTGCCCAAATAATATACACGTCAATTCGAACGCGTTTTGTAAGCAAAGTAGCAATCCGCGGTCAATATAACGCACTTCGCAATGTCTATCCATGTTCTATACCATGCCAATGTAACTATCATATCTTAGCGTTCGCATACAGCATCTAGAGTTGTGACCTTGAACGCTCCTTCATAAGTAGATAACTCCTACACAATAGAAAAGACGTATGAGTGAAAATGGATTTAGTTTTACTGGAATAAGCATGCAGCAGAGCTGCCAAATAATGCCCAGATAATATACGCGTTAATTCGAATGCGTTTTGTAAACAAAGCAGCAATCCGTGGGCTATTAAGGACACTTCGCGATGCCTATCCATATTCTATATCATGCCATTGTAACTACCATATCTTAGCGTTTGCATACAGCACCTAGAGTTGTGACCTTGAACGCTCCTTCATAAGTAGATAACTCCTACACGATAGAAAAGACGTTCAAGAGAAAACGGTCTAAGTTTCACTGCAATTAGTATGCAGCAGAGCTTTCAGAAAATGCCCAAATAATATACACGTTAATTCGAACGCGTTTTGTACGCAAAGTAGCAATCCGCGGGCAATATAAGGCACTTCGCGATGTCTATCCATGTTCTATACCATGCCATTGTAACTATCATTTCTTAGCGTTCGCATACAGCACCTAGAGCTGTGACCTTGAACGCTCCTTCATATGTAGATAACTCCTACACGATAGAAAAGACGTTCAAGAGAAAACGGTCTAAGTTTTACAGCAATTAATATTCAGCAGAGCTTTCAAAAAGTGCCCAAATAATATACACGTTAATTCGAACGCGTTTTGTACGCAAAGTAGCAATCCGCGGGCTATATAAGGCACTTTGCGATGTCCATCCATGTTCTATACCATGTCAATGTTACTATCATATCTTAGGGTTCGCATAGAGCAATTAGAGCTGTGACCTTGAACGGTCCTTCATAAGTAGATAACTCCTACACGATAGAAAAGACGTTCAAGAGAAAACGGTCTAAGTTTTACTGCAATTAGTATGCAGCAGAGCTTTCAAAAAGCGCCCAAATAATATACACGTCAATTCGAAAGCGTTTTGTACGCAAAGTAGCAATCCGCGGGCTATATAAGGCACTTCGCTATTTCTATCCATGTTCTATACCATGCCAATGTAACTATCATATCTTAGCGTTCGCATACAGCACCTAGCGTTGTGACCTTGAACGCTCCTTCATAAGTAGATAACTCCTACACGATAGAAAAGACGTTCAAGGGAAAACGGTCTAAGTTTTACTGCAATTAGTATGCAGCAGAGCTTTCAAAAAGAGCCCAAATAATATATACGTTAATTCGAACGCGTTTTGTACGCAAAGTAGCAATCCGCGGGCTATATAAGGCACTTTGCGATGTCCATCCATGTTCTATACCATGTCAATGTTACTATCATATCTTAGGGTTCGCATAGAGCAATTAGAGCTGTGACCTTGAACGGTCCTTCATAAGTAGATAACTCCTACACGATAGAAAAGACGTTCAAGAGAAAACGGTCTAAGTTTTACTGCAATTAGTATGCAGCAGAGCTTTCAAAAAGTGCCCAAATAATGTACACGTCAATTCGAACGCATTTTGTACGCAAAGTAGCAATCCGCGGGCTATATAAGGCACTTCGCGATGCCTATCCATGTTCTACACCATGTCAATGTTACTATCATATCTTAGGGTTCGCATAGAGCACAAGGAGCTGTGACCTTGAACGCGCCTTCATTCGTAGATTACTGCTACACGATAGAAAAGACGTACAAGTGAAAATGGATTTAGTTTTACTGCAATTAGCATGCAGCAGAGCTGCCAAATAATGCCCAGATAATATACGCGTTAATTCGAATGCGTTTTGTAAACAAAGCAGCAATCCGTGGGCTATTGAGGACACTTAGCGATGCCTTTCCATGTTCTACAGCATGTCAATGTTACTATCATATCTTAGGGTTCGCATAGAGCACAAAGAGCTGTGACCTTGAACGCTCCTTCATTCGTGGATTACTGCCACACGATAGAAAAGACGTACAAGTGAAAATGGATTTAGTTTTACTGCAATTAGCATGCAGCGGAGTTGCCAAATAATGCCCAGATAATATACAAGTTAATTCGAATGCGTTTTGTAAACAAAGCAGCAATCCGTGAGCTATTAAGGACACTTCGCGATGCCTATCCATATTCTATACCATGCCATTGTAACTACCATATCTTAGCGTTTGCATACAGCACCTAGAGTTGTGACCTTGAAGGCTCCTTCATAAGTAGATAACTCCTACACGATAGAAAAGACGTTCAAGAGAAAACGGTCTAAGTTTCACAGCAATTAGTATGCAGCAGAGCTTTCAGAAAATGCCCAAATAATATACACGTAAATTCGAACGCGTTTTGTACGCAAAGTAGCAATCCTCGGGCAATATAAGGCACTTCGCGAAGTCTATCCATGTTCTATACACTGCCAATGTAACTATCATATCTTAGCGTCCGCATACAGCATCTAGAGTTGTGACCTTGAACGCTCCTTCATAAGTAGATAACTCCTACACGATAGAAAAGACGTTCAAGAGAAAACGGTCTCAGTTTTACTGCAATTAGTATGCAGCAGAGCTTTCAAAATGTGCCCAAATAATATACACGTCAATTCGAACGCGTTTTGTACGCAAAGTAGCAATCCGCGGACAATATAAGGCACTTCACGATGTCTATCCATATTCTATACCATGCCAATATAACTATCATATCTTAGCGTTCGCATACAGCAACTAGATTTGTGCCTTGAACGCTCCTTCATATGTAGATAACTCCTACACGATAGAAAAGGTTTTCAAGAGAAAACGGTCTAAGTTTTACTGCAATTAATATGCAGCAGAGCTTTCAAAAAGAGCCCAAATAATATATACGTTAATTCGAACGCGTTTTGTATGCAAAGTAGCAATCCGCGGGCTATATAAGGCACTTTGCGATGTCCATCCATGTTCTATACCATGTCAATGTTACTATCATATCTTAGGGTTCGCATAGAGCAATTAGAGCTGTGACCTTGAACGGTCCTTCATAAATAGATAACTCCTACATGATAGAAAAGACGTTCAAGAGAAAACGGTCTAAGTTTTACTGCAATTAGTATGCAGCAGAGCTATCAGAAAGTGCCCAAATAATATACACGTTAATTCGAACGCGTTTTGTACGCAAAGTAGCAATCCGCGGGCAATATAAGGCACTTGGAGATGTCTATCCATGTTCTATACCATGCCAATGTAACTATCATATCTTAGCGTTCGCATAGAGCTCCTAGAGTTGTGACCTTGAACGCTCCTTCATAAGTAGATATCTCCTACACGATATAAAAGACGTACAATAGAAAACGGACTAAATTTTACTCCAATTAGCATTCAGCAGAGCTGCCTAATAATGCCCAGATGATATACACGAAAATTCGAATGCGTTTTGTAAACAAAGCAGCAATCCGTGGGCTATTATTAAGGACACTTCGCGATGCCTATCCTTTTTCTATACCATGCCATTGAAACTACCATATCTTGGCGTTTGTATACAGCACCTAGAGTTGTGACCTTGAACGCTCCTTCATATGTAGATAATTCTTACACGATAGAAAATACGTTCAAGAGAAAACGGTCTATGTTTTACTGCAATTAGTATGCAGCAGAGCTTTCAGAAAGTGCCCAAATAATATACACGTTAATTCGAACGCGTTTTGTACGCAAAGTAGCAATCCGCGGGCAATATAAGGCACTTCGCGATGTCTATCCATGTTCTATACCATGCCAATGTAACTATCATATCTTAGCGTTCGCATACAGCATTAGAGTTGTGACCTTGAACGCTCCTTCATAAGTAGATAACTCCTACACGATAGAAGAGACGTTCAAGAGAAAACGGTCTAAGTTTTACTGCAATTAGTATGCAGCAGAGCTTTCAAAAAGTGCCCAAATAATATACACGTCAATTCGAAAGCGTTTTGTACGCAAAGTAGCAATCCGCGGACTATATAAGGCACTTCGCGATGCCTATCCATGTTCTACACCATGTCAATGTTACTATCATATCTTAGGGTTCGCATAGAGCACAAGGAGCTGTGACCTTGAACGCGCCTTCATTCGTAGATTACTGCTACACGATAGAAAAGACGTACAAGTGAAAATGGATTTAGTTTTACTGCAATTAGCATGCAGCAGAGCTGCCAAATAATGCCCAGATAATATACGCGTTAATTCGAATGCGTTTTGTAAACAAAGCAGCAATCCGTGGGCTATTGAGGACACTTAGAGATGCCTTTCCATGTTCTACAGCATGTCAATGTTACTATCATATCTTAGGGTTCGCATAGAGCACAAGGAGCTGTGACCTTGAACGCTCCTTCATTCGTGGATTACTGCCACACGATAGAAAAGACGTACAAGTGAAAATGGATTTAGTTTTACTGCAATTAGCATGCAGCGGAGCTGCCAAATAATGCCCAGATAATATACAAGTTAATTCGAATGCGTTTTGTAAACAAAGCAGCAATCCGTGAGCTATTAAGGACACTTCGCGATGCCTATCCATATTCTATACCATGCCATTGTAACTACCATATCTTAGCGTTTGTATACAGCACCTAGAGTTGTGACCTTGAACGCTCCTTCATAAGTAGATAACTCCTACACGATAGAAAAGACGTTCAAGAGAAAACGGTCTAAGTTTTACTGCAATTAGTATGCAGCAGAGCTTTCAAAATGTGCCCAAATAATATACACGTCAATTCGAACGCGTTTTGTACGCAAACTAGCAATCCGCGGACAATATAAGGCACTTCACGATGTCTATTTATATTCTATACCATGCCAATGTAACTATCATATCTTAGCGTTCGCATACAGCAACTAGATTTGTGCCTTGAACGCTCCTTCATATGTAGATAACTCCTACACGATAGAAAAGGTTTTCAAGAGAAAACGGTCTAAGTTTTACAGCAATTAATATTCATCAGAGCTTTCAAAAAGAGCCCAAATAATATATACGTTAATTCGAACGAGCTTTGTACGCAAAGTAGCAATCCGCGGGCTATATAAGGCACTTTGCGATGTCCATCCATGTTCTATACCATGCCAATGTAACTATCATATTTTAGCGTTCGCATACAGCATCTAGAGTTGTGACCTTGAACGCTCCTTCATAAGTAGATAACTCCTACACGATAGAAAAGACATTCAAGAGAAAACGGTCTAAGTTTTACTGCAATTAGTATGCAGCAAAGCTTTCAGAAAGTGCCCAAATAATATACATGTTAATTCGAACGCGTTTTGTACGCAAAGTAGCAGTCCGCGGGCAATATAAGGCACTTCGCGATGTCTATCCATGTTCTATACCATGCCAATGTAACTATAATATCTTAGCGTTCGCATAGAGCTCCTAGAGTTGTGACCTTGAACGCTCCTTCATAAGTAGATAACCTCTACACGATAGAAAAGACGTTCAAGTGAAAACGGTCTAAGTTTTACTGCAATTAGTATGCAGCAGAGCTATCAAAAAGAGCCCAAATAATATATACGTTAAATCGAACGCGTTTTGTACGCAAAGTAGCAATCCGCGGGCTATATAAGGCACTTCGCGATGTCTATCCATGTTCTATACCATGCCAATGTAACTATCATATCTTAGCGTTCGCATACAGCATCTAGAGTTGTGACCTTGAACGCTCCTTCATAAGTAGATAACTCCTACACGATAGAAGAGACGTTCAAGAGAAAACGGTCTAAGTTTTACTTCAATTAGTATGCAGCAGAGCTTTCAAAAAGTGCCCAAATAATATACACGTCAATTCGAAAGCGTTTTGTACGTAAAGTAGCAATCCGCGGGCTATTTAAGGCACTTAGCTATTTCTATCCATGTTCTATACCAGGCCAATGTAACTATCATATCTTAGCGTTCGCATACAGCACCTAGCGTTGTGACCTTGAACGCTCCTTCATAAGTAGATAACTCCAACGCGATAGAAAAGACGTTCAAGGGAAAACGGTCTAAGTTTTACTGCAATTAGTATGCAGCAGAGCTATCAAAAAGAGCCCAAATAATATATACGTTAATTCGAACGCGTTTTGTACGCAAAGTAGCAATCCGCGGGCTATATAAGGCACTTTGCGATGTCCATCCATGTTCTATACCATGTCAATGTAACTATCATATCTTAGCGTTCGCATACAGCACCTAGCGTTGTGACCTTGAACGCTCCTTCATAAGTAGATAACTCCTACGCGATAGAAAAGACGTTCAAGGGAAAACGGTCTAAGTTTTACTGCAATTAGTATGCAGCAGAGCTATCAAAAAGAGCCCAAATAATATATACGTTAATTCGAACGCGTTTTGTACGCAAAGTAGCAATCCGCGGGCAATATAAGGCACTTCGCGAAGTCTATCCATGTTCTATACACTGCCAATGTAACTATCATATCTTAGCGTCCGCATACAGCATCTAGAGTTGTGACCTTGAACGCTCCTTCATAAGTAGATAACTCCTACACGATAGAAAAGACGTTCAAGAGAAAACGGTCTAAGTTTTACTGCAATTAGTATGCAGCAGAGCTTTCAAAATGTGCCCAAATAATATACACGTCAATTCGAACGCGTTTTGTACGCAAAGTAGCAATCCGCGGACAATATAAGGCACTTCACGATGTCTATCCATATTCTATACCATGCCAATGTAACTATCATATCTTAGCGTTCGCATACAGCAACTAGATTTGTGCCTTGAACGCTCCTTCATATGTAGATAACTCCTACACGATAGAAAAGGTTTTCAAGAGAAAACGGTCTAAGTTTTACAGCAATTAATATTCAGCAGAGCTTTCAAAAAGAGCCCAAATAATATATACGTTAATTCGAACGCGTTTTGTATGCAAAGTAGCAATCCGCGGGCTATATAAGGCACTTTGCGATGTCCATCCATGTTCTATACCATGTCAATGTTACTATCATATCTTAGGGTTCGCATAGAGCAATTAGAGCTGTGACCTTGAACGGTCCTTCATAAGTAGATAACTCCTACACGATAGAAAAGACGTTCAAGAGAAAACGGTCTAAGTTTTACTGCAATTAATATGCAGCAGAGCTTTCAAAAAGAGCCCAAATAATATATACGTTAATTCGAACGCGTTTTGTATGCAAAGTAGCAATCCGCGGGCTATATAAGGCACTTTGCGATGTCCATCCATGTTCTATACCATGTCAATGTAACTATCATATCTTAGCGTTCGCATACAGCACCTAGCGTTGTGACCTTGAACGCTCCTTCATAAGTAGATAACTCCTACACGATAGAAAAGACATTCAAGAGAAAACGGTCTAAGTTTTACTGCAATTAGTATGCAGCAGAGCTTTCAGAAAGTGCCCAAATAATATACACGTTAATTCGAACGCGTTTTGTACGCAAAGTAGCAGTCCGCGGGCAATATAAGGCACTTCGCGATGTCTATCCATGTTCTATACCATGCCAATGTAACTATCATATCTTAGCGTTCGCATAGAGCTCCTAGAGTTGTGACCTTGAACGCTCCTTCATAAGTAGATAACTCCTACACGATAGAAAAGACGTTCAAGTGAAAACGGTCTAAGTTTTACTGCAATTAGTATGCAGCAGAGCTATCAAAAAGAGCCCAAATAATATATACGTTAATTCGAACGCGTTTTGTACGCAAAGTAGCAATCCGCGGACAATATAAGGCACTTCACGATGTCTATCCATATTCTATACCATGCCAATGTAACTATCATATCTTAGCGTTCGCATACAGCAACTAGATTTGTGCCTTGAACGCTCCTTCATATGTAGATAACTCCTACACGATAGAAAAGGTTTTCAAGAGAAAACGGTCTAAGTTTTATAGCAATTAATATTCAGCAGAGCTTTCAAAAAGAGCCCAAATAATATATACGTTAATTCGAACGCGCTTTGTACGCAAAGAAGCAATCCGCGGGCAATATAAGGCACTTTGCGATGTCCATCCATGTTCTATACCATGCCAATGTAACTATCATATCTAAGCGTTCGCATACAGCATCTAGAGTTGTGACCTTGAACGCTCCTTCATAAGTAGATAACTCTTACACGATAGAAAAGCCGTTCAAGAGAAAACGGTCTAAGTTTTACTGCAATTAGTATGCAGCAGAGCTTTCAAAAAGTGCCCAAATAATATACACGTCAATTCGAAAGCGTTTTGTACGCAAAGTAGCAATCCGCGGGCTATATAAGGCACTTCGCTATTTCTATCCATGTTCTATACCATGCCAATGTAACTATCATATCTTAGCGTTCGCATACAGCACCTAGCGTTGTGACTTTGAATGCTCCTTCATAAGTAGATAACTCCTACACGATAGAAAAGACGTTCAAGGGAAAACGGTCTAAGTTTTACTGCAATTAGTATGCAGCAGAGCTTTCAAAAAGAGCCCAAATAATATATACGTTAATTCTAAAGCGTTTTGTACGCAAAGTAGCAATCCGCGGGCTATATAAGGCACTTTGCGATGTCCATCCATGTTCTATACCATGTCAATGTTACTATCATATCTTAGGGTTCTAATAGAGCAATTAGAGCTGTGACCTTGAAAGGTCCTTCATAAGTAGATAACTCCTACACGATAGAAAAGACGTTCAAGAGAAAACGGTCTAAGTTTTACTGCAATTAATATGCAGCAGAGCTTTCAAAAAGAGCCCAAATAATATATACGTTAATTCGAACGCGTTTTGTATGCAAAGTAGCAATCCGCGGGCTATATAAGGCACTTTGCGATGTCCATCCATGTTCTATACCATGCCAATGTAACTATCATATCTTAGCGTCCGCATACAGCATCTAGAGTTGTGACCTTGAACGCTCCTTCATAAGTAGATAACTCCTACACGATAGAAAATACGTTCAAGAGAAAACGGTCTAAGTTTTACTGCAATTAGTATGCAGCAGAGCTTTCAAAAAGTGCCTAATCAATATACACGTCAATTCGAACGCGTTTTGTACGCAAAGTAGCAATCCGCGGGCAATATAAGGCACTTCACGATGTCTATCCATGTTCTATACCATGCCAATGTAACTATCATATCTTAGCGTTCGCATACAGCAACTAGAGTTGTGACCTTGAACGCTCCTTCATAAGTAGATAACTCCTACACAATAGAAAAGACGTATAAGTGAAAATGGATTTAGTTTTACTGCAATAAGCATGCAGCAGAGCTGCCAAATAATGCCCAGATAATATACGCGTTAATTCGAATGCGTTTTGTAAACAAAGCAGCAATCCGTGGGCTATTAAGGACACTTCGCGATGCCTATCCATATTCTATACCATGCCATTGTAACTACCATATCTTAGCGTTTGCATACAGCACCTAGAGTTCTGACCTTGAACGCTCCTTCATAAGTAGATAACTCCTACACGATAGAAAAGACGTTCAAGAGAAAACGGTATAAGTTTCACTGCAATTAGTATGCAGCAGAGCTTTCAGAAAATGCCCAAATAATATACACGTTAATTCGAACGCGTTTTGTACGCAAAGTAGCAATCCGCGGGCAATATAAGGCACTTCGCGATGTCTATCCATGTTCTATACACTGCCAATGTAACTATCATATCTTAGCGTCCGCATACAGCATCTAGAGTTGTGACCTTGATCGCTCCTTCATAAGTAGATAACTCCTACACGATAGAAAAGACGTTCAAGAGAAAACGGTCTAAGTTTTACTGCAATTAGTATGCAGCAGAGCTTTCAAAAAGTGCCCAAATAATATACACGTCAATTCGAAAGCGTTTTGTACGCAAAGTAGAAATCCGCGGGCTATATAAGGCACTTCGCTATTTCTATCCATGTTCTATACCATGCCAATGTAACTATCATATCTTAGCGTTCGCATACAGCACCTAGCGTTGTGACCTTGAACGCTCCTTCATCAGTAGATAACTCCTACACGATAGAAAAGACGTTCAAGGGAAAACGGTCTAACTTTTACTGCAATTAGTATGCAGCAGAGCTTTCAAAAAGAGCCCAAATAATATATACGTTAATTCGAACGCGTTTTGTACGCAAAGTAGCAATCCGCGGGCTATATAAGGCACTTTGCGATGTCCATCCATGTTCTATACCATGTCAATGTTACTATCATATCTTAGGGTTCGCATAGAGCAATTAGAGCTGTGACCTTGAACGGGCCTTCATAAGTAGATAACTCCTACACGATAGAATAGACGTTCAAGAGAAAACGGTCTAAGTTTTACTGCAATTAGTATGCAGCAGAGCTTTCAAAAAGTGCCCAAATAATATACACGTCAATTCGAACGCATTTTGTACGCAAAGTAGCAATCCGTGGGCTATATAAGGCACTTCGCGATGCCTATCCATGTTCTACACCATGTCAATGTTACTATCATATCTTAGGGTTCGCATAGAGCACAAAGAGCTGTGACCTTGAACGCTCCTACATTCGTAGATTACTGCCACACGATAGAAAAGACGTACAAGTGAAAATGGATTTAGTTTTACTGCAATTAGCATGCAGCGGAGCTGCCAAATAATGCCCAGATAATATACAAGTTAATTCGAATGCGTTTTGTAAACAAAGCAGCAATCCGTGAGCTATTAAGGACACTTCGCGATGCCTATCCATATTCTATACCATGCCATTGTAACTACCATATCTTAGCGTTTGCATACAGCACCTAGAGTTGTGACCTTGAACGCTCCTTCATAAGTAGATAACTCCTACACGATAGAAAAGACGTTCAAGAGAAAACGGTCTAAATTTCACTGCAATTAGTGTGCAGCAGAGCTTTCAGAAAATGCCCAAATAATATACACGTTAATTCGAACGCGTTTTGTACACAAAGTAGCAATCCGCGGGCAATATACGGCACTTCGCGATGTCTATCCATGTTCTATACCATGCCAATGTAACTATCATATCTTAGCGTCCGCATACAGCATCTAGAGTTGTGACCTTGAACGCTCCTTCATAAGTAGATAACTCCTACACGATATAAAAGACGTACAATAGAAAACGGACAAAGTTGTACTGCAATTAGCATGCAGCAGAGCTGCCTAATAATGCCCAGATGATATACACAAAAATTCGAATGCTTTTGTAAACAAAACAGCAATCCGTGGGCTATTAAGGACACTTCGCGATGCCTATCCATTTTCTATACCATGCCATTGTAACTACCATATCTTAGCGTTCGTATACAGCACCTAGAGCTGTGACCTTGAACTCTCCTTCATAATTAGATAACTCCTACACGATAGAAAAGACGTTCAAGAGAAAACGGTCTAAGTTTTACTGCAATTAATATTCAGCAGAGCTTTCAAAAAGTGCCCAAATAATATAAACGTTAATTCGAACGCGTTTTGTACGCAAAGTAGCAATCCGCGGGCTATATAAGGCACTTCGCTATTTCTATCCATGTTCTATACCATGCCAATGTAATTATCATATCTTAGCGTTCGCATACAGCACCTAGAGTTGTGACCTTGAACGCTCCTTCATAAGTAGATAACTCCTACACAATAGAGAAGACGTTCAAGGGAAAACGGTCTAAGTTTTACTGCAATTAGTGTGCAGCAGAGCTTTCAAAAAGTGCCCAAATAATATACACGTCAATTCGAACGCATTTTGTATGCAAAGTAGCAATCCGAGGGCTATATAGGGCACTTCGCGATGCCTATCCATGTTCTACACCATGTCAATGTTACTATCATATCTTAGGGTTCGCCTAGAGCACAAGGAGCTGTGACCTTGAACGCGCCTTCATTCGTAGATTACTGCTTCACGATAGAAATGACGTACAAGTGAAAATGGATTTAGTTTTACTGCAATTAGCATGCAGCAGAGCTGCCAAATAATGCCCAGATAATATATGCGTTAATTCGAATGCGTTTTGTAAACAAAGCAGCAATCCGTGGGCAATATAAGGCACATCGCGATGTCTATCCATGTTCTATACCATGCCAATGTAACTATCATATCTTAGCGTTCGCATAGAGCTCCTAGAGTTGTGACCTTGAACGCTCCTTCATAAGTAGATAACTCCTACACGATATGAAAGACGTACAATAGAAAACGGACTAAGTTTTACTGCAATTAGCATTCAGCAAAGCTGCCTAATAATGCCCAGATGATATACACGAAAATTCGAATGCGTTTTGTAAACAAAGCAGCAATCCGTGGGCTATTAAGGACACTTCGCGATGCCTATCCTCTTTCTATACCATGCCATTGAAACTACCATATCTTAGCGTTTGCATACAGCACCTAGAGTTGTGACCTTGAACGCTCCTTAATATGTAGATAACTCCTACACGATAGAAAAGACGTTCAAGAGAAAACGGTCTAAGTTTTACAGCAATTAATATTCAGCAGAGGTTTCAAAAAGTGCCCAAATAATATACACGTCAATTCGAAAGCGTTTTGTACGCAAAGTAGCAATCCGCGGGCTATATAAGGCACTTCGCTATTTCTATCCATGTTCTATACCATGCCAATGTAACTATCATATCTTAGCGTTCGCATACAGCACCTAGCGTTGTGACCTTGAACGCTCCTTCATAAGTAGATAACTCCTACACGATAGAAAAGACGTTCAAGGGAAAACGGTCTAAGTTTTACTGCAATTAGTATGCAGCAGAGCTTTCAAAAAGAGCCCAAATAATATATACGTTAATTCGAACGCGTTTTGTACGCAAAGTAGCAATCCGCGGGCTATATAAGGCACTTTGCGATGTCCATCCATATTCTATACCATGTCAATGTTACTATCATATCTTAGGGTTCGCATAGAGCAATTAGAGCTGTGACCTTGAACGGGCCTTCATAAGTAGATAACTCCTACACGATAGAAAAGACGTTCAAGAGAAAACGGTCTAAGTTTTACTGCAATTAGTATGCAGCAGAGCTTTCAAAAAGTGCCCAAATAATATACACGTCAATTCGAACGCATTTTGTACGCAAAGTAGCAATCCGCGGGCTATATAAGGCACTTCGAGATGCCTATCCATGTTCTACACCATGTCAATGTTACTGTCATATCTTAGGGTTCGCATAGAGCACAAGGAGCTGTGACCTTGAACGCGCCTTCATTCGTAGATTACTGCTACACGATAGAAAAGACGTACAAGTAAAAATGGATTTAGTTTTACTGCAATTAGCATGCAGCAGAGCTGCCAAATAATGTCCAGATAATATACGCGTTAATTCGAATACGTTTTGTAAACAAAGCAGCAATCCGTGGGCTATTGAGGACACTTAGCGATGCCTTTCCATGTTCTACAGCATGTCAATGTTACTATCATATCTTAGGGTTCGCATAGAGCACAAGGAGCTGTGACCTTGATCGCGCCTTCATTCGTAGATTACTGCTACACAATAGAAAAGACGTACAAGTGAAAATGGATTTAGTTTTACTGCAATTAGCGTGCAGCAGAGCTGCCAAATAATGCCCAGATGATATACGCGTTAATTCGAATGCGTTTTGTAAACAAAGCAGCAATCCGTGGGCTATTGAGGACACTTAGCGATGCCTTTCCATGTTCTACAGCATGTCAATGTTACTATCATATCTTAGGGTTCGCATAGAGCACAAAGAGCTGTGACCTTGAACGCTCCTTCATTCGTGGATTACTGCCACACGATAGAAAAGACGTACAAGTAAAAATGGATTTAGTTTTACTGCAATTAGCATGCAGCGGAGTTGCCAAATAATGCCCAGATAATATACAAGTTAATTCGAATGCGTTTTGTAAACAAAGCAGCAATCCGTGAGCTATTAAGGACACTTCGCGATGCCTATCCATATTCTATACCATGCCATTGTAACTACCATATCTTAGCGTTTGCATACAGCACCTAGAGTTGTGACCTTGAACGCTCCTTCATAAGTAGATAACTCCTACACGATAGAAAAGACGTTCAAGAGAAAACGGTCTAAGTTTCACAGCAATTAGTATGCAGCAGAGCTTTCAGAAAATGCCCAAATAATATACACGTAAATTCGAACGCGTTTTGTACGCAAAGTAGCAATCCGCGGGCAATATAAGGCACTTCGCGAAGTCTATCCATGTTCTATACACTGCCAATGTAACTATCATATCTTAGCGTCCGCATACAGCATCTAGAGTTGTGACCTTGAACGCTCCTTCATAAGTAGATAACTCCTACACGATAGAAAAGACGTTCAAGAGAAAACGGTCTAAGTTTTACTGCAATTAGTATGCAGCAGAGCTTTCAAAATGTGCCCAAATAATATACAGGTCAATTCGAACGCGTTTTGTACGCAAAGTAGCAATCCGCGGACAATATAAGGCACTTCACGATGTCTATCCATATTCTATACCATGCCAATGTAACTATCATATCTTAGCGTTCGCATACAGCAACTAGATTTGTGCCTTGAACGCTCCTTCATTTGTAGATAACTCCTACACGATAGAAAAGGTTTTCAAGAGAAAACGGTCTAAGTTTTACAGCAATTAATATTCAGCAGAGCTTTCAAAAAGAGCCCAAATAATATATACGTTAATTCGAACGCGCTTTGTACGCAAAGAAGCAATCCGCGGGCAATATAAGGCACTTTGCGATGTCCATCCATGTTCTATACCATGCCAATGTAACTATCATATCTTAGCGTTCGCATACAGCATCTAGAGTTGTGACCTTGAACGCTCCTTCATAAGTAGATAACTCCTACACGATAGAAAAGCCGTTCAAGAGAAAACGGTCTAAGTTTTACTGCAATTAGTATGCAGCAGAGCTTTCAAAAAGTGCCCAAATAATATACACGTCAATTCGAAAGCGTTTTGTACGCAAAGTAGCAATCCGCGGGCTATATAAGGCACTTCGCTATTTCTATCCACGTTCTATACCATGCCAATGTAACTATCATATCTTAGCGTTCGCATACAGCACCTAGCGTTGTGACTTTGAACGCTCCTTCATAAGTAGATAACTCCTACACGATAGAAAAGACGTTCAAGGGAAAACGGTCTAAGTTTTACTGCAATTAGTATGCAGCAGAGCTTTCAAAAAGAGCCCAAATAATATATACGTTAATTCGAAAGCGTTTTGTAAGCAAAGTAGCAATCCGCGGGCTATATAAGGCACTTTGCGATGTCCATCCATGTTCTATACCATGTCAATGTTACTATCATATCTTAGGGTTCTAATAGAGCAATTAGAGCTGTGACCTTGAAAGGTCCTTCATAAGTAGATAACTCCTACACGATAGAAAAGACGTTCAAGAGAAAACGGTCTTAGTTTTACTGCAATTAATATGCAGCAGAGCTTTCAAAAAGAGCCCAAATAATATATACGTTAATTCGAACGCGTTTTGTATGCAAAGTAGCAATCCGCGGGCTATATAAGGCACTTTGCGATGTCCATCCATGTTCTATACCATGTCAATGGCATGGCCTTGAACGGTCCTTCATAAGTAGATAACTCCTACACGATAGAAAAGACATTCAAGAGAAAACGGTCTAAGTTTTACTGCAATTAGTATGCAGCAGAGCTTTCAGAAAGTGCCCAAATAATATACACGTTAATTCGAACGCGTTTTGTACGCAAAGTAGCAGTCCGCGGGCAATATATGGCACTTCGCGATGTCTATCCATGTTCTATACCATGCCAATGTAACTATCATATCTTAGCGTTCGCATACAGCATCTAGAGTTGTGACCTTGAACGCTCCTTCATAAGTAGATAACTCCTACACAATAGAAAAGACGTATGAGTGAAAATGGATTTAGTTTTACTGGAATAAGCATGCAGCAGAGCTGCCAAATAATGCCCAGATAATATACGCGTTAATTCGAATGCGTTTTGTAAACAAAGCAGCAATCCGTGGGCTATTAAGGACACTTCGCGATGCCTATCCATATTCTATATCATGCCATTGTAACTACCATATCTTAGCGTTTGCATACAGCACCTAGAGTTGTGACCTTGAACGCTCCTTCATAAGTAGATAACTCCTACACGATAGAAAAGACGTTCAAGAGAAAACGGTCTAAGTTTTACTGCAATTAGTATGCAGCAGAGCTTTGAAAATGTGCCCAAATAATATACACGTCAATTCGAACGCGTTTTGTACGCAAAGTAGCAATCCGCGGACAATATAAGGCACTTCCCGATGTCTATCCATATTCTATACCATGCCAATGTAACTATCATATCTTAGCGTTCGCATACAGCAACTAGATTTGTGCCTTGAACGCTCCTTCATATGTAGATAACTCCTACACGATAGAAAAGGTTTTCAAGAGAAAACGGTCTAAGTTTTACAGCAATTAATATTCATCAGAGCTTTCAAAAAGAGCCCAAATAATATATACGTTAATTCGAACGCGCTTTGTACGCAAAGTAGCAATCCGCGGGCTATATAAGGCACTTTGCGATGTCCATCCATGTTCTATACCATGCCAATGTAACTATCATATCTTAGCGTTCGCATACAGCATCTAGAGTTGTGACCTTGAACGCTCCTTCATAAGTAGATAACTCCTACACGATAGAAAAGACGTTCAAGAGAAAACGGTCGAAGTTTCACTGCAATTAGTATGCAGCAGAGCTTTCAGAAAATGCCCAAATAATATACACGTTAATTCGAACGCGTTTTGTACGCAAAGTAGCAATCCGCGGGAAATATAAGGCACTTCGCGATGTCTATCCATGTTCTATACCATGCCAATGTAACTATCATTTCTTAGCGTTCGCATACAGCATCTAGAGTTGTGACCTTGAACGCTCCTTCATTAGTAGATAACTCCTACACGATATAAAAGACGTACAATAGAAAACGGACAAAGTTTTACTGCAATTAGCATGCAGCAGAGCTGCCTAATAATGCCCAGATGATATACACGAAAATTCGAATGCTTTTGTAAACAAAGCAGCAATCCGTGGGCTATTAAGGACACTTCGCGATGCCTATCCATTTTCTATACCATGCCATTGTAACTACCATATCTTAGCGTTCGCATACAGCACCTAGAGCTGTGACCTTGAACGCTCCTTCATATGTAGATAACTCCTACACGATAGAAAAGACGTTCAAGAGAAAACGGTCTAAGTTTTACAGCAATTAATATTCAGCAGAGCTTTCAAAAAGTGCCCAAATAATATACACGTTAATTCGAACGCGTTTTGTACGCAAAGTAGCAATCCGCGGGCTATATAAGGCACTTTGCGATGTCCATCCATGTTCTATACCATGTCAATGTTACTATCATATCTTAGGGTTCGCATAGAGCAATTAGAGCTGTGACCTTGAACGGTCCTTCATAAGTAGATAACTCCTACACGATAGAAAAGACGTTCAAGAGAAAACGGTCTAAGTTTTACTGCAATTAGTATGCAGCAGAGCTTTCAAAAAGCGCCCAAATAATATACACGTCAATTCGAAAGCGTTTTGTACGCAAAGTAGCAATCCGCGGGCTATATAAGGCACTTCGCTATTTCTATCCATGTTCTATACCATGCCAATGTAACTATCATATCTTAGCGTTCGCATACAGCACCTAGCGTTGTGACCTTGAACGCTCCTTCATAAGTAGATAACTCCTACACGATAGAAAAGACGTTCAAGGGAAAACGGTCTAAGTTTTACTGCAATTAGTATGCAGCAGAGCTTTCAAAAAGAGCCCAAATAATATATACGTTAATTCGAACGCGTTTTGTACGCAAAGTAGCAATCCGCGGGCTATATAAGGCACTTTGCGATGTCCATCCATGTTCTATACCATGTCAATGTTACTATCATATCTTAGGGTTCGCATAGAGCAATTAGAGCTGTGACCTTGAACGGTCCTTCATAAGTAGATAACTCCTACACGATAGAAAAGACGTTCAAGAGAAAACGGTCTAAGTTTTACTGCAATTAGTATGCAGCAGAGCTTTCAAAAAGTGCCCAAATAATGTACACGTCAATTCGAATGCATTTTGTACGCAAAGTAGCAATCCGCGGGCTATATAAGGCACTTTGCGATGTCCATCCATGTTCTATACCATGTCAATGTTACTATCATATCTTAGGGTTCGCATAGAGCAATTAGAGCTGTGACCTTGAACGGTCCTTCATAAGTAGATAACTCCTACACGATAGAAAAGACGTTCAAGAGAAAACGGTCTAAGTTTCACAGCAATTAGTATGCAGCAGAGCTTTCAGAAAATGCCCAAATAATATACACGTAAATTCGAACGCGTTTTGTACGCAAAGTAGCAATCCGCGGGCAATATAAGGCACTTCGCGAAGTCTATCCATGTTCTATACACTGCCAATGTAACTATCATATTTTAGCGTCCGCATACAGCATCTAGAGTTGTGACCTTGAACGCTCCTTCATAAGTAGATAACTCCTACACGATAGAAAAGACGTTCAAGAGAAAACGGTCTAAGTTTTACTGCAATTAGTATGCAGCAGAGCTTTCAAAATGTGCCCAAATAATATACAGGTCAATTCGAACGCGTTTTGTACGCAAAGTAGCAATCCGCGGACAATATAAGGCACTTCACGATGTCTATCCATATTCTATACCATGCCAATGTAACTATCATATCTTAGCGTTCGCATACAGCAACTAGATTTGTGCCTTGAACGCTCCTTCATATGTAGATAACTCCTACACGATAGAAAAGCCGTTCAAGAGAAAACGGTCTAAGTTTTACTGCAATTAGTATGCAGCAGAGCTTTCAAAAAGTGCCCAAATAATATACACGTCAATTCGAAAGCGTTTTGTACGCAAAGTAGCAATCCGCGGGCTATATAAGGCACTTCGCTATTTCTATCCATGTTCTATACCATGGCAATGTAACTATCATATCTTAGCGTTCGCATACAGCACCTAGCGTTGTGACTTTGAACGCTCCTTCATAAGTAGATAACTCCTACACGATAGAAAAGACGTTCAAGGGAAAACGGTCTAAGTTTTACTGCAATTAGTATGCAGCAGAGCTTTCAAAAAGAGCCCAAATAATATATACGTTAATTCGAAAGCGTTTTGTACGCAAAGTAGCAATCCGCGGGCTATATAAGGCACTTTGCGATGTCCATCCATGTTCTATACCATGTCAATGTTACTATCATATCTTAGGGTTCTAATAGAGCAATTAGAGCTGTGACCTTGAAAGGTCCTTCATAAGTAGATAACTCCTACACGATAGAAAAGACGTTCAAGAGAAAACGGTCTAAGTTTTACTGCAATTAATATGCAGCAGAGCTTTCAAAAAGAGCCCAAATAATATATACGTTAATTCGAACGCGTTTTGTATGCAAAGTAGCAATCCGCGGGCTATATAAGGCACTTTGCGATGTCCATCCATGTTCAATACCATGTCAATGTTACTATCATATCTTAGGGTTCGCATAGAGCAATTAGAGCTGTGACCTTGAACGGTCCTTCATAAGTAGATAACTCCTACACGATAGAAAAGACATTCAAGAGAAAACGGTCTAAGTTTTACTGCAATTAGTATGCAGCAGAGCTTTCAGAAAGTGCCCAAATAATATACACGTTAATTCGAACGCGTTTTGTACGCAAAGTAGCAGTCCGCGGGCAATATAAGGCACTTCGCGATGTCTATCCATGTTCTATACCATGCCAATGTAACTATCATATCTTAGCGTTCGCATAGAGCTCCTAGAGTTGTGACCTTGAACGCTCCTTCATAAGTAGATAACTCCTACACGATAGAAAAGACGTTCAAGTGAAAACGGTCTAAGTTTTACTGCAATTAGTATGCAGCAGAGCTATCAAAAAGAGCCCAAATAATATATACGTTAATTCGAACGCGTTTTGTACGCAAAGTAGCAATCCGCGGGCTATATAAGGCACTTCGCGATGTCTATCCATGTTCTATACCATGCCAATGTAACTATCATATCTTAGCGTTCGCATACAGCATCTAGAGTTGTGACCTTGAACGCTCCTTCATAAGTAGATAACTCCTACACGATAGAAGAGACGTTCAAGAGAAAACGGTCTAAGTTTTACTGCAATTAGTATGCAGCAGAGCTTTCAAAAAGTGCCCAAATAATATACACGTCAATTCGAAAGCGTTTTGTAAGTAAAGTAGCAATCCGCGGGCTATTTAAGGCACTTCGCTATTTCTATCCATGTTCTATACCAGGCCAATGTAACTATCATATCTTAGCGTTCGCATACAGCACCTAGCGTTGTGACCTTGAACGCTCCTTCATAAGTAGATAACTTCTACGCGATAGAAAAGACGTTCAAGGGAAAACGGTCTAAGTTTTACTGCAATTAGTATGCAGCAGAGCTATCAAAAAGAGCCCAAATAATATATACGTTAATTCGAACGCGTTTTGTACGCAAAGTAGCAATCCGCGGGCTATATAAGGCACTTTGCGATGTCCATCCATGTTCTATACCATGTCAATGTTACTATCATATCTTAGGGTTCGCATAGAGCAATTAGAGCTGTGACCTTGAAAGGTCCTTCATAAGTAGATAACTCCTACACGATAGAAAAGACGTTCAAGAGAAAACGGTCTAAGTTTTACTGCAATTAGTATGCAGCAGAGCTTTCAAAAAGAGCCCAAATAATATATACGTTAATTCGAACGCGTTTTGTATGCAAAGTAGCAATCCGCGGGCTATATAAGGCACTTTGCGATGTCCATCCATGTTCTATACCATGTCAATGTTACTATCATATCTTAGGGTTCGCATAGAGCAATTAGAGCTGTGACCTTGAACGGTCCTTCATAAATAGATAACTCCTACATGATAGAAAAGACGTTCAAGAGAAAACGGTCTAAGTTTTACTGCAATTAGTATGCAGCAGAGCTATCAGAAAGTGCCCAAATAATATACACGTTAATTCGAACGCGTTTTGTACGCAAAGTAGCAATCCGCGGGCAATATAAGGCACTTGGAGATGTCTATCCATGTTCTATACCATGCCAATGTAACTATCATATCTTAGCGTTCGCATAGAGCTCCTAGAGTTGTGACCTTGAACGCTCCTTCATAAGTAGATATCTCCTACACGATATAAAAGACGTACAATAGAAAACGGACTAAGTTTTACTCCAATTAGCATTCAGCAGAGCTGCCTAATAATGCCCAGATGATATACACGAAAATTCGAATGCGTTTTGTAAACAAAGCAGCAATCCGTGGGCTATTAAGGACACTTCGCGATGCCTATCCTTTTTCTATACCATGCCATTGAAACTACCATATCTTGGCGTTTGTATACAGCACCTAGAGTTGTGACCTTGAACGCTCCTTCATATGTAGATAATTCTTACACGATAGAAAATACGTTCAAGAGAAAACGGTCTATGTTTTACTGCAATTAGTATGCAGCAGAGCTTTCAGAAAGTGCCCAAATAATATACACGTTAATTCGAACGCGTTTTGTACGCAAAGTAGCAATCCGCGGGCAATATAAGGCACTTCGCGATGTCTATCCATGTTCTATACCATGCCAATGTAACTATCATATCTTAGCGTTCGCATACAGCATTAGAGTTGTGACCTTGAACGCTCCTTCATAAGTAGATAACTCCTACACGATAGAAGAGACGTTCAAGAGAAAACGGTCTAAGTTTTACTGCAATTAGTATGCAGCAGAGCTTTCAAAAAGTGCCCAAATAATATACACGTCAATTCGAAAGCGTTTTGTACGCAAAGTAGCAATCCGCGGACTATATAAGGCACTTCGCGATGCCTATCCATGTTCTACACCATGTCAATGTTACTATCATATCTTAGGGTTCGCATAGAGCACAAGGAGCTGTGACCTTGAACGCGCCTTCATTCGTAGATTACTGCTACACGATAGAAGAGACGTACAAGTGAAAATGGATTTAGTTTTACTGCAATTAGCATGCAGCAGAGCTGCCAAATAATGCCCAGATAATATACGCGTTAATTCGAATGCGTTTTGTAAACAAAGCAGCAATCCGTGGGCTATTGAGGACACTTAGAGATGCCTTTCCATGTTCTACAGCATGTCAATGTTACTATCATATCTTAGGGTTCGCATAGAGCACAAGGAGCTGTGACCTTGAACGCTCCTTCATTCGTGGATTACTGCCACACGATAGAAAAGACGTACAAGTGAAAATGGATTTAGTTTTACTGCAATTAGCATGCAGCGGAGCTGCCAAATAATGCCCAGATAATATACAAGTTAATTCGAATGCGTTTTGTAAACAAAGCAGCAATCCGTGAGCTATTAAGGACACTTCGCGATGCCTATCCATATTCTATACCATGCCATTGTAACTACCATATCTTAGCGTTTGCATACAGCACCTAGAGTTGTGACCTTGAACGCTCCTTCATAAGTAGATAACTCCTACACGATAGAAAAGACGTTCAAGAGAAAACGGTCTAAGTTTTACTGCAATTAGTATGCAGCAGAGCTTTCAAAATGTGCCCAAATAATATACACGTCAATTCGAACGCGTTTTGTACGCAAAGTAGCAATCCGCGGACAATATAAGGCACTTCACGATGTCTATTTATATTCTATACCATGCCAATGTAACTATCATATCTTAGCGTTCGCATACAGCAACTAGATTTGTGCCTTGAACGCTCCTTCATATGTAGATAACTCCTACACGATAGAAAAGGTTTTCAAGAGAAAACGGTCTAAGTTTTACAGCAATTAATATTCATCAGAGCTTTCAAAAAGAGCCCAAATAATATATACGTTAATTCGAACGCGCTTTGTACGCAAAGTAGCAATCCGCGGGCTATATAAGGCACTTTGCGATGTCCATCCATGTTCTATACCATGCCAATGTAACTATCATATTTTAGCGTTCGCATACAGCATCTAGAGTTGTGACCTTGAACGCTCCTTCATAAGTAGATAACTCCTACACGATAGAAAAGCCGTTCAAGAGAAAACGGTCTAAGTTTTACTGCAATTAGTATGCAGCAGAGCTTTCAAAAAGTGCCCAAATAATATACACGTCAATTCGAAAGCGTTTTGTACGCAAAGTAGCAATCCGCGGGCTATATAAGGCACTTCGCTATTTCTATCCATGTTCTATACCATGCCAATGTAACTATCATATCTTAGCGTTCGCATACAGCACCTAGCGTTGTGACTTTGAACGCTACTTCATAAGTAGATAACTCCTACACGATAGAAAAGACGTTCAAGGGAAAACGGTCTTAGTTTTACTGCAATTAGTATGCAGCAGAGCTTTCAAAAAGAGCCCAAATAATATACACGTTAATTCGAACGCGTTTTGTACGCAAAGTAGCAATCCGCGGGCTATATAAGGCACTTCGCGATGTCTATCCATGTTCTATACCATGCCAATGTAACAATCATATCTTAGCGTTCGCATACAGCATCTAGAGTTGTGACCTTGAACGCTCCTTCATAAGTAGATAACTCCTACACGATAGAAGAGACGTTCAAGAGAAAACGGTCTAAGTTTTACTGCAATTAGTATGCAGCAGAGCTTTCAAAAAGTGCCCAAATAATATACACGTCAATTCGAAAGCGTTTTGTACGCAAAGTAGCAATCCGCGGGCTATATAAGGCACTTCGCTATTTCTATCCATGTTCTATACCATGCCAATTTAACTATCATATTTTAGCGTTCGCATACAGCACCTAGCGTTGTGACCTTGAACGCTCCTTCATAAGTAGATAACTCGTACACGATAGAAAAGACGTTCAAGGGAAAACGGTCTATGCTTTACTGCAATTAGTATGCAGCAGAGCTTTCAAAAAGAGCCCAAATAATATATACGTTAATTCGAACGCGTTTTGTACGCAAAGTAGCAATCCGCGGGCTATATAAGGCACTTTGCGATGTCCATCCATGTTCTATACCATGTCAATGTTACTATCATATCTTAGGGTTCGCATAGAGCAATTAGAGCTGTGACCTTGAACGGTCCTTCATAAGTAGATAACTCCTACACGATAGAAAAGACGTTCAAGAGAAAACGGTCTAAGTTTTACTGCAATTAGTATGCAGCAGAGCTTTCAGAAAGTGCCCAAATAATATACACGTTAATTCGAACGCGTTTTGTACGCAAAGTAGCAATCCGCGGGCAATATAAGGCACTTCGCGATGTCTATCCATGTTCTATACCATGCCAATGTAACTATCATATCTTAGCGTTCGCATAGAGCTCCTAGAGTTGTGACCTTGAACGCTCCTTCATAAGTAGATATCTCCTACACGATATAAAAGACGTACAATAGAAAACGGACTAAGTTTTACTGCAATTAGCATTCAGCAGAGCTGCCCAGATGCCCAGATGATATACACGAAAATTCGAATGCGTTTTGTAAACAAAGCAGCAATCCGTGGGCTATTAAGGACACTTCGCGATGCCTATCCTTTTTCTATACCATGCCATTGAAACTACCATATCTTAGCGTTTGCATACAGCACCTAGAGTTGTGACCTTGAACGCTCCTTCATATGTAGATAACTCCTACACGATAGAAAAGACGTTCAAGGGAAAACGGTCTAAGTTTTACAGCAATTAATATTCAGCAGAGCTTTCAAAAAGTGCCCAAATAATATACACGTTAATTCGAACGCGTTTTGTACGCAAAGTAGCAATCCGCGGGCTATATAAGGCACTTTGCGATGTCCATCCATGTTCTATACCATGTCAATGTTACTATCATATCTTAGGGTTTGCATAGAGCAATTAGAGCTGTGACCTTGAACGGTCCTTCATAAGTAGATAACTCCTACACGATAGAAAAGACGTTCAAGAGAAAACGGTCTAAGTTTTACTGCAATTAATATGCAGCAGAGCTTTCAAAAAGAGCCCAAATAATATATACGTTAATTCGAACGCGTTTTGTATGCAAAGTAGCAATCCGCGGGCTATATAAGGCACTTCGCTATTTCTATCCATGTTCTATACCATGCCAATGTAACTATCATATCTTAGCGTTCGCATACAGCACCTAGCGTTGTGACTTTGAATGCTCCTTCATAAGTAGATAACTCCTACACGATAGAAAAGACGTTCAAGGGAAAACGGTCTAAGTTTTACTGCAATTAGTATGCAGCAGAGCTTTCAAAAAGAGCCCAAATAATATATACGTTAATTCGAAAGCGTTTTGTACGCAAAGTAGCAATCCGCGGGCTATATAAGGCACTTTGCGATGTCCATCCATGTTCTATACCATGTCAATGTTACTATCATATCTTAGGGTTCTAATAGAGCAATTAGAGCTGTGACCTTGAAAGGTCCTTCATAAGTAGATAACTTCTACACGATAGAAAAGACGTTCAAGAGAAAACGGTCTAAGTTTTACTGCAATTAAAATGCAGCAGAGCTTTCAAAAAGAGCCCAAATAATATATACGTTAATTCGAACGCGTTTTGTATGCAAAGTAGCAATCCGCGGGCTATATAAGGCACTTTGCGATGTCCATCCATGTTCTATACAATGTCAATGTTACTATCATATCTTAGGGTTCGCATAGAGCAATTAGAGCTGTGACCTTGAACGGTCCTTCATAAGTAGATAACTCCTACACGATAGAAAAGACATTCAAGAGAAAACGGTCTAAGTTTTACTGCAATTAGTATGCAGCAGAGCTTTCAGAAAGTGCCCAAATAATATACACGTTAATTCGAACGCGTTTTGTACGCAAAGTAGCAATCCGCGGGCAATATAAGGCACTTCGCGATGTCTATCCATGTTCTATACCATGCCAATGTAACTATCATATCTTAGCGTCCGCATACAGCATCTAGAGTTGTGACCTTGAACGCTCCTTCATAAGTAGATAACTCCTACACGATAGAAAATACGTTCAAGAGAAAACGGTCTAAGTTTTACTGCAATTAGTATGCAGCAGAGCTTTCAAAAAGTGCCTAATCAATATACACGTCAATTCGAACGCGTTTTGTACGCAAAGTAGCAATCCGCGGGCAATATAAGGCACTTCACGATGTCTATCCATGTTCTATACCATGCCAATGTAACTATCATATCTTAGCGTTCGCATACAGCAACTAGAGTTGTGACCTTGAACGCTCCTTCATAAGTAGATAACTCCTACACAATAGAAAAGACGTATAAGTGAAAATGGATTTAGTTTTACTGCAATAAGCATGCAGCAGAGCTGCCAAATAATGCCCAGATAATATACGCGTTAATTCGAATGCGTTTTGTAAACAAAGCAGCAATCCGTGGGCTATTAAGGACACTTCGCGATGCCTATCCATATTCTATACCATGCCATTGTAACTACCATATCTTAGCGTTTGCATACAGCACCTAGAGTTCTGACCTTGAACGCTCCTTCATAAGTAGATAACTCCTACACGATAGAAAAGACGTTCAAGAGAAAACGGTATAAGTTTCACTGCAATTAGTATGCAGCAGAGCTTTCAGAAAATGCCCAAATAATATACACGTTAATTCGAACGCGTTTTGTACGCAAAGTAGCAATCCGCGGGCAATATAAGGCACTTCGCGATGTCTATCCATGTTCTATACACTGCCAATGTAACTATCATATCTTAGCGTCCGCATACAGCATCTAGAGTTGTGACCTTGAACGCTCCTTCATAAGTAGATAACTCCTACACGATAGAAAAGACGTTCAAGAGAAAACGGTCTAAGTTTTACTGCAATTAGTATGCAGCAGAGCTTTCAAAAAGTGCCCAAATAATATACACGTCAATTCGAAAGCGTTTTGTACGCAAAGTAGAAATCCGCGGGCTATATAAGGCACTTCGCTATTTCTATCCATATTCTATACCATGCCATTGTAACTACCATATCTTAGCGTTTGCATACAGCACCTAGAGTTGTGACCTTGAACGCTCCTTCATAAGTAGATAACTCCTACACGATATAAAAGACGTACAATAGAAAACGGACAAAGTTGTACTGCAATTAGCATGCAGCAGAGCTGCCTAATAATGCGCAGATGATATACACAAAAATTCGAATGCTTTTGTAAACAAAACAGCAATCCGTGGGCTATTAAGGACACTTCGCGATGCCTATCCATTTTCTATACCATGCCATTGTAACTACCATATCTTAGCGTTCGTATACAGCACCTAGAGCTGTGACCTTGAACTCTCCTTCATAATTAGATAACTCCTACACGATAGAAAAGACGTTCAAGAGAAAACGGTCTAAGTTTTACTGCAATTAATATTCAGCAGAGCTTTCAAAAAGTGCCCAAATAATATAAACGTTAATTCGAACGCGTTTTGTACGCAAAGTAGCAATCCGCGGGCTATATAAGGCACTTCGCTATTTCTATCCATGTTCTATACCATGCCAATGTAATTATCATATCTTAGCGTTCGCATACAGCACCTAGAGTTGTGACCTTGAACGCTCCTTCATAAGTAGATAACTCCTACACAATAGAGAAGACGTTCAAGGGAAAACGGTCTAAGTTTTACTGCAATTAGTGTGCAGCAGAGCTTTCAAAAAGTGCCCAAATAATATACACGTCAATTCGAACGCATTTTGTATGCAAAGTAGCAATCCGAGGGCTATATAGGGCACTTCGCGATGCCTATCCATGTTCTACACCATGTCAATGTTACTATCATATCTTAGGGTTCGCCTAGAGCACAAGGAGCTGTGACCTTGAACGCGCCTTCATTCGTAGATTACTGCTTCACGATAGAAATGACGTACAAGTGAAAATGGATTTAGTTTTACTGCAATTAGCATGCAGCAGAGCTGCCAAATAATGCCCAGATAATATATGCGTTAATTCGAATGCGTTTTGTAAACAAAACAGCAATCCGTGGGCAATATAAGGCACTTCGCGATGTCTATCCATGTTCTATACCATGCCAATGTAACTATCATATCTTAGCGTTCGCATAGAGCTCCTAGAGTTGTGACCTTGAACGCTCCTTCATAAGTAGATAACTCCTACACGATATGAAAGACGTACAATAGAAAACGGACTAAGTTTTACTGCAATTAGCATTCAGCAAAGCTGCCTAATAATGCCCAGATGATATACACGAAAATTCGAATGCGTTTTGTAAACAAAGCAGCAATCCGTGGGCTATTAAGGACACTTCGCGATGCCTATCCTCTTTCTATACCATGCCATTGAAACTACCATATCTTAGCGTTTGCATACAGCACCTAGAGTTGTGACCTTGAACGCTCCTTAATATGTAGATAACTCCTACACGATAGAAAAGACGTTCAAGAGAAAACGGTCTAAGTTTTACAGCAATTAATATTCAGCAGAGGTTTCAAAAAGTGCCCAAATAATATACACGTCAATTCGAAAGCGTTTTGTACGCAAAGTAGCAATCCGCGGGCTATATAAGGCACTTCGCTATTTCTATCCATGTTCTATACCATGCCAATGTAACTATCATATCTTAGCGTTCGCATACAGCACCTAGCGTTGTGACCTTGAACGCTCCTTCATAAGTAGATAACTCCTACACGATAGAAAAGACGTTCAAGGGAAAACGGTCTAAGTTTTACTGCAATTAGTATGCAGCAGAGCTTTCAAAAAGAGCCCAAATAATATATACGTTAATTCGAACGCGTTTTGTACGCAAAGTAGCAATCCGCGGGCTATATAAGGCACTTTGCGATGTCCATCCATATTCTATACCATGTCAATGTTACTATCATATCTTAGGGTTCGCATAGAGCAATTAGAGCTGTGACCTTGAACAGGCCTTCATAAGTAGATAACTCCTACACGATAGAAAAGACGTTCAAGAGAAAACGGTCTAAGTTTTACTGCAATTAGTATGCAGCAGAGCTTTCAAAAAGTGCCCAAATAATATACACGTCAATTCGAACGCATTTTGTACGCAAAGTAGCAATCCGCGGGCTATATAAGGCACTTCGAGATGCCTATCCATGTTCTACACCATGTCAATGTTACTGTCATATCTTAGGGTTCGCATAGAGCACAAGGAGCTGTGACCTTGAACGCGCCTTCATTCGTAGATTACTGCTACACGATAGAAAAGACGTACAAGTAAAAATGGATTTAGTTTTACTGCAATTAGCATGCAGCAGAGATGCCAAATAATGTCCAGATAATATACGCGTTAATTCGAATACGTTTTGTAAACAAAGCAGCAATCCGTGGGCTATTGAGGACACTTAGCGATGCCTTTCCATGTTCTACAGCATGTCAATGTTACTATCATATCTTAGGGTTCGCATAGAGCACAAGGAGCTGTGACCTTGATCGCGCCTTCATTCGTAGATTACTGCTACACGATAGAAAAGACGTACAAGTGAAAATGGATTTAGTTTTACTGCAATTAGCGTGCAGCAGAGCTGCCAAATAATGCCCAGATGATATACGCGTTAATTCGAATGCGTTTTGTAAACAAAGCAGCAATCCGTGGGCTATTGAGGACACTTAGCGATGCCTTTCCATGTTCTACAGCATGTCAATGTTACTATCATATCTTAGGGTTCGCATAGAGCACAAGGAGCTGTGACCTTGATCGCGCCTTCATTCGTAGATTACTGCTACACGATAGAAAAGACGTACAAGTGAAAATGGATTTAGTTTTACTGCAATTAGCGTGCAGCAGAGCTGCCAAATAATGCCCAGATAATATACAAGTTAATTCGAATGCGTTTTGTAAACAAAGCAGCAATCCGTGAGCTATTAAGGACACTTCGCGATGCCTATCCATATTCTATACCATGCCATTGTAACTACCATATCTTAGCGTTTGCATACAGCACCTAGAGTTGTGACCTTGAACGCTCCTTCATAAGTAGATAACTCCTACACGATAGAAAAGACGTTCAAGAGAAAACGGTCTAAGTTTCACAGCAATTAGTATGCAGCAGAGCTTTCAGAAAATGCCCAAATAATATACACGTAAATTCGAACGCGTTTTGTACGCAAAGTAGCAATCCGCGGGCAATATAAGGCACTTCGCGAAGTCTATCCATGTTCTATACACTGCCAATGTAACTATCATATCTTAGCGTCCGCATACAGCATCTAGAGTTGTGACCTTGAACGCTCCTTCATAAGTAGATAACTCCTACACGATAGAAAAGACGTTCAAGAGAAAACGGTCTAAGTTTTACTGCAATTAGTATGCAGCAGAGCTTTCAAAATGTGCCCAAATAATATACAGGTCAATTCGAACGCGTTTTGTAAGCAAAGTAGCAATCCGCGGACAATATAAGGCACTTCACGATGTCTATCCATATTCTATACCATGCCAATGTAACTATCATATCTTAGCGTTCGCATACAGCAACTAGATTTGTGCCTTGAACGCTCCTTCATATGTAGATAACTCCTACACGATAGAAAAGGTTTTCAAGAGAAAACGGTCTAAGTTTTACAGCAATTAATATTCATCAGAGCTTTCAAAAAGAGCCCAAATAATATATACGTTAATTCGAACGCGCTTTGTACGCGAAGTAGCAATCCGCGGGCTATATAAGGCACTTTGCGATGTCCATCCATGTTCTATACCATGCCAATGTAACTATCATATCTTAGCGTTCGCATAAAGCATCTAGAGTTGTGACCTTGAACGCTCCTTCATAAGTAGATAACTCCTACACGATAGAAAAGACGTTCAAGAGAAAACGGTCGAAGTTTCACTGCAATTAGTATGCAGCAGAGCTTTCAGAAAATGCCCAAATAATATACACGTTAATTCGAACGCGTTTTGTACGCAAAGTAGCAATCCGCGGGAAATATAAGGCACTTCGCGATGTCTATCCATGTTCTATACCATGCCAATGTAACTATCATTTCTTAGCGTTCGCATACAGCATCTAGAGTTGTGACCTTGAACGCTCCTTCATTAGTAGATAACTCCTACACGATATAAAAGACGTACAATAGAAAACGGACAAAGTTTTACTGCAATTAGCATGCAGCAGAGCTGCCTAATAATGCCCAGATGATATACACGAAAATTCGAATGCTTTTGTAAACAAAGCAGCAATCCGTGGGCTATTAAGGACACTTCGCGATGCCTATCCATTTTCTATACCATGCCATTGTAACTACCATATCTTAGCGTTCGCATACAGCACCTAGAGCTGTGACCTTGAACGCTCCTTCATATGTAGATAACTCCTACACGATAGAAAAGACGTTCAAGAGAAAACGGTCTAAGTTTTACAGCAATTAATATTCAGCAGAGCTTTCAAAAAGTGCCCAAATAATATACACGTTAATTCGAACGCGTTTTGTACGCAAAGTAGCAATCCGCGGGCTATATAAGGCACTTTGCGATGTACATCCATGTTCTATACCATGTCAATGTTACTATCATATCTTAGGGTTCGCATAGAGCAATTAGAGCTGTGACCTTGAACGGTCCTTCATAAGTAGATAACTCCTACACGATAGAAAAGACGTTCAAGAGAAAACGGTCTAAGTTTTACTGCAATTAGTATGCAGCAGAGCTTTCAAAAAGCGCCCAAATAATATACACGTCAATTCGAAAGCGTTTTGTACGCAAAGTAGCAATCCGCGGGCTATATAAGGCACTTCGCTATTTCTATCCATGTTCTATACCATGCCAATGTAACTATCATATCTTAGCGTTCGCATACAGCACCTAGCGTTGTGACCTTGAACGCTCCTTCATAAGTAGATAACTCCTACACGATAGAAAAGACGTTCAAGGGAAAACGGTCTAAGTTTTACTGCAATTAGTATGCAGCAGAGCTTTCAAAAAGAGCCCAAATAATATATACGTTAATTCGAACGCGTTTTGTACGCAAAGTAGCAATCCGCGGGCTATATAAGGCACTTTGCGATGTCCATCCATGTTCTATACCATGTCAATGTTACTATCATATCTTAGGGTTCGCATAGAGCAATTAGAGCTGTGACCTTGAACGGTCCTTCATAAGTAGATAACTCCTACACGATAGAAAAGACGTTCAAGAGAAAACGGTCTAAGTTTTACTGCAATTAGTATGCAGCAGAGCTTTCAAAAAGTGCCCAAATAATGTACACGTCAATTCGAATGCATT
Source organism: Tetropium fuscum (assembly GCA_964058915.1). Lineage (NCBI taxonomy): Eukaryota > Metazoa > Arthropoda > Insecta > Coleoptera > Cerambycidae > Tetropium > Tetropium fuscum. The sequence continues at coordinate 501,664 of CAXKVY010008208.1, forward strand.
TTGTACGCAAAGTAGCAATCCGCGGGCTATATAAGGCACTTTGCGATGTCCATCCATGTTCTATACCATGTCAATGTTACTATCATATCTTAGGGTTCGCATAGAGCAATTAGAGCTGTGACCTTGAACGGTCCTTCATAAGTAGATAACTCCTACACGATAGAAAAGACGTTCAAGAGAAAACGGTCTAAGTTTCACAGCAATTAGTATGCAGCAGAGCTTTCAGAAAATGCCCAAATAATATACACGTAAATTCGAACGCGTTTTGTACGCAAAGTAGCAATCCGCGGGCAATATAAGGCACTTCGCGAAGTCTATCCATGTTCTATACACTGCCAATGTAACTATCATATTTTAGCGTCCGCATACAGCATCTAGAGTTGTGACCTTGAACGCTCCTTCATAAGTAGATAACTCCTACACGATAGAAAAGACGTTCAAGAGAAAACGGTCTAAGTTTTACTGCAATTAGTATGCAGCAGAGCTTTCAAAATGTGCCCAAATAATATACAGGTCAATTCGAACGCGTTTTGTACGCAAAGTAGCAATCCGCGGACAATATAAGGCACTTCACGATGTCTATCCATATTCTATACCATGCCAATGTAACTATCATATCTTAGCGTTCGCATACAGCAACTAGATTTGTGCCTTGAACGCTCCTTCATATGTAGATAACTCCTACACGATAGAAAAGCCGTTCAAGAGAAAACGGTCTAAGTTTTACTGCAATTAGTATGCAGCAGAGCTTTCAAAAAGTGCCCAAATAATATACACGTCAATTCGAAAGCGTTTTGTACGCAAAGTAGCAATCCGCGGGCTATATAAGGCACTTCGCTATTTCTATCCATGTTCTATACCATGGCAATGTAACTATCATATCTTAGCGTTCGCATACAGCACCTAGCGTTGTGACTTTGAACGCTCCTTCATAAGTAGATAACTCCTACACGATAGAAAAGACGTTCAAGGGAAAACGGTCTAAGTTTTACTGCAATTAGTATGCAGCAGAGCTTTCAAAAAGAGCCCAAATAATATATACGTTAATTCGAAAGCGTTTTGTACGCAAAGTAGCAATCCGCGGGCTATATAAGGCACTTTGCGATGTCCATCCATGTTCTATACCATGTCAATGTTACTATCATATCTTAGGGTTCTAATAGAGCAATTAGAGCTGTGACCTTGAAAGGTCCTTCATAAGTAGATAACTCCTACACGATAGAAAAGACGATCAAGAGAAAACGGTCTAAGTTTTACTGCAATTAATATGCAGCAGAGCTTTCAAAAAGAGCCCAAATAATATATACGTTAATTCGAACGCGTTTTGTATGCAAAGTAGCAATCCGCGGGCTATATAAGGCACTTTGCGATGTCCATCCATGTTCTATACCATGTCAATGTTACTATCATATCTTAGGGTTCGCATAGAGCAATTAGAGCTGTGACCTTGAACGGTCCTTCATAAGTAGATAACTCCTACACGATAGAAAAGACATTCAAGAGAAAACGGTCTAAGTTTTACTGCAATTAGTATGCAGCAGAGCTTTCAGAAAGTGCCCAAATAATATACACGTTAATTCGAACGCGTTTTGTACGCAAAGTAGCAGTCCGCGGGCAATATAAGGCACTTCGCGATGTCTATCCATGTTCTATACCATGCCAATGTAACTATCATATCTTAGCGTTCGCATACAGCATCTAGAGTTGTGACCTTGAACGCTCCTTCATAAGTAGATAACTCCTACACGATAGAAGAGACGTTCAAGAGAAAACGGTCTAAGTTTTACTGCAATTAGTATGCAGCAGAGCTTTCAAAAAGTGCCCAAATAATATACACGTCAATTCGAAAGCGTTTTGTAAGTAAAGTAGCAATCCGCGGGCTATTTAAGGCACTTCGCTATTTCTATCCATGTTCTATACCAGGCCAATGTAACTATCATATCTTAGCGTTCGCATACAGCACCTAGCGTTGTGACCTTGAACGCTCCTTCATAAGTAGATAACTTCTACGCGATAGAAAAGACGTTCAAGGGAAAACGGTCTAAGTTTTACTGCAATTAGTATGCAGCAGAGCTATCAAAAAGAGCCCAAATAATATATACGTTAATTCGAACGCGTTTTGTACGCAAAGTAGCAATCCGCGGGCTATATAAGGCACTTTGCGATGTCCATCCATGTTCTATACCATGTCAATGTTACTATCATATCTTAGGGTTCGCATAGAGCAATTAGAGCTGTGACCTTGAAAGGTCCTTCATAAGTAGATAACTCCTACACGATAGAAAAGACGTTCAAGAGAAAACGGTCTAAGTTTTACTGCAATTAGTATGCAGCAGAGCTTTCAAAAAGAGCCCAAATAATATATACGTTAATTCGAACGCGTTTTGTATGCAAAGTAGCAATCCGCGGGCTATATAAGGCACTTTGCGATGTCCATCCATGTTCTATACCATGTCAATGTTACTATCATATCTTAGGGTTCGCATAGAGCAATTAGAGCTGTGACCTTGAACGGTCCTTCATAAATAGATAACTCCTACATGATAGAAAAGACGTTCAAGAGAAAACGGTCTAAGTTTTACTGCAATTAGTATGCAGCAGAGCTATCAGAAAGTGCCCAAATAATATACACGTTAATTCGAACGCGTTTTGTACGCAAAGTAGCATTCCGCGGGCAATATAAGGCACTTGGAGATGTCTATCCATGTTCTATACCATGCCAATGTAACTATCATATCTTAGCGTTCGCATAGAGCTCCTAGAGTTGTGACCTTGAACGCTCCTTCATAAGTAGATATCTCCTACACGATATAAAAGACGTACAATAGAAAACGGACTAAGTTTTACTCCAATTAGCATTCAGCAGAGCTGCCTAATAATGCCCAGATGATATACACGAAAATTCGAATGCGTTTTGTAAACAAAGCAGCAATCCGTGGGCTATTAAGGACACTTCGCGATGCCTATCCTTTTTCTATACCATGCCATTGAAACTACCATATCTTGGCGTTTGTATACAGCACCTAGAGTTGTGACCTTGAACGCTCCTTCATATGTAGATAATTCTTACACGATAGAAAATACGTTCAAGAGAAAACGGTCTATGTTTTACTGCAATTAGTATGCAGCAGAGCTTTCAGAAAGTGCCCAAATAATATACACGTTAATTCGAACGCGTTTTGTACGCAAAGTAGCAATCCGCGGGCAATATAAGGCACTTCGCGATGTCTATCCATGTTCTATACCATGCCAATGTAACTATCATATCTTAGCGTTCGCATACAGCATTAGAGTTGTGACCTTGAACGCTCCTTCATAAGTAGATAACTCCTACACGATAGAAGAGACGTTCAAGAGAAAACGGTCTAAGTTTCACTGCAATTAGTATGCAGCAGAGCTTTCAAAAAGTGCCCAAATAATATACACGTCAATTCGAAAGCGTTTTGTACGCAAAGTAGCAATCCGCGGACTATATAAGGCACTTCGCGATGCCTATCCATGTTCTACACCATGTCAATGTTACTATCATATCTTAGGGTTCGCATAGAGCACAAGGAGCTGTGACCTTGAACGCGCCTTCATTCGTAGATTACTGCTACACGATAGAAGAGACGTACAAGTGAAAATGGATTTAGTTTTACTGCAATTAGCATGCAGCAGAGCTGCCAAATAATGCCCAGATAATATACGCGTTAATTCGAATGCGTTTTGTAAACAAAGCAGCAATCCGTGGGCTATTGAGGACACTTAGAGATGCCTTTCCATGTTCTACAGCATGTCAATGTTACTATCATATCTTAGGGTTCGCATAGAGCACAAGGAGCTGTGACCTTGAACGCTCCTTCATTCGTGGATTACTGCCACACGATAGAAAAGACGTACAAGTGAAAATGGATTTAGTTTTACTGCAATTAGCATGCAGCGGAGCTGCCAAATAATGCCCAGATAATATACAAGTTAATTCGAATGCGTTTTGTAAACAAAGCAGCAATCCGTGAGCTATTAAGGACACTTCGCGATGCCTATCCATATTCTATACCATGCCATTGTAACTACCATATCTTAGCGTTTGCATACAGCACCTAGAGTTGTGACCTTGAACGCTCCTTCATAAGTAGATAACTCCTACACGATAGAAAAGACGTTCAAGAGAAAACGGTCTAAGTTTTACTGCAATTAGTATGCAGCAGAGCTTTCAAAATGTGCCCAAATAATATACACGTCAATTCGAACGCGTTTTGTACGCAAAGTAGCAATCCGCGGACAATATAAGGCACTTCACGATGTCTATTTATATTCTATACCATGCCAATGTAACTATCATATCTTAGCGTTCGCATACAGCAACTAGATTTGTGCCTTGAACGCTCCTTCATATGTAGATAACTCCTACACGATAGAAAAGGTTTTCAAGAGAAAACGGTCTAAGTTTTACAGCAATTAATATTCATCAGAGCTTTCAAAAAGAGCCCAAATAATATATACGTTAATTCGAACGCGCTTTGTACGCAAAGTAGCAATCCGCGGGCTATATAAGGCACTTTGCGATGTCCATCCATGTTCTATACCATGCCAATGTAACTATCATATTTTAGCGTTCGCATACAGCATCTAGAGTTGTGACCTTGAACGCTCCTTCATAAGTAGATAACTCCTACACGATAGAAAAGCCGTTCAAGAGAAAACGGTCTAAGTTTTACTGCAATTAGTATGCAGCAGAGCTTTCAAAAAGTGCCCAAATAATATACACGTCAATTCGAAAGCGTTTTGTACGCAAAGTAGCAATCCGCGGGCTATATAAGGCACTTCGCTATTTCTATCCATGTTCTATACCATGCCAATGTAACTATCATATCTTAGCGTTCGCATACAGCACCTAGCGTTGTGACTTTGAACGCTACTTCATAAGTAGATAACTCCTACACGATAGAAAAGACGTTCAAGGGAAAACGGTCTTAGTTTTACTGCAATTAGTATGCAGCAGAGCTTTCAAAAAGAGCCCAAATAATATACACGTTAATTCGAACGCGTTTTGTACGCAAAGTAGCAATCCGCGGGCTATATAAGGCACTTCGCGATGTCTATCCATGTTCTATACCATGCCAATGTAACTATCATATCTTAGCGTTCGCATACAGCATCTAGAGTTGTGACCTTGAACGCTCCTTCATAAGTAGATAACTCCTACACGATAGAAGAGACGTTCAAGAGAAAACGGTCTAAGTTTTACTGCAATTAGTATGCAGCAGAGCTTTCAAAAAGTGCGCAAATAATATACACGTCAATTCGAAAGCGTTTTGTACGCAAAGTAGCAATCCGCGGGCTATATAAGGCACTTCGCTATTTCTATCCATGTTCTATACCATGCCAATTTAACTATCATATTTTAGCGTTCGCATACAGCACCTAGCGTTGTGACCTTGAACGCTCCTTCATAAGTAGATAACTCGTACACGATAGAAAAGACGTTCAAGGGAAAACGGTCTATGCTTTACTGCAATTAGTATGCAGCAGAGCTTTCAAAAAGAGCCCAAATAATATATACGTTAATTCGAACGCGTTTTGTACGCAAAGTAGCAATCCGCGGGCTATATAAGGCACTTTGCGATGTCCATCCATGTTCTATACCATGTCAATGTTACTATCATATCTTAGGGTTCGCATAGAGCAATTAGAGCTGTGACCTTGAACGGTCCTTCATAAGTAGATAACTCCTACACGATAGAAAAGACGTTCAAGAGAAAACGGTCTAAGTTTTACTGCAATTAGTATGCAGCAGAGCTTTCAGAAAGTGCCCAAATAATATACACGTTAATTCGAACGCGTTTTGTACGCAAAGTAGCAATCCGCGGGCAATATAAGGCACTTCGCGATGTCTATCCATGTTCTATACCATGCCAATGTAACTATCATATCTTAGCGTTCGCATAGAGCTCCTAGAGTTGTGACCTTGAACGCTCCTTCATAAGTAGATATCTCCTACACGATATAAAAGACGTACAATAGAAAACGGACTAAGTTTTACTGCAATTAGCATTCAGCAGAGCTGCCCAGATGCCCAGATGATATACACGAAAATTCGAATGCGTTTTGTAAACAAAGCAGCAATCCGTGGGCTATTAAGGACACTTCGCGATGCCTATCCTTTTTCTATACCATGCCATTGAAACTACCATATCTTAGCGTTTGCATACAGCACCTAGAGTTGTGACCTTGAACGCTCCTTCATATGTAGATAACTCCTACACGATAGAAAAGACGTTCAAGGGAAAACGGTCTAAGTTTTACAGCAATTAATATTCAGCAGAGCTTTCAAAAAGTGCCCAAATAATATACACGTTAATTCGAACGCGTTTTGTACGCAAAGTAGCAATCCGCGGGCTATATAAGGCACTTTGCGATGTCCATCCATGTTCTATACCATGTCAATGTTACTATCATATCTTAGGGTTTGCATAGAGCAATTAGAGCTGTGACCTTGAACGGTCCTTCATAAGTAGATAACTCCTACACGATAGAAAAGACGTTCAAGAGAAAACGGTCTAAGTTTTACTGCAATTAATATGCAGCAGAGCTTTCAAAAAGAGCCCAAATAATATATACGTTAATTCGAACGCGTTTTGTATGCAAAGTAGCAATCCGCGGGCTATATAAGGCACTTCGCTATTTCTATCCATGTTCTATACCATGCCAATGTAACTATCATATCTTAGCGTTCGCATACAGCACCTAGCGTTGTGACTTTGAATGCTCCTTCATAAGTAGATAACTCCTACACGATAGAAAAGACGTTCAAGGGAAAACGGTCTAAGTTTTACTGCAATTAGTATGCAGCAGAGCTTTCAAAAAGAGCCCAAATAATATATACGTTAATTCGAAAGCGTTTTGTACGCAAAGTAGCAATCCGCGGGCTGTATAAGGCACTTTGCGATGTCCATCCATGTTCTATACCATGTCAATGTTACTATCATATCTTAGGGTTCTAATAGAGCAATTAGAGCTGTGACCTTGAAAGGTCCTTCATAAGTAGATAACTTCTACACGATAGAAAAGACGTTCAAGAGAAAACGGTCTAAGTTTTACTGCAATTAAAATGCAGCAGAGCTTTCAAAAAGAGCCCAAATAATATATACGTTAATTCGAACGCGTTTTGTATGCAAAGTAGCAATCCGCGGGCTATATAAGGCACTTTGCGATGTCCATCCATGTTCTATACCATGTCAATGTTACTATCATATCTTAGGGTTCGCATAGAGCAATTAGAGCTGTGACCTTGAACGGTCCTTCATAAGTAGATAACTCCTACACGATAGAAAAGACATTCAAGAGAAAACGGTCTAAGTTTTACTGCAATTAGTATGCAGCAGAGCTTTCAGAAAGTGCCCAAATAATATACACGTTAATTCGAACGCGTTTTGTACGCAAAGTAGCAATCCGCGGGCAATATAAGGCACTTCGCGATGTCTATCCATGTTCTATACCATGCCAATGTAACTATCATATCTTAGCGTCCGCATACAGCATCTAGAGTTGTGACCTTGAACGCTCCTTCATAAGTAGATAACTCCTACACGATAGAAAATACGTTCAAGAGAAAACGGTCTAAGTTTTACTGCAATTAGTATGCAGCAGAGCTTTCAAAAAGTGCCTAATCAATATACACGTCAATTCGAACGCGTTTTGTACGCAAAGTAGCAATCCGCGGGCAATATAAGGCACTTCACGATGTCTATCCATGTTCTATACCATGCCAATGTAACTATCATATCTTAGCGTTCGCATACAGCAACTAGAGTTGTGACCTTGAACGCTCCTTCATAAGTAGATAACTCCTACACAATAGAAAAGACGTATAAGTGAAAATGGATTTAGTTTTACTGCAATAAGCATGCAGCAGAGCTGCCAAATAATGCCCAGATAATATACGCGTTAATTCGAATGCGTTTTGTAAACAAAGCAGCAATCCGTGGGCTATTAAGGACACTTCGCGATGCCTATCCATATTCTATACCATGCCATTGTAACTACCATATCTTAGCGTTTGCATACAGCACCTAGAGTTCTGACCTTGAACGCTCCTTCATAAGTAGATAACTCCTACACGATAGAAAAGACGTTCAAGAGAAAACGGTATAAGTTTCACTGCAATTAGTATGCAGCAGAGCTTTCAGAAAATGCCCAAATAATATACACGTTAATTCGAACGCGTTTTGTACGCAAAGTAGCAATCCGCGGGCAATATAAGGCACTTCGCGATGTCTATCCATGTTCTATACACTGCCAATGTAACTATCATATCTTAGCGTCCGCATACAGCATCTAGAGTTGTGACCTTGAACGCTCCTTCATAAGTAGATAACTCCTACACGATAGAAAAGACGTTCAAGAGAAAACGGTCTAAGTTTTACTGCAATTAGTATGCAGCAGAGCTTTCAAAAAGTGCCCAAATAATATACACGTCAATTCGAAAGCGTTTTGTACGCAAAGTAGAAATCCGCGGGCTATATAAGGCACTTCGCTATTTCTATCCATATTCTATACCATGCCATTGTAACTACCATATCTTAGCGTTTGCATACAGCACCTAGAGTTGTGACCTTGAACGCTCCTTCATAAGTAGATAACTCCTACACGATATAAAAGACGTACAATAGAAAACGGACAAAGTTGTACTGCAATTAGCATGCAGCAGAGCTGCCTAATAATGCCCAGATGATATACACAAAAATTCGAATGCTTTTGTAAACAAAACAGCAATCCGTGGGCTATTAAGGACACTTCGCGATGCCTATCCATTTTCTATACCATGCCATTGTAACTACCATATCTTAGCGTTCGTATACAGCACCTAGAGCTGTGACCTTGAACTCTCCTTCATAATTAGATAACTCCTACACGATAGAAAAGACGTTCAAGAGAAAACGGTCTAAGTTTTACTGCAATTAATATTCAGCAGAGCTTTCAAAAAGTGCCCAAATAATATAAACGTTAATTCGAACGCGTTTTGTACGCAAAGTAGCAATCCGCGGGCTATATAAGGCACTTCGCTATTTCTATCCATGTTCTATACCATGCCAATGTAATTATCATATCTTAGCGTTCGCATACAGCACCTAGAGTTGTGACCTTGAACGCTCCTTCATAAGTAGATAACTCCTACACAATAGAGAAGACGTTCAAGGGAAAACGGTCTAAGTTTTACTGCAATTAGTGTGCAGCAGAGCTTTCAAAAAGTGCCCAAATAATATACACGTCAATTCGAACGCATTTTGTATGCAAAGTAGCAATCCGAGGGCTATATAGGGCACTTCGCGATGCCTATCCATGTTCTACACCATGTCAATGTTACTATCATATCTTAGGGTTCGCCTAGAGCACAAGGAGCTGTGACCTTGAACGCGCCTTCATTCGTAGATTACTGCTTCACGATAGAAATGACGTACAAGTGAAAATGGATTTAGTTTTACTGCAATTAGCATGCAGCAGAGCTGCCAAATAATGCCCAGATAATATATGCGTTAATTCGAATGCGTTTTGTAAACAAAACAGCAATCCGTGGGCAATATAAGGCACTTCGCGATGTCTATCCATGTTCTATACCATGCCAATGTAACTATCATATCTTAGCGTTCGCATAGAGCTCCTAGAGTTGTGACCTTGAACGCTCCTTCATAAGTAGATAACTCCTACACGATATGAAAGACGTACAATAGAAAACGGACTAAGTTTTACTGCAATTAGCATTCAGCAAAGCTGCCTAATAATGCCCAGATGATATACACGAAAATTCGAATGCGTTTTGTAAACAAAGCAGCAATCCGTGGGCTATTAAGGACACTTCGCGATGCCTATCCTCTTTCTATACCATGCCATTGAAACTACCATATCTTAGCGTTTGCATACAGCACCTAGAGTTGTGACCTTGAACGCTCCTTAATATGTAGATAACTCCTACACGATAGAAAAGACGTTCAAGAGAAAACGGTCTAAGTTTTACAGCAATTAATATTCAGCAGAGGTTTCAAAAAGTGCCCAAATAATATACACGTCAATTCGAAAGCGTTTTGTACGCAAAGTAGCAATCCGCGGGCTATATAAGGCACTTCGCTATTTCTATCCATGTTCTATACCATGCCAATGTAACTATCATATCTTAGCGTTCGCATACAGCACCTAGCGTTGTGACCTTGAACGCTCCTTCATAAGTAGATAACTCCTACACGATAGAAAAGACGTTCAAGGGAAAACGGTCTAAGTTTTACTGCAATTAGTATGCAGCAGAGCTTTCAAAAAGAGCCCAAATAATATATACGTTAATTCGAACGCGTTTTGTACGCAAAGTAGCAATCCGCGGGCTATATAAGGCACTTTGCGATGTCCATCCATATTCTATACCATGTCAATGTTACTATCATATCTTAGGGTTCGCATAGAGCAATTAGAGCTGTGACCTTGAACGGGCCTTCATAAGTAGATAACTCCTACACGATAGAAAAGACGTTCAAGAGAAAACGGTCTAAGTTTTACTGCAATTAGTATGCAGCAGAGCTTTCAAAAAGTGCCCAAATAATATACACGTCAATTCGAACGCATTTTGTACGCAAAGTAGCAATCCGCGGGCTATATAAGGCACTTCGAGATGCCTATCCATGTTCTACACCATGTCAATGTTACTGTCATATCTTAGGGTTCGCATAGAGCACAAGGAGCTGTGACCTTGAACGCGCCTTCATTCGTAGATTACTGCTACACGATAGAAAAGACGTACAAGTAAAAATGGATTTAGTTTTACTGCAATTAGCATGCAGCAGAGCTGCCAAATAATGTCCAGATAATATACGCCTTAATTCGAATACGTTTTGTAAACAAAGCAGCAATCCGTGGGCTATTGAGGACACTTAGCGATGCCTTTCCATGTTCTACAGCATGTCAATGTTACTATCATATCTTAGGGTTCGCATAGAGCACAAGGATCTGTGACCTTGATCGCGCCTTCATTCGTAGATTACTGCTACACGATAGAAAAGACGTACAAGTGAAAATGGATTTAGTTTTACTGCAATTAGCGTGCAGCAGAGCTGCCAAATAATGCCCAGATGATATACGCGTTAATTCGAATGCGTTTTGTAAACAAAGCAGCAATCCGTGGGCTATTGAGGACACTTAGCGATGCCTTTCCATGTTCTACAGCATGTCAATGTTACTATCATATCTTAGGGTTCGCATAGAGCACAAGGAGCTGTGACCTTGATCGCGCCTTCATTCGTAGATTACTGCTACACGATAGAAAAGACGTACAAGTGAAAATGGATTTAGTTTTACTGCAATTAGCGTGCAGCAGAGCTGCCAAATAATGCCCAGATAATATACAAGTTAATTCGAATGCGTTTTGTAAACAAAGCAGCAATCCGTGAGCTATTAAGGACACTTCGCGATGCCTATCCATATTCTATACCATGCCATTGTAACTACCATATCTTAGCGTTTGCATACAGCACCTAGAGTTGTGACCTTGAACGCTCCTTCATAAGTAGATAACTCCTACACGATAGAAAAGACGTTCAAGAGAAAACGGTCTAAGTTTCACAGCAATTAGTATGCAGCAGAGCTTTCAGAAAATGCCCAAATAATATACACGTAAATTCGAACGCGTTTTGTACGCAAAGTAGCAATCCGCGGGCAATATAAGGCACTTCGCGAAGTCTATCCATGTTCTATACACTGCCAATGTAACTATCATATCTTAGCGTCCGCATACAGCATCTAGAGTTGTGACCTTGAACGCTCCTTCATAAGTAGATAACTCCTACACGATAGAAAAGACGTTCAAGAGAAAACGGTCTAAGTTTTACTGCAATTAGTATGCAGCAGAGCTTTCAAAATGTGCCCAAATAATATACAGGTCAATTCGAACGCGTTTTGTACGCAAAGTAGCAATCCGCGGACAATATAAGGCACTTCACGATGTCTATCCATATTCTATACCATGCCAATGTAACTATCATATCTTAGCGTTCGCATACAGCAACTAGATTTGTGCCTTGAACGCTCCTTCATATGTAGATAACTCCTACACGATAGAAAAGGTTTTCAAGAGAAAACGGTCTAAGTTTTACAGCAATTAATATTCAGCAGAGCTTTCAAAAAGAGCCCAAATAATATATACGTTAATTCGAACGCGCTTTGTACGCAAAGAAGCAATCCGCGGGCAATATAAGGCACTTTGCGATGTCCATCCATGTTCTATACCATGCCAATGTAACTATCATATCTTAGCGTTCGCATACAGCATCTAGAGTTGTGACCTTGAACGCTCCTTCATAAGTAGATAACTCCTACACGATAGAAAAGCCGTTCAAGAGAAAACGGTCTAAGTTTTACTGCAATTAGTATGCAGCAGAGCTTTCAAAAAGTGCCCAAATAATATACACGTCAATTCGAAAGCGTTTTGTACGCAAAGTAGCAATCCGCGGGCTATATAAGGCACTTCGCTATTTCTATCCACGTTCTATACCATGCCAATGTAACTATCATATCTTAGCGTTCGCATACAGCACCTAGCGTTGTGACTTTGAACGCTCCTTCATAAGTAGATAACTCCTACACGATAGAAAAGACGTTCAAGGGAAAACGGTCTAAGTTTTACTGCAATTAGTATGCAGCAGAGCTTTCAAAAAGAGCCCAAATAATATATACGTTAATTCGAAAGCGTTTTGTACGCAAAGTAGCAATCCGCGGGCTATATAAGGCACTTTGCGATGTCCATCCATGTTCTATACCATGTCAATGTTACTATCATATCTTAGGGTTCTAATAGAGCAATTAGAGCTGTGACCTTGAAAGGTCTTTCATAAGTAGATAACTCCTACACGATAGAAAAGACGTTCAAGAGAAAACGGTCTTAGTTTTACTGCAATTAATATGCAGCAGAGCTTTCAAAAAGAGCCCAAATAATATATACGTTAAATCGAACGCGTTTTGTATGCAAAGTATCAATCCGCGGGCTATATAAGGCACTTTGCGATGTCCATCCATGTTCTATACCATGTCAATGTTACTATCATATCTTAGGGTTCGCATAGAGCAATTAGAGCTGTGACCTTGAACGGTCCTTCATAAGTAGATAACTCCTACACGATAGAAAAGACATTCAAGAGAAAACGGTCTAAGTTTTACTGCAATTAGTATGCAGCAGAGCTTTCAGAAAGTGCCCAAATAATATACACGTTAATTCGAACGCGTTTTGTACGCAAAGTAGCAGTCCGCGGGCAATATAAGGCACTTCGCGATGTCTATCCATGTTCTATACCATGCCAATGTAACTATCATATCTTAGCGTTCGCATACAGCATCTAGAGTTGTGACCTTGAACGCTCCTTCATAAGTAGATAACTCCTACACAATAGAAAAGACGTATGAGTGAAAATGGATTTAGTTTTACTGGAATAAGCATGCAGCAGAGCTGCCAAATAATGCCCAGATAATATACGCGTTAATTCGAATGCGTTTTGTAAACAAAGCAGCAATCCGTGGGCTATTAAGGACACTTCGCGATGCCTATCCATATTCTATATCATGCCATTGTAACTACCATATCTTAGCGTTTGCATACAGCACCTAGAGTTGTGACCTTGAACGCTCCTTCATAAGTAGATAACTCCTACACGATAGAAAAGACGTTCAAGAGAAAACGGTCTAAGTTTCACTGCAATTAGTATGCAGCAGAGCTTTCAGAAAATGCCCAAATAATATACACGTTAATTCGAACGCGTTTTGTACGCAAAGTAGCAATCCGCGGGCAATATAAGGCACTTCGCGATGTCTATCCATGTTCTATACCATGCCAATGTAACTATCATTTCTTAGCGTTCGCATACAGCATCTAGAGTTGTGACCTTGAACGCTCCTTCATTAGTAGATAACTCCTACACGATATAAAAGACGTACAATAGAAAACGGACAAAGTTTTACTGCAATTAGCATGCAGCAGAGCTGCCTAATAATGCCCAGATTATATACACGAAAATTCGAATGCTTTTGTAAACAAAGCAGCAATCCGTGGGCTATTAAGGACACTTCGCGATGCCTATCCATTTTCTATACCATGCCATTGTAACTACCATATCTTAGCGTTCGCTTACAGCACCTAGAGCTGTGACCTTGAACGCTCCTTCATATGTAGATAACTCCTACACGATAGAAAAGACGTTCAAGAGAAAACGGTCTAAGTTTTACAGCAATTAATATTCAGCAGAGCTTTCAAAAAGTGCCCAAATAATATACACGTTAATTCGAACGCGTTTTGTACGCAAAGTAGCAATCCGCGGGCTATATAAGGCACTTTGCGATGTCCATCCATGTTCTATACCATGTCAATGTTACTATCATATCTTAGGGTTCGCATAGAGCAATTAGAGCTGTGACCTTGAACGGTCCTTCATAAGTAGATAACTCCTACACGATAGAAAAGACGTTCAAGAGAAAACGGTCTAAGTTTTACTGCAATTAGCATGCAGCAGATCTTTCAAAAAGCGCCCAAATAATATACACGTCAATTCGAAAGCGTTTTGTACGCAAAGTAGCAATCCGCGGGCTATATAAGGCACTTCGCTATTTCTATCCATGTTCTATACCATGCCAATGTAACTATCATATCTTAGCGTTCGCATACAGCACCTAGCGTTGTGACCTTGAACGCTCCTTCATAAGTAGATAACTCCTACACGATAGAAAAGACGTTCAAGGGAAAACGGTCTAAGTTTTACTGCAATTAGTATGCAGCAGAGCTTTCAAAAAGAGCCCAAATAATATATACGTTAATTCGAACGCGTTTTGTACGCAAAGTAGCAATCCGCGGGCTATATAAGGCACTTTGCGATGTCCATCCATGTTCTATACCATGTCAATGTTACTATCATATCTTAGGGTTCGCATAGAGCAATTAGAGCTGTGACCTTGAACGGTCCTTCATAAGTAGATAACTCCGACACGATAGAAAAGACGTTCAAGAGAAAACGGTCTAAGTTTTACTGCAATTAGTATGCAGCAGAGCTTTCAAAAAGTGCCCAAATAATGTACACGTCAATTCGAACGCATTTTGTACGCAAAGTAGCAATCCGCGGGCTATATAAGGCACTTCGCGATGCCTATCCATGTTCTACACCATGTCAATGTTACTATCATATCTTAGGGTTCGCATAGAGCACAAGGAGCTGTGACCTTGAACGCGCCTTCATTCGTAGATTACTGCTACACGATAGAAAAGACGTACAAGTGAAAATGGATTTAGTTTTACTGCAATTAGCATGCAGCAGAGCTGCCAAATAATGCCCAGATAATATACGCGTTAATTCGAATGCGTTTTGTAAACAAAGCAGCAATCCGTGGGCTATTGAGGACACTTAGCGATGCCTTTCCATGTTCTACAGCATGTCAATGTTACTATCATATCTTAGGGTTCGCATAGAGCACAAAGAGCTGTGACCTTGAACGCTCCTTCATTCTTGGATTACTGCCACACGATAGAAAAGACGTACAAGTGAAAATGGATTTAGTTTTACTGCAATTAGCATGCAACGGAGTTGCCAAATAATGCCCAGATAATATACAAGTTAATTCGAATGCGTTTTGTAAACAAAGCAGCAATCCGTGAGCTATTAAGGACACTTCGCGATGCCTATCCATATTCTATACCATGCCATTGTAACTACCATATCTTAGCGTTCGCATACAGCACCTAGAGTTGTGACCTTGAACGCTCCTTCATAAGTAGATAACTCCTACACGATAGAAAAGACGTTCAAGGGAAAACGGTCTAAGTTTCACAGCAATTAGTATGCAGCAGAGCTTTCAGAAAATGCCCAAATAATATACACGTAAATTCGAACGCGTTTTGTACGCAAAGTAGCAATCCGCGGGCAATATAAGGCACTTCGCGAAGTCTATCCATGTTCTATACACTGCCAATGTAACTATCATATCTTAGCGTCCGCATACAGCATCTAGAGTTGTGACCTTGAACGCTCCTTCATAAGTAGATAACTCCTACACGATAGAAAAGACGTTCAAGAGAAAACGGTCTAAGTTTTACTGCAATTAGTATGCAGCAGAGCTTTCAAAATGTGCCCAAATAATATACAGGTCAATTCGAACGCGTTTTGTACGCAAAGTAGCAATCCGCGGACAATATAAGGCACTTCACGATGTCTATCCATATTCTATACCATGCCAATGTAACTATCATATCTTAGCGTTCGCATACAGCAACTAGATTTGTGCCTTGAACGCTCCTTCATATGTAGATAACTCCTACACGATAGAAAAGGTTTTCAAGAGAAAACGGTCTAAGTTTTACAGCAATTAATAATCAGCAGAGCTTTCAAAAAGAGCCCAAATAATATATACGTTAATTCGAACGCGCTTTGTACGCAAAGAAGCAATCCGCGGGCAATATAAGGCACTTTGCGATGTCCATCCATGTTCTATACCATGCCAATGTAACTATCATATCTTAGCGTTCGCATACAGCATCTAGAATTGTGACCTTGAACGCTCCTTCATAAGTAGATAACTCCTACACGATAGAAAAGCCGTTCAAGAGAAAACGGTCTAAGTTTTAGTGCAATTAGTATGCAGCAGAGCTTTCAAAAAGTGCCCAAATAATATACACGTCAATTCGAAAGCGTTTTGTACGCAAAGTAGCAATCCGCGGGCTATATAAGGCACTTCGCTATTTCTATCCACGTTCTATACCATGCCAATGTAACTATCATATCTTAGCGTTCGCATACAGCACCTAGCGTTGTGACTTTGAACGCTCCTTCATAAGTAGATAACTCCTACACGATAGAAAAGACGTTCAAGGGAAAACGGTCTAAGTTTTACTGCAATTAGTATGCAGCAGAGCTTTCAAAAAGAGCCCAAATAATATATACGTTAATTCGAAAGCGTTTTGTACGCAAAGTAGCAATCCGCGGGCTATATAAGGCACTTTGCGATGTCCATCCATGTTCTATACCATGTCAATGTTACTATCATATCTTAGGGTTCTAATAGAGCAATTAGAGCTGTGACCTTGAAAGGTCCTTCATAAGTAGATAACTCCTACACGATAGAAAAGACGTTCAAGAGAAAACGGTCTTAGTTTTACTGCAATTAATATGCAGCAGAGCTTTCAAAAAGAGCCCAAATAATATATACGTTAATTCGAACGCGTTTTGTATGCAAAGTAGCAATCCGCGGGCTATATAAGGCACTTTGCGATGTCCATCCATGTTCTATACCATGTCAATGTTACTATCATATCTTAGGGTTCGCATAGAGCAATTAGAGCTGTGACCTTGAACGGTCCTTCATAAGTAGATAACTCCTACACGATAGAAAAGACATTCAAGAGAAAACGGTCTAAGTTTTACTGCAATTAGTATGCAGCAGAGCTTTCAGAAAGTGCCCAAATAATATACACGTTAATTCGAACGCGTTTTGTACGCAAAGTAGCAGTCCGCGGGCAATATATGGCACTTCGCGATGTCTATCCATGTTCTATACCATGCCAATGTAACTATCATATCTTAGCGTTCGCATACAGCATCTAGAGTTGTGACCTTGAACGCTCCTTCATAAGTAGATAACTCCTACACAATAGAAAAGACGTATGAGTGAAAATGGATTTAGTTTTACTGGAATAAGCATGCAGCAGAGCTGCCAAATAATGCCCAGATAATATACGCGTTAATTCGAATGCGTTTTGTAAACAAAGCAGCAATCCGTGGGCTATTAAGGACACTTCGCGATGCCTATCCATATTCTATATCATGCCATTGTAACTACCATATCTTAGCGTTTGCATACAGCACCTAGAGTTGTGACCTTGAACGCTCCTTCATAAGTAGATAACTCCTACACGATAGAAAAGACGTTCAAGAGAAAACGGTCTAAGTTTCACTGCAATTAGTATGCAGCAGAGCTTTCAGAAAATGCCCAAATAATATACACGTTAATTCGAACGCGTTTTGTACGCAAAGTAGCAATCCGCGGGCAATATAAGGCACTTCGCGATGTCTATCCATGTTCTATACCATGCCAATGTAACTATCATTTCTTAGCGTTCGCATACAGCATCTAGAGTTGTGACCTTGAACGCTCCTTCATTAGTAGATAACTCCTACACGATATAAAAGACGTACAATAGAAAACGGACAAAGTTTTACTGCAATTAGCATGCAGCAGAGCTGCCTAATAATGCCCAGATTATATACACGAAAATTCGAATGCTTTTGTAAACAAAGCAGCAATCCGTGGGCTATTAAGGACACTTCGCGATGCCTATCCATTTTCTATACCATGCCATTGTAACTACCATATCTTAGCGTTCGCATACAGCACCTGGAGCTGTGACCTTGAACGCTCCTTCATATGTAGATAACTCCTACACGATAGAAAAGACGTTCAAGAGAAAACGGTCTAAGTTTTACAGCAATTAATATTCAGCAGAGCTTTCAAAAAGTGCCCAAATAATATACACGTTAATTCGAACGCGTTTTGTACGCAAAGTAGCAATCCGCGGGCTATATAAGGCACTTTGCGATGTCCATCCATGTCAATGTTACTATCATATCTTAGGGTTCGCATAGAGCAATTAGAGCTGTGACCTTGAACGGTCCTTCATAAGTAGATAACTCCTACACGATAGAAAAGACGTTCAAGAGAAAACGGTCTAAGTTTTACTGCAATTAGTATGCAGCAGAGCTTTCAAAAAGCGCCCAAATAATATACACGTCAATTCGAAAGCGTTTTGTACGCAAAGTAGCAATCCGCGGGCTATATAAGGCACTTCGCTATTTCTATCCATGTTCTATACCATGCCAATGTAACTATCATATCTTAGCGTTCGCATACAGCACCTAGCGTTGTGACCTTGAACGCTCCTTCATAAGTAGATAACTCCTACACGATAGAAAAGACGTTCAAGGGAAAACGGTCTAAGTTTTACTGCAATTAGTATGCAGCAGAGCTTTCAAAAAGAGCCCAAATAATATATACGTTAATTCGAAAGCGTTTTGTACGCAAAGTAGCAATCCGCGGGCTATATAAGGCACTTTGCGATGTCCATCCATGTTCTATACCATGTCAATGTTACTATCATATCTTAGGGTTCTAATAGAGCAATTAGAGCTGTGACCTTGAAAGGTCCTTCATAAGTAGATAACTCCTACACGATAGAAAAGACGTTCAAGAGAAAACGGTCTTAGTTTTACTGCAATTAATATGCAGCAGAGCTTTCAAAAAGAGCCCAAATAATATATACGTTAATTCGAACGCGTTTTGTATGCAAAGTAGCAATCCGCGGGCTATATAAGGCACTTTGCGATGTCCATCCATGTTCTATACCATGTCAATGTTACTATCATATCTTAGGGTTCGCATAGAGCAATTAGAGCTGTGACCTTGAACGGTCCTTCATAAGTAGATAACTCCTACACGATAGAAAAGACATTCAAGAGAAAACGGTCTAAGTTTTACTGCAATTAGTATGCAGCAGAGCTTTCAGAAAGTGCCCAAATAATATACACGTTAATTCGAACGCGTTTTGTACGCAAAGTAGCAGTCCGCGGGCAATATATGGCACTTCGCGATGTCTATCCATGTTCTATACCATGCCAATGTAACTATCATATCTTAGCGTTCGCATACAGCATCTAGAGTTGTGACCTTGAACGCTCCTTCATAAGTAGATAACTCCTACACAATAGAAAAGACGTATGAGTGAAAATGGATTTAGTTTTACTGGAATAAGCCTGCCAAATAATGCCCAGATAATATACGCGTTAATTCGAATGCGTTTTGTAAACAAAGCAGCAATCCGTGGGCTATTAAGGACACTTCGCGATGCCTATCCATATTCTATATCATGCCATTGTAACTACCATATCTTAGCGTTTGCATACAGCACCTAGAGTTGTGACCTTGAACGCTCCTTCATAAGTAGATAACTCCTACACGATAGAAAAGACGTTCAAGAGAAAACGGTCTAAGTTTCACTGCAATTAGTATGCAGCAGAGCTTTCAGAAAATGCCCAAATAATATACACGTTAATTCGAACGCGTTTTGTACGCAAAGTAGCAATCCGCGGGCAATATAAGGCACTTCGCGATGTCTATCCATGTTCTATACCATGCCAATGTAACTATCATTTCTTAGCGTTCGCATACAGCATCTAGAGTTGTGACCTTGAACGCTCCTTCATTAGTAGATAACTCCTACACGATATAAAAGACGTACAATAGAAAACGGACAAAGTTTTACTGCAATTAGCATGCAGCAGAGCTGCCTAATAATGCCCAGATTATATACACGAAAATTCGAATGCTTTTGTAAACAAAGCAGCAATCCGTGGGCTATTAAGGACACTTCGCGATGCCTATCCATTTTCTATACCATGCCATTGTAACTACCATATCTTAGCGTTCGCATACAGCACCTAGAGCTGTGACCTTGAACGCTCCTTCATATGTAGATAACTCCTACACGATAGAAAAGACGTTCAAGAGAAAACGGTCTAAGTTTTACAGCAATTAGTATGCAGCAGAGCTTTCAGAAAGTGCCCAAATAATATACACGTTAATTCGAACGCGTTTTGTACGCAAAGTAGCAATCCGCGGGCAATATAAGGCACTTCGCGATGTCTATCCATGTTCTATACCATGCCAATGTAACTATCATATCTTAGCGTTCGCATACAGCATTAGAGTTGTGACCTTGAACGCTCCTTCATAAGTAGATAACTCCTACACGATAGAAGAGACGTTCAAGAGAAAACGGTCTAAGTTTTACTGCAATTAGTATGCAGCAGAGCTTTCAAAAAGTGCCCAAATAATATACACGTCAATTCGAAAGCGTTTTGTACGCAAAGTAGCAATCCGCGGACTATATAAGGCACTTCGCGATGCCTATCCATGTTCTACACCATGTCAATGTTACTATCATATCTTAGGGTTCGCATAGAGCACAAGGAGCTGTGACCTTGAACGCGCCTTCATTCGTAGATTACTGCTACACGATAGAAAAGACGTAAAGTGAAAATGGATTTAGTTTTACTGCAATTAGCATGCAGCAGAGCTGCCAAATAATGCCCAGATAATATACGCGTTAATTCGAATGCGTTTTGTAAACAAAGCAGCAATCCGTGAGCTATTGAGGACACTTCGCGATGCCTATCCATATTCTATACCATGCCATTGAAACTACCATATCTTAGCGTTTGCATACAGCACCAAGAGTTGTGACCTTGAACGCTCCTTAATATGTAGATAACTCCTACACGATAGAAAAGACGTTCAAGAGAAAACGGTCTAAGTTTTACAGCAATTAATATTCAGCAGAGGTTTCAAAAAGTGCCCAAATAATATACACGTCAATTCGAAAGCGTTTTGTAAGCAAAGTAGCAATCCGCGGGCTATATAAGGCACTTCGCTATTTCTATCCATGTTCTATACCATGCCAATGTAACTATCATATCTTAGCGTTCGCATACAGCACCTAGCGTTGTGACCTTGAACGCTCCTTCATAAGTAGATAACTCCTACACGATAGAAAAGACGTTCAAGGGAAAACGGTCTAAGTTTTACTGCAATTAGTATGCAGCAGAGCTTTCAAAAAGAGCCCAAATAATATATACGTTAATTCGAACGCGTTTTGTACGCAAAGTAGCAATCCGCGGGCTATATAAGGCACTTTGCGATGTCCATCCATATTCTATACCATGTCAATGTTACTATCATATCTTAGGGTTCGCATAGAGCAATTAGAGCTGTGACCTTGAACGGGCCTTCATAAGTAGATAACTCCTACACGATAGAAAAGACGCTCAAGAGAAAACGGTCTAAGTTTTACTGCAATTAGTATGCAGCAGAGCTTTCAAAAAGTGCCCAAATAATATACACGTCAATTCGAACGCATTTTGTACGCAAAGTAGCAATCCGCGGGCAATATAAGGCACTTCGAGATGCCTATCCATGTTCTACACCATGTCAATGTTACTGTCATATCTTAGGGTTCGCATAGAGCACAAGGAGCTGTGACCTTGAACGCGCCTTCATTCGTAGATTACTGCTACACGATAGAAAAGACGTACAAGTAAAAATGGATTTAGTTTTACTGCAATTAGCATGCAGCAGAGCTGCCAAATAATGTCCAGATAATATACGCGTTAATTCGAATACGTTTTGTAAACAAAGCAGCAATCCGTGGGCTATTGAGGACACTTAGCGATGCCTTTCCATGTTCTACAGCATGTCAATGTTACTATAATATCTTAGGGTTCGCATAGAGCACAAGGAGCTGTGACCTTGATCGCGCCTTCATTCGTAGATTACTGCTACACGATAGAAAAGACGTACAAGTGAAAATGGATTTAGTTTTACTGCAATTAGCGTGCAGCAGAGCTGCCAAATAATGCCCAGATGATATACGCGTTAATTCGAATGCGTTTTGTAAACAAAGCAGCAATCCGTGGGCTATTGAGGACACTTAGCGATGCCTTTCCATGTTCTACAGCATGTCAATGTTACTTTCATATCTTAGGGTTCGCATAGAGCACAAAGAGCTGTGACCTTGAACGCTCCTTCATTCGTGGATTACTGCCACACGATAGAAAAGACGTACAAGTGAAAATGGATTTAGTTTTACTGCAATTAGCATGCAGCGGAGTTGCCAAATAATGCCCAGATAATATACAAGTTAATTCGAATGCGTTTTGTAAACAAAGCAGCAATCCGTGAGCTATTAAGGACACTTCGCGATTCCTATCCATATTCTATACCATGCCATTGTAACTACCATATCTTAGCGTTTGCATACAGCACCTAGAGTTGTGACCTTGAACGCTCCTTCATAAGTAGATAACTCCTACACGATAGAAAAGACGTTCAAGAGAAAACGGTCTAAGTTTTACTGAAATTAGTATGCAGCAGAGCTTTCAAAATGTGCCCAAATAATATACACGTCAATTCGAACGCGTTTTGTACGCAAAGTAGCAATCCGCGGACAATATAAGGCACTTCACGATGTCTATCCATATTCTATACCATGCCAATGTAACTATCATATCTTAGCGTTCGCATACAGCAACTAGATTTGTGCCTTGAACGCTCCTTCATATGTAGATAACTCCTACACGATAGAAAAGGTTTTCAAGAGAAAACGGTCTAAGTTTTACAGCAATTAATATTCATCAGAGCTTTCAAGAGCCCAAATAATATATACGTTAATTCGAACGCGCTTTGTACGCAAAGTAGCAATCCGCGGGCTATATAAGGCACTTCGCTATTTCTATCCATGTTCTATACCATGCCAATGTAACTATCATATCTTAGCGTTCGCATACAGCATCTAGAGTTGTGACCTTGAACGCTCCTTCATAAGTAGATAACTCCTACACGATAGAAAAGCCGTTCAAGAGAAAACGGTCTAAGTTTTACTGCAATTAGTATGCAGCAGAGCTTTCAAAAAGTGCCCAAATAATATACACGTCAATTCGAAAGCGTTTTGTACGCAAAGTAGCAATCCGCGGGCTATATAAGGCACTTCGCTATTTCTATCCATGTTCTATACCATGCCAATGTAACTATCATATCTTAGCGTTCGCATACAGCACCTAGCGTTGTGACTTTGAACGCTCCTTCATAAGTAGATAACTCCTACACGATAGAAAAGACGTTCAAGGGAAAACGGTCTAAGTTTTACTGCAATTAGTATGCAGCAGAGCTTTCAAAGAGAGCCCAAATAATATATACGTTAATTCGAACGCGTTTTGTATGCAAAGTAGCAATCCGCGGGCTATATAAGGCACTTTGCGATGTCCATCCATGTTCTATACCATGTCAATGTTACTATCATATCTTAGGGTTCTAATAGAGCAATTAGAGCTGTGACCTTGAAAGGTCCTTCATAAGTAGATAACTCCTACACGATAGAAAAGACGTTCAAGGGAAAACGGTCTAAGTTTTACTGCAATTAATATGCAGCAGAGCTTTCAAAAAGAGCCCAAATAATATATACGTTAATTCGAACGCGTTTTGTATGCAAAGTAGCAATCCGCGGGCTATATAAGGCACTTTGCGATGTCCATCCATGTTCTATACCATGTCAATGTTACTATCATATCTTAGGGTTCGCATAGAGCAATTAGAGCTGTGACCTTGAACGGTCCTTCATAAGTAGATAACTCCTACACGATAGAAAAGACATTCAAGAGAAAACGGTCTAAGTTTTACTGCAATTAGTATGCAGCAGAGCTTTCATAAAGTGCCCAAATAATATACACGTTAATTCGAACGCGTTTTGTACGCAAAGTAGCAGTCCGCGGGCAATATAAGGCACTTCGCGATGTCTATCCATGTTCTATACCATGCCAATGTAACTATCATATCTTAGCGTTCGCATACAGCATCTAGAGTTGTGACCTTGAACGCTCCTTCATAAGTAGATAACTCCTACACAATAGAAAAGACGTATGAGTGAAAATGGATTTAGTTTTACTGGAATAAGCATGCAGCAGAGCTGCCAAATAATGCCCAGATAATATACGCGTTAATTCGAATGCGTTTTGTAAACAAAGCAGCAATCCGTGGGCTATTAAGGACACTTCGCGATGCCTATCCATATTCTATATCATGCCATTGTAACTACCATATCTTAGCGTTTGCATACAGCACCTAGAGTTGTGACCTTGAACGCTCCTTCATAAGTAGATAACTCCTACACGATAGAAAAGACGTTCAAGAGAAAACGGTCTAAGTTTCACTGCAATTAGTATGCAGCAGAGCTTTCAGAAAATGCCCAAATAATATACACGTTAATTCGAACGCGTTTTGTACGCAAAGTAGCAATCCGCGGGCAATATAAGGCACTTCGCGATGTCTATCCATGTTCTATACCATGCCAATGTAACTATCATTTCTTAGCGTTCGCATACAGCATCTAGAGTTGTGACCTTGAACGCTCCTTCATTAGTAGATAACTCCTACACGATATAAAAGACGTACAATAGAAAACGGACAAAGTTTTATTGCAATTAGCATGCAGCAGAGCTGCCTAATAATGCCCAGATGATATACACGAAAATTCGAATGCTTTTGTAAACAAAGCAGCAATCCGTGGGCTATTAAGGACACTTCGCGATGCCTATCCATATTCTATATCATGCCATTGTAACTACCATATCTTAGCGTTTGCATACAGCACCTAGAGTTGTGACCTTGAACGCTCCTTCATAAGTAGATAACTCCTACACGATAGAAAAGACGTTCAAGGGAAAACGGTCTAAGTTTTACTGCAATTAGTATGCAGCAGAGCTTTCAAAATGTGCCCAAATAATATACACGTCAATTCGAACGCGTTTTGTACGCAAAGTAGCAATCCGCGGGCAATATAAGGCACTTCGCGATGTCTATCCATGTTCTATACCATGCCAATGTAACTATCATATCTTAGCGTTCGCATACAGCAACTAGATTTGTGACCTTGAACGCTCCTTCATAAGTAGATAACTCTTACACGATAGAAAAGACGTTCAAGAGAAAACGGTCTAAGTTTTACTGCAATTAGTATGCAGCAGAGCTTTCAAAATGTGCCCAAATAATATACACGTCAATTCGAACGCGTTTTGTACGCAAAGTAGCAATCCGCGGACAATATAAGGCACTTCACGATGTCTATCCATATTCTATACCATGCCAATGTAACTATCATATCTTAGCGTTCGCATACAGCAACTAGATTTGTGCCTTGAACGCTCCTTCATATGTAGATAACTCCTACACGATAGAAAAGGTTTTCAAGAGAAAACGGTCTAAGTCTTACAGCAATTAATATTCAGCAGAGCTTTCAAAAAGAGCCCAAATAATATATACGTTAATTCGAACGCGCTTTGTACGCAAAGTAGCAATCCGCGGGCTATATAAGGCACTTCGCTATTTCTATCCATGTTCTATACCATGCCAATGTAACTATCATATCTTAGCGTTCGCATACAGCACCTAGCGTTGTGACTTTGAACGCTCCTTCATAAGTAGATAACTCCTACACGATAGAAAAGACGTTCAAGGGAAAACGGTCTAAGTTTTACTGCAATTAGTATGCAGCAGAGCTATCAAAAAGAGCCCAAATAATATATACGTTAATTCGAACGCGTTTTGTACGCAAAGTAGCAATCCGCGGGCTATATAAGGCACTTTGCGATGTCCATCCATGTTCTATACCATGTCAATGTTACTATCATATCTTAGGGTTCGCATAGAGCAATTAGAGCTGTGACCTTGAAAGGTCCTTCATAAGTAGATAACTCCTACACGATAGAAAAGACGTTCAAGAGAAAACGGTCTAAGTTTTACTGCAATTAGTATGCAGCAGAGCTTTCAAAAAGAGCCCAAATAATATATACGTTAATTCGAACGCGTTTTGTATGCAAAGTAGCAATCCGCGGGCTATATAAGGCACTTTGCGATGTCCATCCATGTTCTATACCATGTCAATGTTACTTTCATATCTTAGGGTTCGCATAGAGCAATTAGATCTGTGACCTTGAACGGTCCTTCATAAATAGATAACTCCTACATGATAGAAAAGACGTTCAAGAGAAAACGGTCTAAGTTTTACTGCAATTAGTATGCAGCAGAGCTTTCAGAAAGTGCCCAAATAATATACACGTTAATTCGAACGCGTTTTGTACGCAATGTAGCAATCCGCGGGCAATATAAGGCACTTCGAGATGTCTATCCATGTTCTATACCATGCCAATGTAACTATCATATCTTAGCGTTCGCATAGAGCTCCTAGAGTTGTGACCTTGAACGCTCCTTCATAAGTAGATATCTCCTACACGATATAAAAGACGTACAATAGAAAACGGACTAAGTTTTACTGCAATTAGCATTCAGCAGAGCTGCCTAATAATGCCCAGATGATATACACGAAATTTCGAATTCGTTTTGTAAACAAAGCAGCAATCCGTGGGCTATTAAGGACACTTCGCGATGCCTATCCTTTTTCTATACCATGCCATTGAAACTACCATATCTTAGCGTTTGCATACAGCACCTAGAGTTGTGACCTTGAACGCTCCTTCATATGTAGATAACTCCTACACGATAGAAAAGACGTTCAAGGGAAAACGGTCTAAGTTTTACAACAATTAATATTCAGCAGAGCTTTCAAAAAGTGCCCAAATAATATACACGTTAATTCGAACGCGTTTTGTACGCAAAGTAGCAATCCGCGGGCTATATAAGGCACTTTGCGATGTCCATCCATGTTCTATACCATGTCAATGTTACTATCATATCTTAGGGTTTGCATAGAGCAATTAGAGCTGTGACCTTGAACGGTCCTTCAAAAGTAGATAACTCCTACACGATAGAAGAGACGTTCAAGAGAAAACGGTCTAAGTTTTACTGCAATTAGTATGCAGCAGAGCTTTCAAAAAGTGCCCAAATAATATACACGTCAATTCGAAAGCGTTTTGTACGCAAAGTAGCAATCCGCGGGCTATATAAGGCACTTTGCGATGTCCATCCATGTTCTGTACCATGTCAATATTACTATCATATCTTAGGGTTCTAATAGAGCAATTAGAGCTGTGACCTTGAAAGGTCCTTCATAAGTAGATAACTTCTACACTATAGAAAAGACGTTCAAGAGAAAACGGTCTAAGTTTTACTGCAATTAGTATGCAGCAGAGCTTTCAAAAAGAGCCCAAATAATATATACGTTAATTCGAACGCGTTTTGTATGCAAAGTAGCAATCCGCGGGCTATATAAGGCACTTTGCGATGTCCATCCATGTTCTATACCATGTCAATGTTACTATCATATCTTAGGGTTCGCATAGAGCAATTAGAGCTGTGATCTTGAACGGTCCTTCATAAGTAGATAACTCCTACACGATAGAGAAGACGTTCAAGGGAAAACGGTCTAAGTTTTACTGCAATTAGTATGCAGCAGAGCTTTCAGAAAATGCCCAAATAATATACACGTTAATTCGAACGCGTTTTGTACGCAAAGTAGCAATCCGCGGGCAACATAAGGCACTTCGCGATGTCTATCCATGTTCTAAACCATGCCAATGTAACTATCATATCTTAGCGTTGGCATACAGCAACTAGAGTTGTGACCTTGAACGCTCCTTCATAAGTAGATAACTCCTACACGATAGAGAAGACGTTCAAGGGAAAACGGTCTAAGTTTTACTGCAATTAGTATGCAGCAGAGCTTTCAAAAAATGCCCAAATAATATACAAGTCAATTCGAAAGCGTTTTGTACCCAAAGTAGCAATCCGCGGGCTATATAAGGCACTTCGCTATTTCTATCCATGTTCTATACCATGCCAATGTAACTATCATATCTTAGCGTTCGCATACAGCACCTAGCGTTGTGACCTTGAACGCTCCTTCATCAGTAGATAACTCCTACACG
The DNA here is from genome assembly GCA_964058915.1 of Tetropium fuscum. NCBI lineage: Eukaryota > Metazoa > Arthropoda > Insecta > Coleoptera > Cerambycidae > Tetropium > Tetropium fuscum. The sequence goes on from CAXKVY010008208.1 coordinate 530,136, forward strand.
ATAGAAAAGACGTTCAAGGGAAAACGGTCTAAGTTTTACTGCAATTAGTATGCAGCAGAGCTTTCAAAAAGAGCCCAAATAATATATACGTTAATTCGAACGCGTTTTGTACGCAAAGTAGCAATCCGCGGGCTATATAAGGCACTTTGCGATGTCCATCCATGTTCTATACCATGTCAATGTTACTATCATATCTTAGGGTTCGCATAGAGCAATTAGAGCTGTGACCTTGAACGGGCATTCATAAGTAGATAACTCCTACACGATTGAATAGACGTTCAAGATAAAACGGTCTAAGTTTTACTGCAATTAGTATGCAGCAGAGCTTTCAGAAAATGCCCAAATAATATACACGTTAATTCGAACGCGTTTTGTAAGCAAAGTAGCAATCCGCGGGCAATATAAGGCACTTCGCGAAGTCTATCCATGTTCTATACACTGCCAATGTAACTATCATATCTTAGCGTCCGCATACAGCATCTAGAGTTGTGACCTTGAACGCTCCTTCATAAGTAGATAACTCTTACACGATAGAAAAGACGTTCAAGAGAAAACGGTCTAAGTTTTACTGCAATTAGTATGCAGCAGAGCTTTCAAAATGTGCCCAAATAATATACACGTCAATTCGAACGCGTTTTGTACGCAAAGTAGCAATCCGCGGACAATATAAGGCACTTCACGATGTCTATCCATATTCTATACCATGCCAATGTAACTATCATATCTTAGCGTTCGCATACAGCAACTAGATTTGTGCCTTGAACGCTCCTTCATATGTAGATAACTCCTACACGATAGAAAAGGTTTTCAAGAGAAAACGGTCTAAGTCTTACAGCAATTAATATTCAGCAGAGCTTTCAAAAAGAGCCCAAATAATATATACGTTAATTCGAACGCGCTTTGTACGCAAAGTAGCAATCCGCGGGCTATATAAGGCACTTCGCTATTTCTATCCATGTTCTATACCATGCCAATGTAACTATCATATCTTAGCGTTCGCATACAGCACCTAGCGTTGTGACTTTGAACGCTCCTTCATAAGTAGATAACTCCTACACGATAGAAAAGACGTTCAAGGGAAAACGGTCTAAGTTTTACTGCAATTAGTATGCAGCAGAGCTATCAAAAAGAGCCCAAATAATATATACGTTAATTCGAACGCGTTTTGTACGCAAAGTAGCAATCCGCGGGCTATATAAGGCACTTTGCGATGTCCATCCATGTTCTATACCATGTCAATGTTACTATCATATCTTAGGGTTCGCATAGAGCAATTAGAGCTGTGACCTTGAAAGGTCCTTCATAAGTAGATAACTCCTACACGATAGAAAAGACGTTCAAGAGAAAACGGTCTAAGTTTTACTGCAATTAGTATGCAGCAGAGCTTTCAAAAAGAGCCCAAATAATATATACGTTAATTCGAACGCGTTTTGTATGCAAAGTAGCAATCCGCGGGCTATATAAGGCACTTTGCGATGTCCATCCATGTTCCATACCATGTCAATGTTACTTTCATATCTTAGGGTTCGCATAGAGCAATTAGATCTGTGACCTTGAACGGTCCTTCATAAATAGATAACTCCTACATGATAGAAAAGACGTTCAAGAGAAAACGGTCTAAGTTTTACTGCAATTAGTATGCAGCAGAGCTTTCAGAAAGTGCCCAAATAATATACACGTTAATTCGAACGCGTTTTGTACGCAATGTAGCAATCCGCGGGCAATATAAGGCACTTCGAGATGTCTATCCATGTTCTATACCATGCCAATGTAACTATCATATCTTAGCGTTCGCATAGAGCTCCTAGAGTTGTGACCTTGAACGCTCCTTCATAAGTAGATATCTCCTACACGATATAAAAGACGTACAATAGAAAACGGACTAAGTTTTACTGCAATTAGCATTCAGCAGAGCTGCCTAATAATGCCCAGATGATATACACGAAATTTCGAATTCGTTTTGTAAACAAAGCAGCAATCCGTGGGCTATTAAGGACACTTCGCGATGCCTATCCTTTTTCTATACCATGCCATTGAAACTACCATATCTTAGCGTTTGCATACAGCACCTAGAGTTGTGACCTTGAACGCTCCTTCATATGTAGATAACTCCTACACGATAGAAAAGACGTTCAAGGGAAAACGGTCTAAGTTTTACAACAATTAATATTCAGCAGAGCTTTCAAAAAGTGCCCAAATAATATACACGTTAATTCGAACGCGTTTTGTACGCAAAGTAGCAATCCGCGGGCTATATAAGGCACTTTGCGATGTCCATCCATGTTCTATACCATGTCAATGTTACTATCATATCTTAGGGTTTGCATAGAGCAATTAGAGCTGTGACCTTGAACGGTCCTTCAAAAGTAGATAACTCCTACACGATAGAAGAGACGTTCAAGAGAAAACGGTCTAAGTTTTACTGCAATTAGTATGCAGCAGAGCTTTCAAAAAGTGCCCAAATAATATACACGTCAATTCGAAAGCGTTTTGTACGCAAAGTAGCAATCCGCGGGCTATATAAGGCACTTTGCGATGTCCATCCATGTTCTGTACCATGTCAATATTACTATCATATCTTAGGGTTCTAATAGAGCAATTAGAGCTGTGACCTTGAAAGGTCCTTCATAAGTAGATAACTTCTACACTATAGAAAAGACGTTCAAGAGAAAACGGTCTAAGTTTTACTGCAATTAGTATGCAGCAGAGCTTTCAAAAAGAGCCCAAATAATATATACGTTAATTCGAACGCGTTTTGTATGCAAAGTAGCAATCCGCGGGCTATATAAGGCACTTTGCGATGTCCATCCATGTTCTATACCATGTCAATGTTACTATCATATCTTAGGGTTCGCATAGAGCAATTAGAGCTGTGATCTTGAACGGTCCTTCATAAGTAGATAACTCCTACACGATAGAGAAGACGTTCAAGGGAAAACGGTCTAAGTTTTACTGCAATTAGTATGCAGCAGAGCTTTCAGAAAATGCCCAAATAATATACACGTTAATTCGAACGCGTTTTGTACGCAAAGTAGCAATCCGCGGGCAATATAAGGCACTTCGCGATGTCTATCCATGTTCTAAACCATGCCAATGTAACTATCATATCTTAGCGTTCGCATACAGCAACTAGAGTTGTGACCTTGAACGCTCCTTCATAAGTAGATAACTCCTACACGATAGAGAAGACGTTCAAGGGAAAACGGTCTAAGTTTTACTGCAATTAGTATGCAGCAGAGCTTTCAAAAAATGCCCAAATAATATGCAAGTCAATTCGAAAGCGTTTTGTACCCAAAGTAGCAATCCGCGGGCTATATAAGGCACTTCGCTATTTCTATCCATGTTCTATACCATGCCAATGTAACTATCATATCTTAGCGTTCGCATACAGCACCTAGCGTTGTGACCTTGAACGCTCCTTCATCAGTAGATAACTCCTACACGATAGAAAAGACGTTCAAGGGAAAACGGTCTAAGTTTTACTGCAATTAGTATGCAGCAGAGCTTTCAAAAAGAGCCCAAATAATATATACGTTAATTCGAACGCGTTTTGTAGCAATCCGCGGGCTATATAAGGCACTTTGCGATGTCCATCCATGTTCTATACCATGTCAATGTTACTATCATATCTTAGCGTCCGCATACAGCATCTAGAGTTGTGACCTTGAACGCTCCTTCATAAGTAGATAACTCCTACACGATATAAAAGACGTACAATAGAAAACGGACAAAGTTGTACTGCAATTAGCATGCAGCAGAGCTGCCTAATAATGCCCAGATGATATACACGAAAATTCGAATGCTTTTGTAAACAAAACAGCAATCCGTGGGCTATTAAGGACACTTCGCGATGCCTATCCATTTTCTATACCATGCCATTGTAACTACAATTAGCATTCAGCAAAGCTGCCTAATAATGCCCAGATGATATATACGAAAATTCGAATGCGTTTTGTAAACAAAGCAGCAATCCGTGGGCTATTAAGGACACTTCGCGATGCCTATCCTTTTTCTATACCATGCCATTGAAACTACCATATCTTAGCGTTTGCATACAGCACCTAGAGTTGTGACCTTGAACGCTCCTTAATATGTAGATAACTCCTACACGATAGAAAAGACGTTCAAGAGAAAACGGTCTAAGTTTTACAGCAATTAATATTCAGCAGAGGTTTCAAAAAGTGCCCAAATAATATACACGTCAATTCGAAAGCGTTTTGTACGCAAAGTAGCAATCCGCGGGCTATATAAGGCACTTTGCGATGTCCATCCATATTCTATACCATGTCAATGTTACTATCATATCTTAGGGTTCGCATAGAGCAATTAGAGCTGTGACCTTGAACGGGCCTTCATAAGTAGATAACTCCTACACGATAGAAAAGACGTTCAAGAGAAAACGGTCTAAGTTTTACTGCAATTAGTATGCAGCAGAGCTTTCAAAAAGTGCCCAAATAATATACACGTCAATTCGAACGCATTTTGTACGCAAAGTAGCAATCCGCGGGCTATATAAGGCACTTCGAGATGCCTATCCATGTTTTACACCATGTCAATGTTACTGTCATATCTTAGGGTTCGCATAGAGCACAAGGAGCTGTGACCTTGAACGCGCCTTCATTCGTAGATTACTGCTTCACGATAGAAATGACGTACAAGTGAAAATGGATTTAGTTTTACTGCAATTAGCATGCAGCAGAGCTGCCAAATAATGCCCAGATAATATATGCGTTAATTCGAATGCGTTTTGTAAACAAAGCAGCAATCCGTGGGCAATATAAGGCACTTCGCGATGTCTATCCATGTTCTATACCATGCCAATGTAACTATCATATCTTAGCGTTCGCATAAAGCTCCTAGAGTTGTGACCTTGGAACGCTTCTTCATAAGTAGATAACTCCTACACGATATGAAAGACGTACAATAGAAAACGGACTAAGTTTTACTGCAATTAGCATTCAGCAAAGCTGCCTAATAATGCCCAGATGATATACACGAAAATTCGAATGCGTTTTGTAAACAAAGCAGCAATCCGTGGGCTATTAAGGACACTTCGCGATGCCTATCCTCTTTCTATACCATGCCATTGAAACTACCATATCTTAGCGTTTGCATACAGCACCTAGAGTTGTGACCTTGAACGCTCCTTAATATGTAGATAACTCCTACACGATAGAAAAGACGTTCAAGAGAAAACGGTCTAAGTTTTACAGCAATTAATATTCAGCAGAGGTTTCAAAAAGTGCCCAAATAATATACACGTCAATTGGAAAGCGTTTTGTACGCAAAGTAGCAATCCGCGGGCTATATAAGGCACTTCGCTATTTCTATCCATGTTCTATACCATGCCAATGTAACAATCATATCTTAGCGTTCGCATACAGCACCTAGCGTTGTGACCTTGAACGCTCCTTCATAAGTAGATAACTCCTACACGATAGAAAAGACGTTCAAGGGAAAACGGTCTAAGTTTTACTGCAATTAGTATGCAGCAGAACTTTCAAAAAGAGCCCAAATAATATATACGTTAATTCGAACGCGTTTTGTACGCAAAGTAGCAATCCGCGGGCTATATAAGGCACTTTGCGATGTCCATCCATATTCTATACCATGTCAATGTTACTATCATATCTTAGGGTTCGCATAGAGCAATTAGAGCTGTGACCTTGAACGGGCCTTCATAAGTAGATAACTCCTACACGATAGAAAAGACGTTCAAGAGAAAACGGTCTAAGTTTTACTGCAATTAGTATGCAGCAGAGCTTTCAAAAAGTGCCCAAATAATATACACGTCAATTCGAACGCATTTTGTACGCAAAGTAGCAATCCGCGGGCTATATAAGGCACTTCGAGATGCCTATCCATGTTCTACACCATGTCAATGTTACTGTCATATCTTAGGGTTCGCATAGAGCACAAGGAGCTGTGACCTTGAACGCGCCTTCATTCGTAGATTACTGCTACACGATAGAAAAGACGTACAAGTAAAAATGGATTTAGTTTTACTGCAATTAGCATGCAGCAGAGCTGCCAAATAATGTCCAGATAATATACGCGTTAATTCGAATACGTTTTGTAAACAAAGCAGCAATCCGTGGGCTATTGAGGACACTTAGCGATGCCTTTCCATGTTCTACAGCATGTCAATGTTACTATCATATCTTAGGGTTCGCATAGAGCACAAGGAGCTGTGACCTTGATCGCGACTTCATTCGTAGATTACTGCTACACGATAGAAAAGACGTACAAGTGAAAATGGATTTAGTTTTACTGCAATTAGCGTGCAGCAGAGCTGCCAAATAATGCCCAGATGATATACGCGTTAATTCGAATGCGTTTTGTAAACAAAGCAGCAATCCGTGGGCTATTGAGGACACTTAGCGATGCCTTTCCATGTTCTACAGCATGTCAATGTTACTATCATATCTTAGGGTTCGCATAGAGCACAAAGAGCTGTGACCTTGAACGCTCCTTCATTCGTGGATTACTGCCACACGATAGAAAAGACGTACAAGTGAAAATGGATTTAGTTTTACTGCAATTAGCATGTAGCGGAGTTGCCAAATAATGCCCAGATAATATACAAGTTAATTCGAATGCGTTTTGTAAACAAAGCAGCAATCCGTGAGCTATTAAGGACACTTCGCGATGCCTATCCATATTCTATACCATGCCATTGTAACTACCATATCTTAGCGTTTGCATACAGCACCTAGAGTTGTGACCTTGAACGCTCCTTCATAAGTAGATAACTCCTACACGATAGAAAAGACGTTCAAGAGAAAACGGTCTAAGTTTCACAGCAATTAGTATGCAGCAGAGCTTTCAGAAAATGCCCAAATAATATACACGTAAATTCGAACGCGTTTTGTACGCAAAGTAGCAATCCGCGGGCAATATAAGGCACTTCGCGAAGTCTATCCATGTTCTATACACTGCCAATGTAACTATCATATCTTAGCGTCCGCATACAGCATCTAGAGTTGTGACCTTGAACGCTCCTTCATAAGTAGATAACTCCTACACGATAGAAAAGACGTTCAAGAGAAAACGGTCTTAGTTTTACTGCAATTAATATGCAGCAGAGCTTTCAAAAAGAGCCCAAATAATATATACGTTAATTCGAACGCGTTTTGTATGCAAAGTAGCAATCCGCGGGCTATATAAGGCACTTTGCGATGTCCATCCATGTTCTATACCATGTCAATGTTACTATCATATCTTAGGGTTCGCATAGAGCAATTAGAGCTGTGACCTTGAACGGTCCTTCATAAGTAGATAACTCCTACACGATAGAAAAGACATTCAAGAGAAAACGGTCTAAGTTTTACTGCAATTAGTATGCAGCAGAGCTTTCAGAAAGTGCCCAAATAATATACACGTTAATTCGAACGCGCTTTGTACGCAAAGTAGCAGTCCGCGGGCAATATAAGGCACTTCGCGATGTCTATCCATGTTCTATACCATGCCAATGTAACTATCATATCTTAGCGTTCGCATACAGCATCTAGAGTTGTGACCTTGAACGCTCCTTCATAAGTAGATAACTCCTACACAATAGAAAAGACGTATGAGTGAAAATGGATTTAGTTTTACTGGAATAAGCATGCAGCAGAGCTGCCAAATAATGCCCAGATAATATACGCGTTAATTCGAATGCGTTTTGTAAACAAAGCAGCAATCCGTGGGCTATTAAGGACACTTCGCGATGCCTATCCATATTCTATATCATGCCATTGTAACTACCATATCTTAGCGTTTGCATACAGCACCTAGAGTTGTGACCTTGAACGCTCCTTCATAAGTAGATAACTCCTACACGATAGAAAAGACGTTCAAGAGAAAACGGTCTAAGTTTCACTGCAATTAGTATGCAGCAGAGCTTTCAGAAAATGCCCAAATAATATACACGTTAATTCGAACGCGTTTTGTACGCAAAGTAGCAATCCGCGGGCAATATAAGGCACTTCGCGATGTCTATCCATGTTCTATGCCATGCCAATGTAACTATCATTTCTTAGCGTTCGCATACAGCATCTAGAGTTGTGACCTTGAACGCTCCTTCATTAGTAGATAACTCCTACACGATATAAAAGACGTACAATAGAAAACGGACAAAGTTTTACTGCAATTAGCATGCAGCAGAGCTGCCTAATAATGCCCAGATTATATACACGAAAATTCGAATGCTTTTGTAAACAAAGCAGCAATCCGTGGGCTATTAAGGACACTTCGCGATGCCTATCCATTTTCTATACCATGCCATTGTAACTACCATATCTTAGCGTTCGCATACAGCACCTAGAGCTGTGACCTTGAACGCTCCTTCATATGTAGATAACTCCTACACGATAGAAAAGACGTTCAAGAGAAAACGGTCTAAGTTTTACTGCAATTAGCATGCAGCAGAGCTTTCAAAAAGCGCCCAAATAAAATACACGTCAATTCGAAAGCGTTTTGTACGCAAAGTAGCAATCCGCGGGCTATATAAGGCACTTCGCTATTTCTATCCATGTTCTATACCATGCCAATGTAACTATCATATCTTAGCGTTCGCATACAGCACCTAGCGTTGTGACCTTGAACGCTCCTTCATAAGTTGATAACTCCTACACGATAGAAAAGACGTTCAAGGGAAAACGGTCTGTTTTACTGCAATTAGTATGCAGCAGAGCTTTCAAAAAGAGCCCAAATAATATATACGTTAATTCGAACGCGTTTTGTACGCAAAGTAGCAATCCGCGGGCTATATAAGGCACTTTGCGATGTCCATCCATGTTCTATACCATGTCAATGTTACTATCATATCTTAGGGTTCGCATAGAGCAATTAGAGCTGTGACCTTGAACGGTCCTTCATAAGTAGATAACTCCTACACGATAGAAAAGACGTTCAAGAGAAAACGGTCTAAGTTTTACTGCAATTAGCATGCAGCAGAGCTTTCAAAAAGCGCCCAAATAAAATACACGTCAATTCGAAAGCGTTTTGTACGCAAAGTAGCAATCCGCGGGCTATATAAGGCACTTCGCTATTTCTATCCATGTTCTATACCATGCCAATGTAACTATCATATCTTAGCGTTCGCATACAGCACCTAGCGTTGTGACCTTGAACGCTCCTTCATAAGTTGATAACTCCTACACGATAGAAAAGACGTTCAAGGGAAAACGGTCTGTTTTACTGCAATTAGTATGCAGCAGAGCTTTCAAAAAGAGCCCAAATAATATATACGTTAATTCGAACGCGTTTTGTACGCAAAGTAGCAATCCGCGGGCTATATAAGGCACTTTGCGATGTCCATCCATGTTCTATACCATGTCAATGCTACTATCATATCTTAGGGTTCGCATAGAGCAATTAGAGCTGTGACCTTGAACGGTCCTTCATAAGTAGATAACTCCTACACGATAGAAAAGACGTTCAAGAGAAAACGGTCTAAGTTTTACTGCAATTAGTATGCAGCAGAGCTTTCAAAAAGTGCCCAAATAATGTACACGTCAATTCGAACGCATTTTGTACGCAAAGTAGCAATCCGCGGGCTATATAAGGCACTTCGCGATGCCTATCCATGTTCTACACCATGTCAATGTTACTATCATATCTTAGGGTTCGCATAGAGCACAAGGAGCTGTGACCTTGAACGCGCCTTCATTCGTAGATTACTGCTACACGATAGAAAAGACGTACAAGTGAAAATGGATTTAGTTTTACTGCAATTAGCATGCAGCAGAGCTGCCAAATAATGCCCAGATAATATACGCGTTAATTCGAATGCGTTTTGTAAACAAAGCAGCAATCCGTGGGCTATTGAGGACACTTAGCGATGCCTTTCCATGTTCTACAGCATGTCAATGTTACTATCATATCTTAGGGTTCGCATAGAGCACAAAGAACTGTGACCTTGAACGCTCCTTCATTCTTGGATTACTGCCACACGATAGAAAAGACGTACAAGTGAAAATGGATTTAGTTTTACTGCAATTAGCATGCAACGGAGTTGCCAAATAATGCCCAGATAATATACAAGTTAATTCGAATGCGTTTTGTAAACAAAGCAGCAATCCGTGAGCTATTAAGGACACTTCGCGATGCCTATCCATATTCTATACCATGCCATTGTAACTACCATATCTTAGCGTTTGCAGGCAGCACCTAGAGTTGTGACCTTGAACGCTCCTTCATAAGTAGATAACTCCTACACGATAGAAAAGACGTTCAAGAGAAAACGGTCTAAGTTTCACAGCAATTAGTATGCAGCAGAGCTTTCAGAAAATGCCCAAATAATATACACGTAAATTCGAACGCGTTTTGTACGCAAAGTAGCAATCCGCGGGCAATATAAGGCACTTCGCGAAGTCTATCCATGTTCTATACACTGCCAATGTAACTATCATATTTTAGCGTCCGCATACAGCATCTAGAGTTGTGACCTTGAACGCTCCTTCATAAGTAGATAACTCCTACACGATAGAAAAGACGTTCAAGAGAAAACGGTCTAAGTTTTACTGCAATTAGTATGCAGCAGAGCTTTCAAAATGTGCCCAAATAATATACAGGTCAATTCGAACGCGTTTTGTACGCAAAGTAGCAATCCGCGGACAATATAAGGCACTTCACGATGTCTATCCATATTCTATACCATGCCAATGTAACTATCATATCTTAGCGTTCGCATACAGCAACTAGATTTGTGCCTTGAACGCTCCTTCATATGTAGATAACTCCTACACGATAGAAAAGGTTTTCAAGAGAAAACGGTCTAAGTTTTACAGCAATTAATATTCAGCAGAGCTTTCAAAAAGAGCCCAAATAATATATACGTTAATTCGAACGCGCTTTGTACGCAAAGAAGCAATCCGCGGGCAATATAAGGCACTTTGCGATGTCCATCCATGTTCTATACCATGCCAATGTAACTATCATATCTTAGCGTTCGCATACAGCATCTAGAGTTGTGACCTTGAACGCTCCTTCATAAGTAGATAACTCCTACACGATAGAAAAGCCGTTCAAGAGAAAACGGTCTAAGTTTTAGTGCAATTAGTATGCAGCAGAGCTGTCAAAAAGTGCCCAAATAATATACACGTCAATTCGAAAGCGTTTTGTACGCAAAGTAGCAATCCGCGGGCTATATAAGGCACTTCGCTATTTCTATCCACGTTCTATACCATGCCAATGTAACTATCATATCTTAGCGTTCGCATACAGCACCTAGCGTTGTGACTTTGAACGCTCCTTCATAAGTAGATAACTCCTACACGATAGAAAAGACGTTCAAGGGAAAACGGTCTAAGTTTTACTGCAATTAGTATGCAGCAGAGCTTTCAAAAAGAGCCCAAATAATATATACGTTAATTCGAAAGCGTTTTGTACGCAAAGTAGCAATCCGCGGGCTATATAAGGCACTTTGCGATGTCCATCCATGTTCTATACCATGTCAATGTTACTATCATATCTTAGGGTTCTAATAGAGCAATTAGAGCTGTGACCTTGAAAGGTCCTTCATAAGTAGATAACTCCTACACGATAGAAAAGACGTTCAAGAGAAAACGGTCTTAGTTTTACTGCAATTAATATGCAGCAGAGCTTTCAAAAAGAGCCCAAATAATATATACGTTAATTCGAACGCGTTTTGTATGCAAAGTAGCAATCCGCGGGCTATATAAGGCACTTTGCGATGTCCATCCATGTTCTATACCATGTCAATGTTACTATCATATCTTAGGGTTCGCATAGAGCAATTAGAGCTGTGACCTTGAACGGTCCTTCATAAGTATATAACTCCTACACGATAGAAAAGACATTCAAGAGAAAACGGTCTAAGTTTTACTGCAATTAGTATGCAGCAGAGCTTTCAGAAAGTGCCCAAATAATATACACGTTAATTCGAACGCGTTTTGTACGCAAAGTAGCAGTCCGCGGGCAATATATGGCACTTCGCGATGTCTATCCATGTTCTATACCATGCCAATGTAACTATCATATCTTAGCGTTCGCATACAGCATCTAGAGTTGTGACCTTGAACGCTCCTTCATAAGTAGATAACTCCTACACAATAGAAAAGACGTATGAGTGAAAATGGATTTAGTTTTACTGGAATAAGCATGCAGCAGAGCTGCCAAATAATGCCCAGATAATATACGCGTTAATTCGAATGCGTTTTGTAAACAAAGCAGCAATCCGTGGGCTATTAAGGACACTTCGCGATGCCTATCCATATTCTATATCATGCCATTGTAACTACCATATCTTAGCGTTTGCATACAGCACCTAGAGTTGTGACCTTGAACGCTCCTTCATAAGTAGATAACTCCTACACGATAGAAAAGACGTTCAAGAGAAAACGGTCTAAGTTTCACTGCAATTAGTATGCAGCAGAGCTTTCAGAAAATGCCCAAATAATATACACGTTAATTCGAACGCGTTTTGTACGCAAAGTAGCAATCCGCGGGCAATATAAGGCACTTCGCGATGTCTATCCATGTTCTATACCATGCCAATGTAACTATCATTTCTTAGCGTTCGCATACAGCATCTAGAGTTGTGACCTTGAACGCTCCTTCATTAGTAGATAACTCCTAGACGATATAAAAGACGTACAATAGAAAACGGACAAAGTTTTACTGCAATTAGCATGCAGCAGTGCTGCCTAATAATGCCCAGATTATATACACGAAAATTCGAATGCTTTTGTAAACAAAGCAGCAATCCGTGGGCTATTAAGGACACTTCGCGATGCCTATCCATTTTCTATACCATGCCATTGTAACTACCATATCTTAGCGTTCGCTTACAGCACCTAGAGCTGTGACCTTGAACGCTCCTTCATATGTAGATAACTCCTACACGATAGAAAAGACGTTCAAGAGAAAACGGTCTAAGTTTTACAGCAATTAATATTCAGCAGAGCTTTCAAAAAGTGCCCAAATAATATACACGTTAATTCGAACGCGTTTTGTACGCAAAGTAGCAATCCGCGGGCTATATAAGGCACTTTGCGATGTCCATCCATGTTCTATACCATGTCAATGTTACTATCATATCTTAGGGTTCGCATAGAGCAATTAGAGCTGTGACCTTGAACGGTCCTTCATAAGTAGATAACTCCTACACGATAGAAAAGACGTTCAAGAGAAAACGGTCTAAGATTTACTGCAATTAGTATGCAGCAGAGCTTTCAAAAAGCGCCCAAATAATATACACGTCAATTCGAAAGCGTTTTGTACGCAAAGTAGCAATCCGCGGGCTATATAAGGCACTTCGCTATTTCTATCCATGTTCTATACCATGCCAATGTAACTATCATATCTTAGCGTTCGCATACAGCACCTAGCGTTGTGACCTTGAACGCTCCTTCATAAGTAGATAACTCCTACACGATAGAAAAGACGTTCAAGGGAAAACGGTCTAAGTTTTACTGCAATTAGTATGCAGCAGAGCTTTCAAAAAGAGCCCAAATAATATATACGTTAATTCGAACGCGTTTTGTACGCAAAGTAGCAATCCGCTGGCTATATAAGGCACTTTGCGATGTCCATCCATGTTCTATACCATGTCAATGTTACTATCATATCTTAGGGTTCGCATAGAGCAATTAGAGCTGTGACCTTGAACGGTCCTTCATAAGTAGATAACTCCTACACGATAGAAAAGACGTTCAAGGGAAAACGGTCTAAGTTTTACTGCAATTAGTATGCAGCAGAGCTTTCAAAAAGAGCCCAAATAATATATACGTTAATTCGAAAGCGTTTTGTACGCAAAGTAGCAATCCGCGGGCTATATAAGGCACTTTGCGATGTCCATCCATGTTCTATACCATGTCAATGTTACTATCATATCTTAGGGTTCTAATAGAGCAATTAGAGCTGTGACCTTGAAAGGTCCTTCATAAGTAGATAACTCCTACACGATAGAAAAGACGTTCAAGAGAAAACGGTCTTAGTTTTACTTCAATTAATATGCAGCAGAGCTTTCAAAAAGAGCCCAAATAATATATACGTTAATTCGAACGCGTTTTGTATGCAAAGTAGCAATCCGCGGGCTATATAAGGCACTTTGCGATGTCCATCCATGTTCTATACCATGTCAATGTTACTATCATATCTTAGGGTTCGCATAGAGCAATTAGAGCTGTGACCTTGAACGGTCCTTCATAAGTAGATAACTCCTATACGATAGAAAAGACATTCAAGAGAAAACGGTCTAAGTTTTACTGCAATTAGTATGCAGCAGAGCTTTCAGAAAGTGCCCAAATAATATACACGTTAATTCGAACGCGTTTTGTACGCAAAGTAGCAGTCCGCGGGCAATATAAGGCACTTCGCGATGTCTATCCATGTTCTATACCATGCCAATGTAACTATCATATCTTAGCGTTCGCATACAGCATCTAGAGTTGTGACCTTGAACGCTCCTTCATAAGTAGATAACTCCTACACGATAGAAAATACGTTCAAGAGAAAACGGTCTAAGTTTTACTGCAATTAGTATGCAGCAGAGCTTTCAAAAAGTGCCTAATCAATATACACGTCAATTCGAACGCGTTTTGTACGCAAAGTAGCAATCCGCGGGCAATATAAGGCACTTCACGATGTCTATCCATGTTCTATACCATGCCAATGTAACTATCATATCTTAGCGTTCGCATACAGCAACTAGAGTTGTGACCTTGAACGCTCCTTCATAAGTAGATAACTCCTACACAATAGAAAAGACGTATAAGTGAAAATGGATTTAGTTTTATTGCAATAAGCATGCAGCAGAGCTGCCAAATAATGCCCAGATAATATACGCGTTAATTCGAATGCGTTTTGTAAACAAAGCAGCAATCCGTGGGCTATTAAGGACACTTCGCGATGCCTATCCATATTCTATACCATGCCATTGTAACTACCATATCTTAGCGTTTGCATACAGCACCTAGAGTTCTGACCTTGAACGCTCCTTCATAAGTAGATAACTCCTACACGATAGAAAAGACGTTCAAGAGAAAACGGTATAAGTTTCACTGCAATTAGTATGCAGCAGAGCTTTCAGAAAATGCCCAAATAATATACACGTTAATTCGAACGCGTTTTGTACGCAAAGTAGCAATCCGCGGGCAATATAAGGCACTTCGCGATGTCTATCCATGTTCTATACACTGCCAATGTAACTATCATATCTTAGCGTCCGCATACAGCATCTAGAGTTGTGACCTTGAACGCTCCTTCATAAGTAGATAACTCCTACACGATAGAAAAGACGTTCAAGGGAAAACGGTCTAAGTTTTACTGCAATTAGTATGCAGCAGAGCTTTCAAAAAGAGCCCAAATAATATATACGTTAATTCGAACGCGTTTTGTACGCAAAGTAGCAATCCGCGGGCTATATAAGGCACTTGGCGATGTCCATCCATGTTCTATACCATGTCAATGTTACTATCATATCTTAGGGTTCGCATAGAGCAATTAGAGCTGTGACCTTGAACGCTCCTTCATTCGTAGATTACTGCCACACGATAGAAAAGACGTACAAGTGAAAATGGATTTAGTTTTACTGCAATTAGCATGCAGCGGAGCTGCCAAATAATGCCCAGATAACATACAAGTTAATTCGAATGCGTTTTGTAAACAAAGCAGCAATCCGTGAGCTATTAAGGACACTTCGCGATGCCTATCCATATTCTATACCATGCCATTGTAACTACCATATCTTAGCGTTTGCATACAGCACCTAGAGTTGTGACCTTGAACGCTCCTTCATAAGTAGATAACTCCTACACGATAGAAAAGACGTTCAAGAGAAAACGGTCTAAATTTCACTGCAATTAGTGTGCAGCAGAGCTTTCAGAAAATGCCCAAATAATATACACGTTAATTCGAACGCGTTTTGTACACAAAGTAGCAATCCGCGGGCAATATACGGCACTTCGCGATGTCTATCCATGTTCTATACCATGCCAATGTAACTATCATATCTTAGCGTCCGCATACAGCATCTAGAGTTGTGACCTTGAACGCTCCTTCATAAGTAGATAACTCCTACACGATATAAAAGACGTACAATAGAAAACGGACAAAGTTGTACTGCAATTAGCATGCAGCAGAGCTGCCTAATAATGCCCAGATGATATACACGAAAATTCGAATGCTTTTGTAAACAAAACAGCAATCCGTGGGCTATTAAGGACACTTCGCGATGCCTATCCATTTTCTATACCATGCCATTGTAACTACCATATATTAGCGTTCGTATACAGCACCTAGAGCTGTGACCTTGAACTCTCCTTCATAATTAGATAACTCCTACACGATAGAAAAGACGTTCAAGAGAAAACGGTCTAAGTTTTACTGCAATTAATATTCAGCAGAGCTTTCAAAAAGTGCCCAAATAATATAAACGTTAATTCGAACGCGTTTTGTACGCAAAGTAGCAATCCGCGGGCTATATAAGGCACTTCGCTATTTCTATCCATGTTCTATACCATGCCAATGTAATTATCATATCTTAGCGTTAGCATACAGCACCTAGAGTTGTGACCTTGAACGCTCCTTCATAAGTAGATAACTCCTACACAATAGAGAAGACGTTCAAGGGAAAACGGTCTAAGTTTTACTGCAATTAGTGTGCAGCAGAGCTTTCAAAAAGTGCCCAAATAATATACACGTCAATTCGAACGCATTTTGTATGCAAAGTAGCAATCCGAGGGCTATATAGGGCACTTCGCGATGCCTATCCATGTTCTACACCATGTCAATGTTACTATCATATCTTAGGGTTCGCCTAGAGCACAAGGAGCTGTGACCTTGAACGCGCCTTCATTCGTAGATTACTGCTTCACGATAGAAATGACGTACAAGTGAAAATGGATTTAGTTTTACTGCAATTAGCATGCAGCAGAGCTGCCAAATAATGCCCAGATAATATATGCGTTAATTCGAATGCGTTTTGTAAACAAAGCAGCAATCCGTGGGCAATATAAGGCACTTCGCGATGTCTATCCATGTTCTATACCATGCCAATGTAACTATCATATCTTAGCGTTCGCATAGAGCTCCTAGAGTTGTGACCTTGAACGCTCCTTCATAAGTAGATAACTCCTACACGATATGAAAGACGTACAATAGAAAACGGACTAAGTTTTACTGCAATTAGCATTCAGCAAAGCTGCCTAATAATGCCCAGATGATATACACGAAAATTCGAATGCGTTTTGTAAACAAAGCAGCAATCCGTGGGCTATTAAGGACACTTCGCGATGCCTATCCTCTATCTATACCATGCCATTGAAACTACCATATCTTAGCGTTTGCATACAGCACCTAGAGTTGTGACCTTGAACGCTCCTTAATATGTAGATAACTCCTACACGATAGAAAAGACGTTCAAGAGAAAACGGTCTAAGTTTTACAGCAATTAATATTCAGCAGAGGTTTCAAAAAGTGCCCAAATAATATACACGTCAATTCGAAAGCGTTTTGTACGCAAAGTAGCAATCCGCGGGCTATATAAGGCACTTCGCTATTTCTATCCATGTTCTATACCATGCCAATGTAACTATCATATCTTAGCGTTCGCATACAGCACCTAGCGTTGTGACCTTGAACGCTCCTTCATAAGTAGATAACTCCTACACGATAGAAAAGACGTTCAAGGGAAAACGGTCTAAGTTTTACTGCAATTAGTATGCAGCAGAGCTTTCAAAAAGAGCCCAAATAATATATACGTTAATTCGAACGCGTTTTGTACGCAAAGTAGCAATCCGCGGGCTATATAAGGCACTTTGCGATGTCCATCCATATTCTATACCATGTCAATGTTACTATCATATCTTAGGGTCCGCATAGAGCAATTAGAGCTGTGACCTTGAACGGGCCTTCATAAGTAGATAACTCCTACACGATAGAAAAGACGTTCAAGAGAAAACGGTCTAAGTTTTATTGCAATTAGTATGCAGCAGAGCTTTCAAAAAGTGCCCAAATAATATACACGTCAATTCGAACGCATTTTGTACGCAAAGTAGCAATCCGCGGGCTATATAAGGCACTTCGAGATGCCTATCCATGTTCTACACCATGTCAATGTTACTGTCATATCTTAGGGCTCGCATAGAGCACAAGGAGCTGTGACCTTGAACGCGCCTTCATTCGTAGATTACTGCTACACGATAGAAAAGACGTACAAGTAAAAATGGATTTAGTTTTACTGCAATTAGCATGCAGCAGAGCTGCCAAATAATGTCCAGATAATATACACGTTAATTCGAATACGTTTTGTAAACAAAGCAGCAATCCGTGGGCTATTGAGGACACTTAGCGATGCCTTTCCATGTTCTACAGCATGTCAATGTTACTATCATATCTTAGGGTTCGCATAGAGCACAAGGAGCTGTGACCTTGATCGCGCCTTCATTCGTAGATTACTGCTACACGATAGAAAAGACGTACAAGTGAAAATGGATTTAGTTTTACTGCAATTAGCGTGCAGCAGAGCTGCCAAATAATGCCCAGATGATATACGCGTTAATTCGAATGCGTTTTGTAAACAAAGCAGCAATCCGTGGGCTATTGAGGACACTTAGCGATGCCTTTCCATGTTCTACAGCATGTCAATGTTACTATCATATCTTAGGGTTCGCATAGAGCACAAAGAGCTGTGACCTTGAACGCTCCTTCATTCGTGGATTACTGCCACACGATAGAAAAGACGTACAAGTGAAAATGGATTTAGTTTTACTGCAATTAGCATGCAGCGGAGTTGCCAAATAATGCCCAGATAATATACAAGTTAATTCGAATGCGTTTTGTAAACAAAGCAGCAATCCGTGAGCTATTAAGGACACTTCGCGATGCCTATCCATATTCTATACCATGCCATTGTAACTACTATATCTTAGCGTTTGCATACAGCACCTAGAGTTGTGACCTTGAACGCTCCTTCATAAGTAGATAACTCCTACACGATAGAAAAGACGTTCAAGAGAAAACGGTCTAAGTTTTACTGCAATTAGTATGCAGCAGAGCTTTCAAAATGTGCCCAAATAATATACACGTCAATTCGAACGCGTTTTGTACGCAAAGTAGCAATCCGCGGACAATATAAGGCACTTCACGATGTCTATCCATATTCTATACCATGCCAATGTAACTATCATATCTTAGCGTTCGCATACAGCAACTAGATTTGTGCCTTGAACGCTCCTTCATATGTAGATAACTCCTCCACGATAGAAAAGGTTTTCAAGAGAAAACGGTCTAAGTTTTACAGCAATTAATATTCATCAGAGCTTTCAAAAAGAGCCCAAATAATATATACGTTAATTCGAACGCGCTTTGTACGCAAAGTAGCAATCCGCGGGCTATATAAGGCACTTTGCGATGTCCATCCATGTTCTATACCATGCCAATGTAACTATCATATCTTAGCGTTCGCATACAGCATCTAGAGTTGTGACCTTGAACGCTCCTTCATAAGTAGATAACTCCTACACGATAGAAAAGACGTTCAAGAGAAAACGGTCTAAGTTTCACTGCAATTAGTATGCAGCAGAGCTTTCAGAAAATGCCCAAATAATATACACGTTAATTCGAACGCGTTTTGTACGCAAAGTAGCAATCCGCGGGCAATATAAGGCACTTCGCGATGTCTATCCATGTTCTATACCATGCCAATGTAACTATCATTTCTTAGCGTTCGCATACAGCATCTAGAGTTGTGACCTTGAACGCTCCTTCATTAGTAGATAACTCCTACACGATATAAAAGACGTACAATAGAAAACGGACAAAGTTTTACTGCAATTAGCATGCAGCAGAGCTGCCTAATAATGCCCAGATTATATACACGAAAATTCGAATGCTTTTGTAAACAAAGCAGCAATCCGTGGGCTATTAAGGACACTTCGCGATGCCTATCCATTTTCTATACCATGCCATTGTAACTACCATATCTTAGCGTTCGCATACAGCACCTAGAGCTGTGACCTTGAACGCTCCTTCATATGTAGATAACTCCTACACGATAGAAAAGACGTTCAAGAGAAAACGGTCTAAGTTTTACAGCAATTAATATTCAGCAGAGCTTTCAAAAAGTGCCCAAATAATATACACGTTAATTCGAACGCGTTTTGTACGCAAAGTAGCAATCCGCGGGCTATATAAGGCACTTTGCGATGTCCATCCATGTTCTATACCATGTCAATGTTACTATCATATCTTAGGGTTCGCATAGAGCAATTAGAGCTGTGACCTTGAACGGTCCTTCATAAGTAGATAACTCCTACACGATAGAAAAGACGTTCAAGAGAAAACGGTCTAAGTTTTACTGCAATTAGCATGCAGCAGAGCTTTCAAAAAGCGCCCAAATAAAATACACGTCAATTCGAAAGCGTTTTGTACGCAAAGTAGCAATCCGCGGGCTATATAAGGCACTTCGCTATTTCTATCCATGTTCTATACCATGCCAATGTAACTATCATATCTTAGCGTTCGCATACAGCACCTAGCGTTGTGACCTTGAACGCTCCTTCATAAGTTGATAACTCCTACACGATAGAAAAGACGTTCAAGGGAAAACGGTCTAAGTTTTACTGCAATTAGTATGCAGCAGAGCTTTCAAAAAGAGCCCAAATAATATATACGTTAATTCGAACGCGTTTTGTACGCAAAGTAGCAATCCGCGGGCTATATAAGGCACTTTGCGATGTCCATCCATGTTCTATACCATGTCAATGTTACTATCATATCTTAGGGTTCGCATAGAGCAATTAGAGCTGTGACCTTGAACGGTCCTTCATAAGTAGATAACTCCTACACGATAGAAAAGACGTTCAAGAGAAAACGGTCTAAGTTTTACTGCAATTAGTATGCAGCAGAGCTTTCAAAAAGTGCCCAAATAATGTACACGTCAATTCGAACGCATTTTGTACGCAAAGTAGCAATCCGCGGGCTATATAAGGCACTTCGCGATGCCTATCCATGTTCTACACCATGTCAATGTTACTATCATATCTTAGGGTTCGCATAGAGCACAAGGAGCTGTGACCTTGAACGCGCCTTCATTCGTAGATTACTGCTACACGATAGAAAAGACGTACAAGTGAAAATGGATTTAGTTTTACTGCAATTAGCATGCAGCAGAGCTGCCAAATAATGCCCAGATAATATACGCGTTAATTCGAATGCGTTTTGTAAACAAAGCAGCAATCCGTGGGCTATTGAGGACACTTAGCGATGCCTTTCCATGTTCTACAGCATGTCAATGTTACTATCATATCTTAGGGTTCGCATAGAGCACAAAGAACTGTGACCTTGAACGCTCCTTCATTCTTGGATTACTGCCACACGATAGAAAAGACGTACAAGTGAAAATGGATTTAGTTTTACTGCAATTAGCATGCAACGGAGTTGCCAAATAATGCCCAGATAATATACAAGTTAATTCGAATGCGTTTTGTAAACAAAGCAGCAATCCGTGAGCTATTAAGGACACTTCGCGATGCCTATCCATATTCTATACCATGCCATTGTAACTACCATATCTTAGCGTTTGCAGGCAGCACCTAGAGTTGTGACCTTGAACGCTCCTTCATAAGTAGATAACTCCTACACGATAGAAAAGACGTTCAAGAGAAAACGGTCTAAGTTTCACAGCAATTAGTATGCAGCAGAGCTTTCAGAAAATGCCCAAATAATATACACGTAAATTCGAACGCGTTTTGTACGCAAAGTAGCAATCCGCGGGCAATATAAGGCACTTCGCGAAGTCTATCCATGTTCTATACACTGCCAATGTAACTATCATATTTTAGCGTCCGCATACAGCATCTAGAGTTGTGACCTTGAACGCTCCTTCATAAGTAGATAACTCCTACACGATAGAAAAGACGTTCAAGAGAAAACGGTCTAAGTTTTACTGCAATTAGTATGCAGCAGAGCTTTCAAAATGTGCCCAAATAATATACAGGTCAATTCGAACGCGTTTTGTACGCAAAGTAGCAATCCGCGGACAATATAAGGCACTTCACGATGTCTATCCATATTCTATACCATGCCAATGTAACTATCATATCTTAGCGTTCGCATACAGCAACTAGATTTGTGCCTTGAACGCTCCTTCATATGTAGATAACTCCTACACGATAGAAAAGGTTTTCAAGAGAAAACGGTCTAAGTTTTACAGCAATTAATATTCAGCAGAGCTTTCAAAAAGAGCCCAAATAATATATACGTTAATTCGAACGCGCTTTGTACGCAAAGAAGCAATCCGCGGGCAATATAAGGCACTTTGCGATGTCCATCCATGTTCTATACCATGCCAATGTAACTATCATATCTTAGCGTTCGCATACAGCATCTAGAGTTGTGACCTTGAACGCTCCTTCATAAGTAGATAACTCCTACACGATAGAAAAGCCGTTCAAGAGAAAACGGTCTAAGTTTTAGTGCAATTAGTATGCAGCAGAGCTTTCAAAAAGTGCCCAAATAATATACACGTCAATTCGAAAGCGTTTTGTACGCAAAGTAGCAATCCGCGGGCTATATAAGGCACTTCGCTATTTCTATCCACGTTCTATACCATGCCAATGTAACTATCATATCTTAGCGTTCGCATACAGCACCTAGCGTTGTGACTTTGAACGCTCCTTCATAAGTAGATAACTCCTACACGATAGAAAAGACGTTCAAGGGAAAACGGTCTAAGTTTTACTGCAATTAGTATGCAGCAGAGCTTTCAAAAAGAGCCCAAATAATATATACGTTAATTCGAAAGCGTTTTGTACGCAAAGTAGCAATCCGCGGGCTATATAAGGCACTTTGCGATGTCCATCCATGTTCTATACCATGTCAATGTTACTATCATATCTTAGGGTTCTAATAGAGCAATTAGAGCTGTGACCTTGAAAGGTCCTTCATAAGTAGATAACTCCTACACGATAGAAAAGACGTTCAAGAGAAAACGGTCTTAGTTTTACTGCAATTAATATGCAGCAGAGCTTTCAAAAAGAGACCAAATAATATATACGTTAATTCGAACGCGTTTTGTATGCAAAGTAGCAATCCGCGGGCTATATAAGGCACTTTGCGATGTCCATCCATGTTCTATACCATGTCAATGTTACTATCATATCTTAGGGTTCGCATAGAGCAATTAGAGCTGTGACCTTGAACGGTCCTTCATAAGTATATAACTCCTACACGATAGAAAAGACATTCAAGAGAAAACGGTCTAAGTTTTACTGCAATTAGTATGCAGCAGAGCTTTCAGAAAGTGCCCAAATAATATACACGTTAATTCGAACGCGTTTTGTACGCAAAGTAGCAGTCCGCGGGCAATATATGGCACTTCGCGATGTCTATCCATGTTCTATACCATGCCAATGTAACTATCATATCTTAGCGTTCGCATACAGCATCTAGAGTTGTGACCTTGAACGCTCCTTCATAAGTAGATAACTCCTACACAATAGAAAAGACGTATGAGTGAAAATGGATTTAGTTTTACTGGAATAAGCATGCAGCAGAGCTGCCAAATAATGCCCAGATAATATACGCGTTAATTCGAATGCGTTTTGTAAACAAAGCAGCAATCCGTGGGCAATTAAGGACACTTCGCGATGCCTATCCATATTCTATATCATGCCATTGTAACTACCATATCTTAGCGTTTGCATACAGCACCTAGAGTTGTGACCTTGAACGCTCCTTCATAAGTAGATAACTCCTACACGATAGAAAAGACGTTCAAGAGAAAACGGTCTAAGTTTCACTGCAATTAGTATGCAGCAGAGCTTTCAGAAAATGCCCAAATAATATACACGTTAATTCGAACGCGTTTTGTACGCAAAGTAGCAATCCGCGGGCAATATAAGGCACTTCGCGATGTCTATCCATGTTCTATACCATGCCAATGTAACTATCATTTCTTAGCGTTCGCATACAGCATCTAGAGTTGTGACCTTGAACGCTCCTTCATTAGTAGATAACTCCTACACGATATAAAAGACGTACAATAGAAAACGGACAAAGTTTTACTGCAATTAGCATGCAGCAGAGCTGCCTAATAATGCCCAGATTATATACACGAAAATTCGAATGCTTTTGTAAACAAAGCAGCAATCCGTGGGCTATTAAGGACACTTCGCGATGCCTATCCATTTTCTATACCATGCCATTGTAACTACCATATCTTAGCGTTCGCATACAGCACCTAGAGCTGTGACCTTGAACGCTCCTTCATATGTAGATAACTCCTACACGATAGAAAAGACGTTCAAGAGAAAACGGTCTAAGTTTTACAGCAATTAATATTCAGCAGAGCTTTCAAAAAGTGCCCAAATAATATACACGTTAATTCGAACGCGTTTTGTACGCAAAGTGGCAATCCGCGGGCTATATAAGGCACTTTGCGATGTCCATCCATGTTCTATACCATGTCAATGTTACTATCATATCTTAGGGTTCGCATAGAGCAATTAGAGCTGTGACCTTGAACGGTCCTTCATAAGTAGATAACTCCTACACGATAGAAAAGACGTTCAAGAGAAAACGGTCTAAGATTTACTGCAATTAGTATGCAGCAGAGCTTTCAAAAAGCGCCCAAATAATATACACGTCAATTCGAAAGCGTTTTGTACACAAAGTAGCAATCCGCGGGCTATATAAGGCACTTCGCTATTTCTATCCATGTTCTATACCATGCCAATGTAACTATCATATCTTAGCGTTCGCATACAGCACCTAGCGTTGTGACCTTGAACGCTCCTTCATAAGTAGATAACTCCTACACGATAGAAAAGACGTTCAAGGGAAAACGGTCTAAGTTTTACTGCAATTAGTATGCAGCAGAGCTTTCAAAAAGAGCCCAAATAATATATACGTTAATTCGAACGCGTTTTGTACGCAAAGTAGCAATCCGCGGGCTATATAAGGCACTTTGCGATGTCCATCCATGTTCTATACCATGTCAATGTTACTATCATATCTTAGGGTTCGCATAGAGCAATTAGAGCTGTGACCTTGAACGGTCCTTCATAAGTAGATAACTCCTACACGATAGAAAAGACGTTCAAGAGAAAACGGTCTAAGTTTTACTGCAATTAGTATGCAGCAGAGCTTTCAAAAAGTGCCCAAATAATGTACACGTCAATTCGAACGCATTTTGTACGCAAAGTAGCAATCCGCGGGCTATATAAGGCACTTCGCGATGCCTATCCATGTTCTACACCATGTCAATGTTACTATCATATCTTAGGGTTCGCATAGAGCACAAGGAGCTGTGACCTTGAACGCGCCTTCATTCGTAGATTACTGCTACACGATAGAAAAGACGTACAAGTGAAAATGGATTTAGTTTTACTGCAATTAGCATGCAGCAGAGCTGCCAAATAATGCCCAGATAATATACGCGTTAATTCGAATGCGTTTTGTAAACAAAGCAGCAATCCGTGGGCTATTGAGGACACTTAGCGATGCCTTTCCATGTTCTACAGCATGTCAATGTTACTATCATATCTTAGGGTTCGCATAGAGCACAAAGAGCTGTGACCTTGAACGCTCCTTCATTCGTGGATTACTGCCACACGATAGAAAAGACGTACAAGTGAAAATGGATTTAGTTTTACTGCAATTAGCATGCAGCGGAGTTGCCAAATAATGCCCAGATAATATACAAGTTAATTCGAATGCGTTTTGTAAACAAAGCAGCAATCCGTGAGCTATTAAGGACACTTCGCGATGCCTATCCATATTCTATACCATGCCATTGTAACTACCATATCTTAGCGTTTGCATACAGCACCTAGAGTTGTGACCTTGAACGCTCCTTCATAAGTAGATAACTCCTACACGATAGAAAAGACGTTCAAGAGAAAACGGTATAAGTTTCACAGCAATTAGTATGCAGCAGAGCTTTCAGAAAATGCCCAAATAATATACACGTAAATTCGAACGCGTTTTGTACGCAAAGTAGCAATCCGCGGGCAATATAAGGCACTTCGCGAAGTCTATCCATGTTCTATACACTGCCAATGTAACTATCATATCTTAGCGTCCGCATACAGCATCTAGAGTTGTGACCTTGAACGCTCCTTCATAAGTAGATAACTCCTACATGATAGAAAAGACGTTCAAGAGAAAACGGTCTAAGTTTTACTGCAATTAGTATGCAGCAGAGCTTTCAAAATTTGCCCAAATAATATACAGGTCAATTCGAACGCGTTTTGTACGCAAAGTAGCAATCCGCGGACAATATAAGGCACTTCACGATGTCTATCCATATTCTATACCATGCCAATGTAACTATCATATCTTAGCGTTCGCATACAGCAACTAGATTTGTGCCTTGAACGCTCCTTCATATGTAGATAACTCCTACACGATAGAAAAGGTTTTCAAGAGAAAACGGTCTAAGTTTTACAGCAATTAATATTCAGCAGAGCTTTCAAATAGAGCCCAAATAATATATACGTTAATTCGAACGCGCTTTGTACGCAAAGAAGCAATCCGCGGGCAATATAAGGCACTTTGCGATGTCCATCCATGTTCTATACCATGCCAATGTAACTATCATATCTTAGCGTTCGCATACAGCATCTAGAGTTGTGACCTTGAACGCTCCTTCATAAGTAGATAACTCCTACACGATAGAGAAAACGGTCTAAGTTTTACTGCAATTAGTATGCAGCAGAGCTTTCAAAAAGTGCCCAAATAATATACACGTCAATTCGAAAGCGTTTTGTACGCAAAGTAGCAATCCGCGGGCTATATAAGGCACTTCGCTATTTCTATCCACGTTCTATACCATGCCAATGTAACTATCATATCTTAGCGTTCGCATACAGCACCTAGCGTTCTGACTTTGAACGCTCCTTCATAAGTAGATAACTCCTACACGATAGAAAAGACGTTCAAGGGAAAACGGTCTAAGTTTTACTGCAATTAGTATGCAGCAGAGCTTTCAAAAAGAGCCCAAATAATATATACGTTAATTCGAAAGCGTTTTGTACGCAAAGTAGCAATCCGCGGGTTATATAAGGCACTTTGCGATGTCCATCCATGTTCTATACCATGTCAATGTTACTATCATATCTTAGGGTTCTAATAGAGCAATTAGAGCTGTGACCTTGAAAGGTCCTTCATAAGTAGATAACTCCTACACGATAGAAAAGACGTTCAAGAGAAAACGGTCTTAGTTTTACTGCAATTAATATGCAGCAGAGCTTTCAAAAAGAGCCCAAATAATATATACGTTAATTCGAACGCGTTTTGTATGCAAAGTAGCAATCCGCGGGCTATATAAGGCACTTTGCGATGTCCATCCATGTTCTATACCATGTCAATGTTACTATCATATCTTAGGGTTCGCATAGAGCAATTAGAGCTGTGACCTTGAACGGTCCTTCATAAGTAGATAACTCCTATACGATAGAAAAGACATTCAAGAGAAAACGGTCTAAGTTTTACTGCAATTAGTATGCAGCAGAGCTTTCAGAAAGTGCCCAAATAATATACACGTTAATTCGAACGCGTTTTGTACGCAAAGTAGCAGTCCGCGGGCAATATAAGGCACTTCGCGATGTCTATCCATGTTCTATACCATGCCAATGTAACTATCATATCTTAGCGTTCGCATACAGCATCTAGAGTTGTGACCTTGAACGCTCCTTCATAAGTAGATAACTCCTACACGATAGAAAATACGTTCAAGAGAAAACGGTCTAAGTTTTACTGCAATTAGTATGCAGCAGAGCTTTCAAAAAGTGCCTAATCAATATACACGTCAATTCGAACGCGTTTTGTACGCAAAGTAGCAATCCGCGGGCAATATAAGGCACTTCACGATGTCTATCCATGTTCTATACCATGCCAATGTAACTATCATATCTTAGCGTTCGCATACAGCAACTAGAGTTGTGACCTTGAACGCTCCTTCATAAGTAGATAACTCCTACACAATAGAAAAGACGTATAAGTGAAAATGGATTTAGTTTTATTGCAATAAGCATGCAGCAGAGCTGCCAAATAATGCCCAGATAATATACGCGTTAATTCGAATGCGTTTTGTAAACAAAGCAGCAATCCGTGGGCTATTAAGGACACTTCGCGATGCCTATCCATATTCTATACCATGCCATTGTAACTACCATATCTTAGCGTTTGCATACAGCACCTAGAGTTCTGACCTTGAACGCTCCTTCATAAGTAGATAACTCCTACACGATAGAAAAGACGTTCAAGAGAAAACGGTATAAGTTTCACTGCAATTAGTATGCAGCAGAGCTTTCAGAAAATGCCCAAATAATATACACGTTAATTCGAACGCGTTTTGTACGCAAAGTAGCAATCCGCGGGCAATATAAGGCACTTCGCGATGTCTATCCATGTTCTATACACTGCCAATGTAACTATCATATCTTAGCGTCCGCATACAGCATCTAGAGTTGTGACCTTGAACGCTCCTTCATAAGTAGATAACTCCTACACGATAGAAAAGACGTTCAAGGGAAAACGGTCTAAGTTTTACTGCAATTAGTATGCAGCAGAGCTTTCAAAAAGAGCCCAAATAATATATACGTTAATTCGAACGCGTTTTGTACGCAAAGTAGCAATCCGCGGGCTATATAAGGCACTTGGCGATGTCCATCCATGTTCTATACCATGTCAATGTTACTATCATATCTTAGGGTTCGCATAGAGCAATTAGAGCTGTGACCTTGAACGCTCCTTCATTCGTAGATTACTGCCACACGATAGAAAAGACGTACAAGTGAAAATGGATTTAGTTTTACTGCAATTAGCATGCAGCGGAGCTGCCAAATAATGCCCAGATAACATACAAGTTAATTCGAATGCGTTTTGTAAACAAAGCAGCAATCCGTGAGCTATTAAGGACACTTCGCGATGCCTATCCATATTCTATACCATGCCATTGTAACTACCATATCTTAGCGTTTGCATACAGCACCTAGAGTTGTGACCTTGAACGCTCCTTCATAAGTAGATAACTCCTACACGATAGAAAAGACGTTCAAGAGAAAACGGTCTAAATTTCACTGCAATTAGTGTGCAGCAGAGCTTTCAGAAAATGCCCAAATAATATACACGTTAATTCGAACGCGTTTTGTACACAAAGTAGCAATCCGCGGGCAATATACGGCACTTCGCGATGTCTATCCATGTTCTATACCATGCCAATGTAACTATCATATCTTAGCGTCCGCATACAGCATCTAGAGTTGTGACCTTGAACGCTCCTTCATAAGTAGATAACTCCTACACGATATAAAAGACGTACAATAGAAAACGGACAAAGTTGTACTGCAATTAGCATGCAGCAGAGCTGCCTAATAATGCCCAGATGATATACACGAAAATTCGAATGCTTTTGTAAACAAAACAGCAATCCGTGGGCTATTAAGGACACTTCGCGATGCCTATCCATTTTCTATACCATGCCATTGTAACTACCATATATTAGCGTTCGTATACAGCACCTAGAGCTGTGACCTTGAACTCTCCTTCATAATTAGATAACTCCTACACGATAGAAAAGACGTTCAAGAGAAAACGGTCTAAGTTTTACTGCAATTAATATTCAGCAGAGCTTTCAAAAAGTGCCCAAATAATATAAACGTTAATTCGAACGCGTTTTGTACGCAAAGTAGCAATCCGCGGGCTATATAAGGCACTTCGCTATTTCTATCCATGTTCTATACCATGCCAATGTAATTATCATATCTTAGCGTTAGCATACAGCACCTAGAGTTGTGACCTTGAACGCTCCTTCATAAGTAGATAACTCCTACACAATAGAGAAGACGTTCAAGGGAAAACGGTCTAAGTTTTACTGCAATTAGTGTGCAGCAGAGCTTTCAAAAAGTGCCCAAATAATATACACGTCAATTCGAACGCATTTTGTATGCAAAGTAGCAATCCGAGGGCTATATAGGGCACTTCGCGATGCCTATCCATGTTCTACACCATGTCAATGTTACTATCATATCTTAGGGTTCGCCTAGAGCACAAGGAGCTGTGACCTTGAACGCGCCTTCATTCGTAGATTACTGCTTCACGATAGAAATGACGTACAAGTGAAAATGGATTTAGTTTTACTGCAATTAGCATGCAGCAGAGCTGCCAAATAATGCCCAGATAATATATGCGTTAATTCGAATGCGTTTTGTAAACAAAGCAGCAATCCGTGGGCAATATAAGGCACTTCGCGATGTCTATCCATGTTCTATACCATGCCAATGTAACTATCATATCTTAGCGTTCGCATAGAGCTCCTAGAGTTGTGACCTTGAACGCTCCTTCATAAGTAGATAACTCCTACACGATATGAAAGACGTACAATAGAAAACGGACTAAGTTTTACTGCAATTAGCATTCAGCAAAGCTGCCTAATAATGCCCAGATGATATACACGAAAATTCGAATGCGTTTTGTAAACAAAGCAGCAATCCGTGGGCTATTAAGGACACTTCGCGATGCCTATCCTCTATCTATACCATGCCATTGAAACTACCATATCTTAGCGTTTGCATACAGCACCTAGAGTTGTGACCTTGAACGCTCCTTAATATGTAGATAACTCCTACACGATAGAAAAGACGTTCAAGAGAAAACGGTCTAAGTTTTACAGCAATTAATATTCAGCAGAGGTTTCAAAAAGTGCCCAAATAATATACACGTCAATTCGAAAGCGTTTTGTACGCAAAGTAGCAATCCGCGGGCTATATAAGGCACTTCGCTATTTCTATCCATGTTCTATACCATGCCAATGTAACTATCATATCTTAGCGTTCGCATACAGCACCTAGCGTTGTGACCTTGAACGCTCCTTCATAAGTAGATAACTCCTACACGATAGAAAAGACGTTCAAGGGAAAACGGTCTAAGTTTTACTGCAATTAGTATGCAGCAGAGCTTTCAAAAAGAGCCCAAATAATATATACGTTAATTCGAACGCGTTTTGTACGCAAAGTAGCAATCCGCGGGCTATATAAGGCACTTTGCGATGTCCATCCATATTCTATACCATGTCAATGTTACTATCATATCTTAGGGTTCGCATAGAGCAATTAGAGCTGTGACCTTGAACGGGCCTTCATAAGTAGATAACTCCTACACGATAGAAAAGACGTTCAAGAGAAAACGGTCTAAGTTTTATTGCAATTAGTATGCAGCAGAGCTTTCAAAAAGTGCCCAAATAATATACACGTCAATTCGAACGCATTTTGTACGCAAAGTAGCAATCCGCGGGCTATATAAGGCACTTCGAGATGCCTATCCATGTTCTACACCATGTCAATGTTACTGTCATATCTTAGGGCTCGCATAGAGCACAAGGAGCTGTGACCTTGAACGCGCCTTCATTCGTAGATTACTGCTACACGATAGAAAAGACGTACAAGTAAAAATGGATTTAGTTTTACTGCAATTAGCATGCAGCAGAGCTGCCAAATAATGTCCAGATAATATACACGTTAATTCGAATACGTTTTGTAAACAAAGCAGCAATCCGTGGGCTATTGAGGACACTTAGCGATGCCTTTCCATGTTCTACAGCATGTCAATGTTACTATCATATCTTAGGGTTCGCATAGAGCACAAGGAGCTGTGACCTTGATCGCGCCTTCATTCGTAGATTACTGCTACACGATAGAAAAGACGTACAAGTGAAAATGGATTTAGTTTTACTGCAATTAGCGTGCAGCAGAGCTGCCAAATAATGCCCAGATGATATACGCGTTAATTCGAATGCGTTTTGTAAACAAAGCAGCAATCCGTGGGCTATTGAGGACACTTAGCGATGCCTTTCCATGTTCTACAGCATGTCAATGTTACTATCATATCTTAGGGTTCGCATAGAGCACAAAGAGCTGTGACCTTGAACGCTCCTTCATTCGTGGATTACTGCCACACGATAGAAAAGACGTACAAGTGAAAATGGATTTAGTTTTACTGCAATTAGCATGCAGCGGAGTTGCCAAATAATGCCCAGATAATATACAAGTTAATTCGAATGCGTTTTGTAAACAAAGCAGCAATCCGTGAGCTATTAAGGACACTTCGCGATGCCTATCCATATTCTATACCATGCCATTGTAACTACTATATCTTAGCGTTTGCATACAGCACCTAGAGTTGTGACCTTGAACGCTCCTTCATAAGTAGATAACTCCTACACGATAGAAAAAACGTTCAAGAGAAAACGGTCTAAGTTTTACTGCAATTAGTATGCAGCAGAGCTTTCAAAATGTGCCCAAATAATATACACGTCAATTCGAACGCGTTTTGTACGCAAAGTAGCAATCCGCGGACAATATAAGGCACTTCACGATGTCTATCCATATTCTATACCATGCCAATGTAACTATCATATCTTAGCGTTCGCATACAGCAACTAGATTTGTGCCTTGAACGCTCCTTCATATGTAGATAACTCCTACACGATAGAAAAGGTTTTCAAGAGAAAACGGTCTAAGTTTTACAGCAATTAATATTCATCAGAGCTTTCAAAAAGAGCCCAAATAATATATACATTAATTCGAACGCGCTTTGTACGCAAAGTAGCAATCCGCGGGCTATATAAGGCACTTTGCGATGTCCATCCATGTTCTATACCATGCCAATGTAACTATCATATCTTAGCGTTCGCATACAGCATCTAGAGTTGTGACCTTGAACGCTCCTTCATAAGTAGATAACTCCTACACGATAGAAAAGACGTTCAAGAGAAAACGGTCTAAGTTTCACTGCAATTAGTATGCAGCAGAGCTTTCAGAAAATGCCCAAATAATATACACGTTAATTCGAACGCGTTTTGTACGCAAAGTAGCAATCCGCGGGCAATATAAGGCACTTCGCGATGTCTATCCATGTTCTATACCATGCCAATGTAACTATCATTTCTTAGCGTTCGCATACAGCATCTAGAGTTGTGACCTTGAACGCTCCTTCATTAGTAGATAACTCCTACACGATATAAAAGACGTACAATAGAAAACGGACAAAGTTTTACTGCAATTAGCATGCAGCAGAGCTGCCTAATAATGCCCAGATGATATACACGAAAATTCGAATGCTTTTGTAAACAAAGCAGCAATCCGTGGGCTATTAAGGACACTTCGCGATGCCTATCCATTTTCTATACCATGCCATTGTAACTACCATATCTTAGCGTTCGCATACAGCACCTAGAGCTGTGACCTTGAACGCTCCTTCATATGTAGATAACTCCTACACGATAGAAAAGACGTTCAAGAGAAAACGGTCTAAGTTTTACAGCAATTAATATTCAGCAGAGCTTTCAAAAAGTGCCCAAATAATATACACGTTAATTCGAACGCGTTTTGTACGCAAAGTAGCAATCCGCGGGCTATATAAGGCACTTTGCGAAGTCCATCCATGTTCTATACCATGTCAATGTTACTATCATATCTTAGGGTTCGCATAGAGCAATTAGAGCTGTGACCTTGAACGGTCCTTCATAAGTAGATAACTCCTACACGATAGATAAGACGTTCAAGAGAAAACGGTCTAAGTTTTACTGCAATTAGTATGCAGCAGAGCTTTCAAAAAGCGCCCAAATAATATACACGTCAATTCGAAAGCGTTTTGTACGCAAAGTAGCAATCCGCGGGCTATATAAGGCACTTCGCGATGCCTATCCATGTTCTACACCATGTCAATGTTACTATCATATCTTAGGGTTCGCATAGAGCACAAGGAGCTGTGACCTTGAACGCGCCTTCATTCGTAGATTACTGCTACACGATAGAAAAGACGTACAAGTGAAAATGGATTTAGTTTTACTGCAATTAGCATGCAGCAGAGCTGCCAAATAATGCCCAGATAATATACGCGTTAATTCGAATGCGTTTTGTAAACAAAGCAGCAATCCGTGGGCTATTGAGGACACTTAGCGATGCCTTTCCATGTTCTACAGCATGTCAATGTTACTATCATATCTTAGGGTTCGCATAGGGCACAAGGAGCTGTGACCTTGAACGCTCCTTCATTCGTGGATTACTGCCACACGATAGAAAAGACGTACAAGTGAAAATGGATTTAGTTTTACTGCAATTAGCATGCAGCGGAGTTGCCAAATAATGCCCAGATAATATACAAGTTAATTCGAATGCGTTTTGTAAACAAAGCAGCAATCCGTGAGCTATTAAGGACACTTCGCGATGCCTATTCATATTCTATACCATGCCATTGTAACTACCATATCTTAGCGTTTGCATACAGCACCTAGAGTTGTGACCTTGAACGCTCCTTCATAAGTAGATAACTCTTACACGATAGAAAAGACGTTCAAGAGAAAACGGTCTAAGTTTCACAGCAATTAGTATGCAGCAGAGCTTTCAGAAAATGCCCAAATAATATACACGTAAATTCGAACGCGTTTTGTACGCAAAGTAGCAATCCGCGGGCAATATAAGGCACTTCGCGAAGTCTATCCATGTTCTATACACTGCCAATGTAACTATCATATCTTAGCGTCCGCATACAGCATCTAGAGTTGTGACCTTGAACGCTCCTTCATAAGTAGATAACTCCTACACGATAGAAAAGACGTTCAAGAGAAAACGGTCTAAGTTTTACTGCAATTAGTATGCAGCAGAGCTTTCAAAATGTGCCCAAATAATATACAGGTCAATTCGAACGCGTTTTGTACGCAAAGTAGCAATCCGCGGACAATATAAGGCACTTCACGATGTCTATCCATATTCTATACCATGCCAATGTAACTATCATATCTTAGCGTTCGCATACAGCAACTAGATTTGTGCCTTGAACGCTCCTTCATATGTAGATAACTCCTACACGATAGAAAAGCCGTTCAAGAGAAAACGGTCTAAGTTTTACTGCAATTAGTATGCAGCAGAGCTTTCAAAAAGTGCCCAAATAATATACACGTCAATTCGAAAGCGTTTTGTACGCAAAGTAGCAATCCGCGGGCTATATAAGGCACTTCGCTATTTCTATCCATGTTCTATACCATGGCAATGTAACTATCATATCTTAGCGTTCGCATACAGCACCTAGCGTTGTGACTTTGAACGCTCCTTCATAAGTAGATAACTCCTACACGATAGAAAAGACGTTCAAGGGAAAACGGTCTAAGTTTTACTGCAATTAGTATGCAGCAGAGCTTTCAAAAAGAGCCCAAATAATATATACGTTAATTCGAAAGCGTTTTGTACGCAAAGTAGCAATCCGCGGGCTATATAAGGCACTTTGCGATGTCCATCCATGTTCTATACCATGTCAATGTTACTATCATATCTTAGGAATCTAATAGAGCAATTAGAGCTGTGACCTTGAAAGGTCCTTCATAAGTAGAGACTCCTACACGATAGAAAAGACGTTCAAGAGAAAACGGTCTAAGTTTTACTGCAATTAATATGCAGCAGAGCCTTCAAAAAGAGCCCAAATAATATATACGTTAATTCGAACGCGTTTTGTATGCAAAGTAGCAATCCGCGGGCTATATAAGGCACTTTGCGATGTCCATCCATGTTCTATACCATGTCAATGTTACTAACATATCTTAGGGTTCGCATAGAGCAATTAGAGCTGTGACCTTGAACGGTCCTTCATAAGTAGATAACTCCTACACGATAGAAAAGACATTCAAGAGAAAACGGTCTAAGTTTTACTGCAATTAGTATGCAGCAGAGCTTTCAGAAAGTGCCCAAATAATATACACGTTAATTCGAACGCGTTTTGTACGCAAAGTAGCAGTCCGCGGGCAATATAAGGCACTTCGCGATGTCTATCCATGTTCTATACCATGCCAATGTAACTATCATATCTTAGCGTTCGCATAGAGCTCCTAGAGTTGTGACCTTGAACGCTCCTTCATAAGTAGATAACTCCTACACGATAGAAAAGACGTTCAAGAGAAAACGGTCTATGTTTTACTGCAATTAGTATGCAGCAGAGCTTTCAAAAAGGGCCCAAATAATATACACGTCAATTCGAAAGCGTTTTGTAAGTAAAGTAGCAATCCGCGGGCTATTTAAGGCACTTCGCTATTTCTATCCATGTTCTATACCAGGCCAATGTAACTATCATATCTTAGCGTTCGCATACAGCACCTAGCGTTGTGACCTTGAACGATCCTTCATAAGTAGATAACTTCTACGCGATAGAAAAGACGTTCAAGGGAAAACGGTCTAAGTTTTACTGCAATTAGTATGCAGCAGAGCTATCAAAAAGAGCCCAAATAATATATACGTTAATTCGAACGCGTTTTGTACTCAAAGTAGCAATCCGCGGGCTATATAAGGCACTTTGCGATGTCCATCCATGTTCTATACCATGTCAATGTTACTATCATATCTTAGGGTTCGCATAGAGCAATTAGAGCTGTGACCTTGAAAGGTCCTTCATAAGTAGATAACTCCTACACGATAGAAAAGACGTTCAAGAGAAAACGGTCTAAGTTTTACTGCAATTAGTATGCAGCAGAGCTTTCAAAAAGAGCCCAAATAATATATACGTTAATTCGAACGCGTTTTGTATGCAAAGTAGCAATCCGCGGGCTATATAAGGCACTTTGCGATGTCCATCCATGTTCTATACCATGTCAATGTTACTATCATATCTTAGGGTTCGCATAGAGCAATTAGAGCTGTGACCTTGAACGGTCCTTCATAAATAGATAACTCCTACATGATAGAAAAGACGTTCAAGAGAAAACGGTCTAAGTTTTACTGCAATTAGTATGCAGCAGAGCTATCAGAAAGTGCCCAAATAATATACACGTTAATTCGAACGCCTTTTGTACGCAAAGTAGCAATCCGCGGGCAATATAAGGCACTTGGAGATGTCTATCCATGTTCTATACCATGCCAATGTAACTATCATATCTTAGCGTTCGCATAGAGCTCCTAGAGTTGTGACCTTGAACGCTCCTTCATAAGTAGATATCTCCTACACGATATAAAAGACGTACAATAGAAAACGGACTAAGTTTTACTCCAATTAGCATTCAGCAGAGCTGCCTAATAATGCCCAGATGATATACACGAAAATTCGAATGCGTTTTGTAAACAAAGCAGCAATCCGTGGGCTATTAAGGACACTTCGCGATGCCTATCCTTTTTCTATACCATGCCATTGAAACTACCATATCTTGGCGTTTGTATACAGCACCTAGAGTTGTGACCTTGAACGCTTCTTCATATGTAGATAATTCTTACACGATAGAAAATACGTTCAAGAGAAAACGGTCTATGTTTTACTGCAATTAGTATGCAGCAGAGCTTTCAGAAAGTGCCCAAATAATATACACGTTAATTCGAACGCGTTTTGTACGCAAAGTAGCAATCCGCGGGCAATATAAGGCACTTCGCGATGTCTATCCATGTTCTATACCATGCCAATGTAACTATCATATCTTAGCGTTCGCATACAGCATTAGAGTTGTGACCTTGAACGCTCCTTCATAAGTAGATAACTCCTACACGATAGAAGAGACGTTCAAGAGAAAACGGTCTAAGTTTTACTGCAATTAGTATGCAGCAGAGCTTTCAAAAAGTGCCCAAATAATATACACGTCAATTCGAAAGCGTTTTGTACGCAAAGTAGCAATCCGCGGACTATATAAGGCACTTCGCGATGCCTATCCATGTTCTACACCATGTCAATGTTACTATCATATCTTAGGGTTCGCATAGAGCACAAGGAGCTGTGACCTTGAACGCGCCTTCATTCGTAGATTACTGCTACACGATAGAAAAGACGTACAAGTGAAAATGGATTTAGTTTTACTGCAATTAGCATGCAGCAGAGCTGCCAAATAATGCCCAGATAATATACGCGTTAATTCGAATGCGTTTTGTAAACAAAGCAGCAATCCGTGGGCTATTGAGGACACTTAGAGATGCCTTTCCATGTTCTACAGCATGTTAATGTTACTATCATATCTTAGGGTTCGCATAGAGCACAAGGAGCTGTGACCTTGAACGCTCCTTCATTCGTGGATTACTGCCACACGATAGAAAAGACGTACAAGTGAAAATGGATTTAGTTTTACTGCAATTAGCATGCAGCGGAGCTGCCAAATAATGCCCAGATAATATACAAGTTAATTCGAATGCGTTTTGTAAACAAAGCAGCAATCCGTGAGCTATTAAGGACACTTCGCGATGCCTATCCATATTCTATACCATGCCATTGTAACTACCATATCTTAGCGTTTGTATACAGCACCTAGAGTTGTGACCTTGAACGCTCCTTCATAAGTTGATAACTCCTACACGATAGAAAAGACGTTCAAGAGAAAACGGTCTAAGTTTTACTGCAATTAGTATGCAGCAGAGCTTTCAAAATGTGCCCAAATAATATACACGTCAATTCGAACGCGTTTTGTACGCAAAGTAGCAATCCGCGGACAATATAAGGCACTTCACGATGTCTATTTATATTCTATACCATGCCAATGTAACTATCATATCTTAGCGTTCGCATACAGCAACTAGATTTGTGCCTTGAACGCTCCTTCATATGTAGATAACTCCTACACGATAGAAAAGGTTTTCAAGAGAAAACGGTCTAAGTTTTACAGCAATTAATATTCATCAGAGCTTTCAAAAAGAGCCCAAATAATATATACGTTAATTCGAACGCGCTTTGTAAGCAAAGTAGCAATCCGCGGGCTATATAAGGCACTTTGCGATGTCCATCCATGTTCTATACCATGCCAATGTAACTATCATATTTTAGCGTTCGCATACAGCATCTAGAGTTGTGACCTTGAACGCTCCTTCATAAGTAGATAACTCCTACACGATAGAAAAGCCGTTCAAGAGAAAACGGTCTAAGTTTTACTGCAATTAGTATGCAGCAGAGCTTTCAAAAAGTGCCCAAATAATATACACGTCAATTCGAAAGCGTTTTGTACGCAAAGTAGCAATCCGCGGGCTATATAAGGCACTTCGCTATTTCTATCCATGTTCTATACCATGCCAATGTAACTATCATATCTTAGCGTTCGCATACAGCACCTAGCGTTGTGACTTTGAACGCTCCTTCATAAGTAGATAACTCCTACACGATAGAAAAGACGTTCAAGGGAAAACGGTCTAAGTTTTACTGCAATTAGTATGCAGCAGAGCTTTCAAAAAGAGCCCAAATAATATATACGTTAATTCGAACGCGTTTTGTACGCAAAGTAGCAATCTGCGGGCTATATAAGGCACTTTGCGATGTCCATCCATGTTCTATACCATGTCAATGTTACTATCATATCTTAGGGTTCTAATAGAGCAATTAGAGCTGTGACCTTGAAAGGTCCTTCATAAGTAGATAACTCCTACACGATAGAAAAGACGTTCAAGAGAAAACGGTCTAAGTTTTACTGCAATTAATATGCAGCAGAGCTTTCAAAAAGAGCCCAAATAATATATACGTTAATTCGAACGCGTTTTGTATGCAAAGTAGCAATCCGCGGGCTATATAAGGCACTTTGCGATGTCCATCCATGTTCTATACCATGTCAATGTTACTATCATATCTTAGGGTTCGCATAGAGCAATTAGAGCTGTGACCTTGAACGGTCCTTCATAAGTAGATACCTCCTACACGATAGAAAAGACATTCAAGAGAAAACGGTCTAAGTTTTACTGCAATTAGTATGCAGCAGAGCTTTCAGAAAGTGCCCAAATAATATACACGTTAATTCGAACGCGTTTTGTACGCAAAGTAGCAGTCCGCGGGCAATATAAGGCACTTCGCGATGTCTATCCATGTTCTATACCATGCCAATGTAACTATCATATCTTAGCGTTCGCATAGAGCTCCTAGAGTTGTGACCTTGAACGCTCCTTCATAAGTAGATAACTCCTACACGATAGAAAAGACGTTCAAGAGAAAACGGTCTATGTTTTACTGCAATTAGTATGCAGCAGAGCTTTCAAAAAGTGCCCAAATAATATACACGTCAATTCGAAAGCGTTTTGTAAGTAAAGTAGCAATCCGCGGGCTATTTAAGGCACTTCGCTATTTCTATCCATGTTCTATACCAGGCCAATGTAACTATCATATCTTTGCGTTCGCATACAGCACCTAGCGTTGTGACCTTGAACGCTCCTTCATAAGTAGATAACTTCTACGCGATAGAAAAGACGTTCAAGGGAAAACGGTCTAAGTTTTACTGCAATTAGTATGCAGCAGAGCTATCAAAAAGAGCCCAAATAATATATACGTTAATTCGAACGCGTTTTGTACGCAAAGTAGCAATCCGCGGGCTATATAAGGCACTTTGCGATGTCCATCCATGTTCTATACCATGTCAATGTTACTATCATATCTTAGGGTTCTAATAGAGCAATTAGAGCTGTGACCTTGAACGGTCCTTCATAAATAGATAACTCCTACATGATAGAAAAGACGTTCAAGAGAAAACGGTCTAAGTTTTACTGCAATTAGTATGCAGCAGAGCTTTCAGAAAGTGCCCAAATAATATACACGTTAATTCGAACGCGTTTTGTACGCAATGTAGCAATCCGCGGGCAATATAAGGCACTTCGAGATGTCTATCCATGTTCTATACCATGCCAATGTAACTATCATATCTTAGCGTTCGCATAGAGCTCCTAGAGTTGTGACCTTGAACGCTCCTTCATAAGTAGATATCTCCTACACGATATAAAAGACGTACAATAGAAAACGGACTAAGTTTTACTGCAATTAGCATTCAGCAGAGCTGCCTAATAATGCCCAGATGATATACACGAAAATTCGAATGCGTTTTGTAAACAAAGCAGCAATCCGTGGGCTATTAAGGACACTTCGCGATGCCTATCCTTTTTCTATACCATGCCATTGAAACTACCATATCTTAGCGTTTGCATACAGCACCTAGAGTTGTGACCTTGAACGCTCCTTCATATGTAGATAACTCTTACACGATAGAAAATACGTTCAAGAGAAAACGGTCTAAGTTTTACAGCAATTAATATTCAGCAGAGCTTTCAAAAAGTGCCCAAATAATATACACGTTAATTCGAACGCGTTTTGTACGCAAAGTAGCAATCCGCGGGCTATATAAGGCACTTCGCGATGTCTATCCATGTTCTATACCATGCCAATGTAACTATCATATCTTAGCGTTCGCATACAGCATCTAGAGTTGTGACCTTGAACGCTCCTTCATAAGTAGATAACTCCTACACGATAGAAGAGACGTTCAAGAGAAAACGGTCTAAGTTTTACTGCAATTAGTATGCAGCAGAGCTTTCAAAAAGTGCCCAAATAATATACACGTCAATTCGAAAGCGTTTTGTACGCAAAGTAGAAATCCGCGGGCTATATAAGGCACTTCGCTATTTCTATCCATGTTCTATACCATGCCAATTTAACTATCATATTTTAGCGTTCGCATACAGCACCTAGCGTTGTGACCTTGAACGCTCCTTCAAAAGTAGATAACTCGTACACGATAGAAAAGACGTTCAAGGGAAAACGGTCTAAGCTTTACTGCAATTAGTATGCAGCAGAGCTTTCAAAAAGAGCCCAAATAATATATACGTTAATTCGAACGCGTTTTGTACGCAAAGTAGCAATCCGCGGGCTATATAAGGCACTTTGCGATGTCCATCCATGTTCTATACCATGTCAATGTTACTATCATATCTTAGGGTTCGCATAGAGCAATTAGAGCTGTGACCTTGAACGGTCCTTCATAAGTAGATAACTCCTACACGATAGAAA
The DNA here is from genome assembly GCA_964058915.1 of Tetropium fuscum. Classification (NCBI taxonomy): domain Eukaryota; kingdom Metazoa; phylum Arthropoda; class Insecta; order Coleoptera; family Cerambycidae; genus Tetropium; species Tetropium fuscum. The sequence goes on from CAXKVY010008208.1 coordinate 571,851, forward strand.
AGACGTTCAAGGGAAAACGGTCTAAGCTTTACTGCAATTAGTATGCAGCAGAGCTTTCAAAAAGAGCCCAAATAATATACACGTTAATTCGAACGCGTTTTGTACGCAAAGTAGCAATCCGCGGGCAATATAAGGCACTTCGCGATGTCTATCCATGTTCTATACCATGCCAATGTAACTATCATATCTTAGCGTTCGCATAGAGCTCCTAGAGTTGTGACCTTGAACGCTCCTTCATAAGTAGATATCTCCTACACGATATAAAAGACGTACAATAGAAAACGGACTAAGTTTTACTGCAATTAGCATTCAGCAGAGCTGCCCAGATGCCCAGATGATACACACGAAAATTCGAATGCGTTTTGTAAACAAAGCAGCAATCCGTGAGCTATTAAGGACACTTCGCAATGCCTATCCTTTTTCTATACCATGCCATTGAAACTACCATATCTTAGCGTTTGCATAAAGCACCTAGAGTTGTGACCTTGAACGCTCCTTCATATGTAGATAACTCCTACACGATAGAAAAGACGTTCAAGGGAAAACGGTCTAAGTTTTACAGCAATTAATATTCAGCAGAGCTTTCAAAAAGTGCCCAAATAATATACACGTTAATTCGAACGCGTTTTGTACGCAAAGTAGCAATCCGCGGGCTATATAAGGCACTTTGCGATGTCCATCCATGTTCTATACCATGTCAATGTTACTATCATATCTTAGGGTTTGCATAGAGCAATTAGAGCTGTGACCTTGAACGGTCCTTCATAAGTAGATAACTCCTACACGATAGAAAAGACGTTCAAGAGAAAACGGTCTAAGTTTTACTGCAATTAGTATGCAGCAGAGCTTTCAAAAAGTGCCCAAATAATGTACACGTCAATTCGAACGCATTTTGTACGCAAAGTAGTAATCCGCGGGCAATATAAGGCACTTCGCGATGTCTATCCATGTTCTATACACTGCCAATGTAACTATCATATCTTAGCGTCCGCATACAGCATCTAGAGTTGTGACCTTGAACGCTCCTTCATAAGTAGATAACTCCTACACGATAGAAAAGACGTTCAAGAGAAAACGGTCTAAGTTTTACTGCAATTAGTATGCAGCAGAGCTTTCAAAAAGTGCCCAAATAATATACACGTCAATTCGAACGCGTTTTGTACGCAAAGTAGCAATCCGCGGACAATATAAGGCACTTCACGATGTCTATCCATATTCTATACCATGCCAATGTAACTATCATATCTTAGCGTTCGCATACAGCAACTAGATTTGTGCCTTGAACGCTCCTTCATATGTAGATAACTCCTACACGATAGAAAAGGTTTTCAAGAGAAAACGGTCTAAGTTTTACAGCAATTAATATTCAGCAGAGCTTTCAAAAAGAGCCCAAATAATATATACGTTAATTCGAACGCGCTTTGTACGCAAAGAAGCAATCCGCGGGCAATATAAGGCACTTTGCGATGTCCATCCATGTTCTATACCATGCCAATGTAACTATCATATCTTAGCGTTCGCATACAGCATCTAGAGTTGTGACCTTGAACGCTCCTTCATAAGTAGATAACTCCTACACGATAGAAAAGCCGTTCAAGAGAAAACGGTCTAAGTTTTACTGCAATTAGTATGCAGCAGAGCTTTCAAAAAGTGCCCAAATAATATACACGTCAATTCGAAAGCGTTTTGTACGCAAAGTAGCAATCCGCGGGCTATATAAGGCACTTCGCTATTTCTATCCATGTTCTATACCATGCCAATGTAACTATCATATCTTAGCGTTCGCATACAGCACCTAGCGTTGTGACTTTGAATGCTCCTTCATAACTAGATGACTCCTACACGATAGAAAAGACGTTCAAGGGAAAACGGTCTAAGTTTTACTGCAATTAGTATGCAGCAGAGCTTTCAAAAAGAGCCCAAATAATATATACGTTAATTCGAAAGCGTTTTGTACGCAAAGTAGCAATCCGCGGGCTATATAAGGCACTTTGCGATGTCCATCCATGTTCTATACCATGTCAATGTTACTATCATATCTTAGGGTTCTAATAGAGCAATTAGAGCTGTGACCTTGAAAGGTCCTTCATAAGTAGATAACTCCTACACGATAGAAAAGACGTTCAAGAGAAAACGGTCTAAGTTTTACTGCAATTAATATGCAGCAGAGCTTTCAAAAAGAGCCCAAATAATATATACGTTAATTCGAACGCGTTTTGTATGCAAAGTAGCAATCCGCGGGCTATATAAGGCACTTTGCGATGTCCATCCATGTTCTATACCATGTCAATGTTACTATCATATCTTAGGGTTCGCATAGAGCAATTAGAGCTGTGACCTTGAACGGTCCTTCATAAGTAGATAACTCCTACACGATAGAAAAGACATTCAAGAGAAAACGGTCTAAGTTTTACTGCAATTAGTATGCAGCAGAGCTTTCAGAAAGTGCCCAAATAATATACACGTTAATTCGAACGCGTTTTGTACGCAAAGTAGCAATCCGCGGGCAATATAAGGCACTTCGCGATGTCTATCCATGTTCTATACCATGCCAATGTAACTATCATATCTTAGCGTCCGCATACAGCATCTAGAGTTGTGACCTTGAACGCTCCTTCATAAGTAGATAACTCCTACACGATAGAAAATACGTTCAAGAGAAAACGGTCTAAGTTTTACTGCAATTAGTATGCAGCAGAGCTTTCAAAAAGTGCCTAATCAATATACACGTCAATTCGAACGCGTTTTGTACGCAAAGTAGCAATCCGCGGGCAATATAAGGCACTTCACGATGTCTATCCATGTTCTATACCATGCCAATGTAACTATCATATCTTAGCGTTCGCATACAGCAACTAGAGTTGTGACCTTAAACGCTCCTTCATAAGTAGATAACTCCTACACAATAGAAAAGACGTATAAGTGAAAATGGATTTAGTTTTACTGCAATAAGCATGCAGCAGAGCTGCCAAATAATGCCCAGATAATATACGCGTTAATTCGAATGCGTTTTGTAAACAAAGCAGCAATCCGTGGGCTATTAAGGACACTTCGGGATGCCTATCCATATTCTATACCATGCCATTGTAACTACAATATCTTAGCGTTTGCATACAGCACCTAGAGTTCTGACCTTGAACGCTCCTTCATAAGTAGATAACTCCTACACGATAGAAAAGACGTTCAAGAGAAAACGGTATAAGTTTCACTGCAATTAGTATGCAGCAGAGCTTTCAGAAAATGCCCAAATAATATACACGTTAATTCGAACGCGTTTTGTACGCAAAGTAGCAATCCGCGGGCAATATAAGGCACTTCGCGATGTCTATCCATGTTCTATATACTGCCAATGTAACTATCATATCTTAGCGTCCGCATACAGCATCTAGAGTTGTGACCTTGAACGCTCCTTCATAAGTAGATAACTCCTACACGATAGAAAAGACGTTCAAGAGAAAACGGTCTAAGTTTTACTGCAATTAGTATGCAGTAGAGCTTTCAAAAAGTGCCCAAATAATATACACGTCAATTCGAAAGCGTTTTGTACGCAAAGTAGAAATCCGCGGGCTATATAAGGCACTTCGCTATTTCTATCCATGTTCTATACCATGCCAATGTAACTATCATATCTTAGCGTTCGCATACAGCACCTAGCGTTGTGACCTTGAACGCTCCTTCATCAGTAGATAACTCCTACACGATAGAAAAGACGTTCAAGGGAAAACGGTCTAAGTTTTACTGCAATTAGTATGCAGCAGAGCTTTCAAAAAGAGCCCAAATAATATATACGTTAATTCGAACGCGTTTTGTACGCAAAGTAGCAATCCGCGGGCTATATAAGGCACTTTGCGATGTCCATCCATGTTCTATACCATGTCAATGTTACTATCATATCTTAGGGTTCGCATAGAGCAATAAGAGCTGTGACCTTGAACGGGCCTTCATAAGTAGATAACTCCTACACGATAGAATAGACGTTCAAGAGAAAACGGTCTAAGTTTTACTGCAATTAGTATGCAGCAGAGCTTTCAAAAAGTGCCCAAATAATATACACGTCAATTCGAACGCATTTTGTACGCAAAGTAGCAATCCGTGGGCTATATAAGGCACTTCGCGATGCCTATCCATGTTCTACACCATGTCAATGTTACTATCATATCTTAGGGTTCGCATAGAGCACAAAGAGCTGTGACCTTGAACGCTCCTTCATTCGTAGATTACTGCCACACGATAGAAAAGACGTACAAGTGAAAATGGATTTAGTTTTACTGCAATTGGCATGCAGCGGATCTGCCAAATAATGCCCAGATAATATACAAGTTAATTCGAATGCGTTTTGTAAACAAAGCGGCAATCCGTGAGCTATTAAGGACACTTCGCGATGCCTATCCATATTCTATACCATGCCATTGTAACTACCATATCTTAGCGTTTGCATACAGCAACTAGAGTTGTGACCTTGAACGCTCCTTCATAAGTAGATAACTCCTACACGATAGAAAAGACGTTCAAGAGAAAACGGTCTAAATTTCACTGCAATTAGTGTGCAGCAGAGCTTTCAGAAAATGCCCAAATAATATACACGTTAATTCGAACGCGTTTTGTCCACAAAGTAGCAATCCGCGGGCAATATACGGCACTTCGCGATGTCTATCCATGTTCTATACCATGCCAATGTAACTATCATATCTTAGCGTCCGCATACAGCATCTAGAGTTGTGACCTTGAACGCTCCTTCATAAGTAGATAACTCCTACACGATATAAAAGACGTACAATAGAAAACGGACAAAGTTGTACTGCAATTAGCATGCAGCAGAGCTGCCTAATAATGCCCAGATGATATACACGAAAATTCGAATGCTTTTGTAAACAAAACAGCAATCCGTGGGCTATTAAGGACACTTCGCGATGCCTATCCATTTTCTATACCATGCCATTGTAACTACCATATCTTAGCGTTCGTATACAGCACCTAGAGCTGTGACCTTGAACTCTCCTTCATAATTAGATAACTCCTACACGATAGAAAAGACGTTCAAGAGAAAACGGTCTAAGTTTTACTGCAATTAATATTCAGCAGAGCTTTCAAAAAGTGCCCAAATAATATAAACGTTAATTCGAACGCGTTTTGTACGCAAAGTAGCAATCCGCGGGCTATATAAGGCACTTCGCTATTTCTATCCATGTTCTATACCATGCCAATGTAATTATCATATCTTAGCGTTCGCATACAGCACCTAGAGTTGTGACCTTGAACGCTCCTTCATAAGTAGATAACTCCTACACAATAGAGAAGACGTTCAAGGGAAAACGGTCTAAGTTTTACTGCAATTAGTGTGCAGCAGAGCTTTCAAAAAGTGCCCAGATGATATACGCGTTAATTCGACCATATACGCGTTAAACTACCAAATAATGCCCAGATAATATATGCGTTAATTCGAATGCGTTTTGTAAACAAAGCAGCAATCCGTGGGCTATTAAGGACACTTCGCGATGCCTATCCTCTTTCTATACCATGCCATTGAAACTACCATATCTTAGCGTTTGCATACAGCACCAAGAGTTGTGACCTTGAACGCTCCTTAATATGTAGATAACTCCTACACGATAGAAAAGACGTTCAAGAGAAAACGGTCTAAGTTTTACAGCAATTAATATTCAGCAGAGGTTTCAAAAAGTGCCCAAATAATATACACGTCAATTCGAAAGCGTTTTGTACGCAAAGTAGCAATCCGCGGGCTATATAAGGCACTTCGCTATTTCTATCCATGTTCTATACCATGCCAATGTAACTATCATATCTTAGCGTTCGCATACAGCACCTAGCGTTGTGACCTTGAACGCTCCTTCATAAGTAGATAACTCCTACACGATAGAAAAGACGTTCAAGGGAAAACGGTCTAAGTTTTACTGCAATTAGTATGCAGCAGAGCTTTCAAAAAGAGCCCAAATAATATATACGTTAATTCGAACGCGTTTTGTACGCAAAGTAGCAATCCGCGGGCTATATAAGGCACTTTGGGATGTCCATCCATATTCTATACCATGTCAATGTTACTATCATATCTTAGGGTTCGCATAGAGCAATTAGAGCTGTGACCTTGAACGGACCTTCATAAGTAGATAACTCCTACACGATAGAAAAGACGTTCAAGAGAAAACGGTCTAAGTTTTACTGCAATTAGTATGCAGCAGAGCTTTCAAAAAGTGCCCAAATAATATACACGTCAATTCGAACGCATTTTGTACGCAAAGTAGCAATCCGCGGGCTATATAAGGCACTTCGAGATGCCTATCCATGTTCTACACCATGTCAATGTTACTGTCATATCTTAGGGTTCGCATAGAGCACAAGGAGCTGTGACCTTGAACGCGCCTTCATTCGTAGATTACTGCTACACGATAGAAAAGACGTACAAGTAAAAATGGATTTAGTTTTACTGCAATTAGCATGCAGCAGAGCTGCCAAATAATGTCCAGATAATATACGCGTTAATTCGAATACGTTTTGTAAACAAAGCAGCAATCCGTGGGCTATTGAGGACACTTAGCGATGCCTTTCCATGTTCTACAGCATGTCAATGTTACTATCATATCTTAGGGTTCGCATAGAGCACAAGGAGCTGTGACCTTGATCGCGCCTTCATTCGTAGATTACTGCTACACGATAGAAAAGACGTACAAGTGAAAATGGATTTAGTTTTACTGCAATTAGCGTGCAGCAGAGCTGCCAAATAATGCCCAGATGATATACGCGTTAATTCGAATGCGTTTTGTAAACAAAGCAGCAATCCGTGGGCTATTGAGGACACTTAGCGATGCCTTTCCATGTTCTACAGCATGTCAATGTTACTATCATATCTTAGGGTTCGCATAGAGCACAAAGAGCTGTGACCTTGAACGCTCCTTCATTCGTGGATTACTGCCACACGATAGAAAAGACGTACAAGTGAAAATGGATTTAGTTTTACTGCAATTAGCATGCAGCGGAGTTGCCAAATAATGCCCAGATAATATACAAGTTAATTCGAATGCGTTTTGTAAACAAAGCAGCAATCCGTGAGCTATTAAGGACACTTCGCGATGCCTATCCATATTCTATACCATGCCATTGTAACTACCATAACTTAGCGTTTGCATACAGCACCTAGAGTTGTGACCTTGAACGCTCCTTCATAAGTAGATAACTCCTACACGATAGAAAAGACGTTCAAGAGAAAACGGTCTAAGTTTTACTGCAATTAGTATGCAGCAGAGCTTTCAAAATGTGCCCAAATAATATACAGGTCAATTCGAACGCGTTTTGTACGCAAAGTAGCAATCCGCGGACAATATAAGGCACTTCACGATGTCTATCCATATTCTATACCATGCCAATGTAACTATCATATCTTAGCGTTCGCATACAGCAACTAGATTTGTGCCTTGAACGCTCCTTCATATGTAGATAACTCCTACACGATAGAAAAGCCGTTCAAGAGAAAACGGTCTAAGTTTTACTGCAATTAGTATGCAGCAGAGCTTTCAAAAAGTGCCCAAATAATATACACGTCAATTCGAAAGCGTTTTGTACGCAAAGTAGCAATCCGCGGGCTATATAAGGCACTTCGCTATTTCTATCCATGTTCTATACCATGGCAATGTAACTATCATATCTTAGCGTTCGCATACAGCACCTAGCGTTGTGACTTTGAACGCTCCTTCATAAGTAGATAACTCCTACACGATAGAAAAGACGTTCAAGGGAAAACGGTCTAAGTTTTACTGCAATTAGTATGCAGCAGAGCTTTCAAAAAGAGCCCAAATAATATATACGTTAATTCGAAAGCGTTTTGTACGCAAAGTAGCAATCCGCGGGCTATATAAGGCACTTTGCGATGTCCATCCATGTTCTATACCATGTCAATGTTACTATCATATCTTAGGATTCTAATAGAGCAATTAGAGCTGTGACCTTGAAAGGTCCTTCATAAGTAGAGACTCCTACACGATAGAAAAGACGTTCAAGAGAAAACGGTCTAAGTTTTACTGCAATTAATATGCAGCAGAGCCTTCAAAAAGAGCCCAAATAATATATACGTTAATTCGAACGCGTTTTGTATGCAAAGTAGCAATCCGCGGGCTATATAAGGCACTTTGCGATGTCCATCCATGTTCTATACCATGTCAATGTTACTAACATATCTTAGGGTTCGCATAGAGCAATTAGAGCTGTGACCTTGAACGGTCCTTCATAAGTAGATAACTCCTACACGATAGAAAAGACATTCAAGAGAAAACGGTCTAAGTTTTACTGCAATTAGTATGCAGCAGAGCTTTCAGAAAGTGCCCAAATAATATACACGTTAATTCGAACGCGTTTTGTACGCAAAGTAGCAGTCCGCGGGCAATATAAGGCACTTCGCGATGTCTATCCATGTTCTATACCATGCCAATGTAACTATCATATCTTAGCGTTCGCATAGAGCTCCTAGAGTTGTGACCTTGAACGCTCCTTCATAAGTAGATAACTCCTACACGATAGAAAAGACGTTCAAGAGAAAACGGTCTATGTTTTACTGCAATTAGTATGCAGCAGAGCTTTCAAAAAGGGCCCAAATAATATACACGTCAATTCGAAAGCGTTTTGTAAGTAAAGTAGCAATCCGCGGGCTATTTAAGGCACTTCGCTATTTCTATCCATGTTCTATACCAGGCCAATGTAACTATCATATCTTAGCGTTCGCATACAGCACCTAGCGTTGTGACCTTGAACGATCCTTCATAAGTAGATAACTTCTACGCGATAGAAAAGACGTTCAAGGGAAAACGGTCTAAGTTTTACTGCAATTAGTATGCAGCAGAGCTATCAAAAAGAGCCCAAATAATATATACGTTAATTCGAACGCGTTTTGTACTCAAAGTAGCAATCCGCGGGCTATATAAGGCACTTTGCGATGTCCATCCATGTTCTATACCATGTCAATGTTACTATCATATCTTAGGGTTCGCATAGAGCAATTAGAGCTGTGACCTTGAAAGGTCCTTCATAAGTAGATAACTCCTACACGATAGAAAAGACGTTCAAGAGAAAACGGTCTAAGTTTTACTGCAATTAGTATGCAGCAGAGCTTTCAAAAAGAGCCCAAATAATATATACGTTAATTCGAACGCGTTTTGTATGCAAAGTAGCAATCCGCGGGCTATATAAGGCACTTTGCGATGTCCATCCATGTTCTATACCATGTCAATGTTACTATCATATCTTAGGGTTCGCATAGAGCAATTAGAGCTGTGACCTTGAACGCTCCTTCATAAGTAGATAACTCCTACACGATAGAAAAGACGTTCAAGAGAAAACGGTCTAAGTTTTACTGCAATTAGTATGCAGCAGAGCTTTCAAAAAGTGCCCAAATAATGTACACGTCAATTCGAACGCATTTTGTACGCAAAGTAGCAATCCGCGGGCTATATAAGGCACTTCGCGATGCCTATCCATGTTCTACACCATGTCAATGTTACTATCATATCTTAGGGTTCGCATAGAGCACAAGGAGCTGTGACCTTGAACGCGCCTTCATTCGTAGATTACTGCTACACGATAGAAAAGACGTACAAGTGAAAATGGATTTAGTTTTACTGCAATTAGCATGCAGCAGAGCTGCCAAATAATGCCCAGATAATATACGCGTTAATTCGAATGCGTTTTGTAAACAAAGCAGCAATCCGTGGGCTATTGAGGACACTTAGCGATGCCTTTCCATGTTCTACAGCATGTCAATGTTACTATCATATCTTAGGGTTCGCATAGAGCACAAAGAGCTGTGACCTTGAACGCTCCTTCATTCGTGGATTACTGCCACACGATAGAAAAGACGTACAAGTGAAAATGGAATTAGTTTTACTGCAATTAGCATGCAGCGGAGTTGCCAAATAATGCCCAGATAATATACAAGTTAATTCGAATGCGTTTTGTAAACAAAGCAGCAATCCGTGAGCTATTAAGGACACTTCGCGATGCCTATCCATATTCTATACCATGCCATTGTAACTACCATATCTTAGCGTTTGCATACAGCACCTAGAGTTGTGACCTTGAACGCTCCTTCATAAGTAGATAACTCCTACACGATAGAAAAGACGTTCAAGAGAAAACGGTATAAGTTTCACAGCAATTAGTATGCAGCAGAGCTTTCAGAAAATGCCCAAATAATATACACGTAACTTCGAACGCGTTTTGTACGCAAAGTAGCAATCCGCGGGCAATATAAGGCACTTCGCGAAGTCTATCCATGTTCTATACACTGCCAATGTAACTATCATATCTTAGCGTCCGCATACAGCATCTAGAGTTGTGACCTTGAACGCTCCTTCATAAGTAGATAACTCCTACATGATAGAAAAGACGTTCAAGAGAAAACGGTCTAAGTTTTACTGCAATTAGTATGCAGCAGAGCTTTCAAAATTTGCCCAAATAATATACAGGTTAATTCGAACGCGTTTTGTACGCAAAGTAGCAATCCGCGGACAATATAAGGCACTTCACGATGTCTATCCATATTCTATACCATGCCAATGTAACTATCATATCTTAGCGTTCGCATACAGCAACTAGATTTGTGCCTTGAACGCTCCTTCATATGTAGATAACTCCTACACGATAGAAAAGGTTTTCAAGAGAAAACGGTCTAAGTTTTACAGCAATTAATATTCAGCAGAGCTTTCAAATAGAGCCCAAATAATATATACGTTAATTCGAACGCGCTTTGTACGCAAAGAAGCAATCCGCGGGCAATATAAGGCACTTTGCGATGTCCATCCATGTTCTATACCATGCCAATGTAACTATCATATCTTAGCGTTCGCATACAGCATCTAGAGTTGTGACCTTGAACGCTCCTTCATAAGTAGATAACTCCTACACGATAGAGAAAACGGTCTAAGTTTTACTGCAATTAGTATGCAGCAGAGCTTTCAAAAAGTGCCCAAATAATATACACGTCAATTCGAAAGCGTTTTGTACGCAAAGTAGCAATCCGCGGGCTATATAAGGCACTTCGCTATTTCTATCCACGTTCTATACCATGCCAATGTAACTATCATATCTTAGCGTTCGCATACAGCACCTAGCGTTCTGACTTTGAACGCTCCTTCATAAGTAGATAACTCCTACACGATAGAAAAGACGTTCAAGGGAAAACGGTCTAAGTTTTACTGCAATTAGTATGCAGCAGAGCTTTCAAAAAGAGCCCAAATAATATATACGTTAATTCGAAAGCGTTTTGTACGCAAAGTAGCAATCCGCGGGTTATATAAGGCACTTTGCGATGTCCATCCATGTTCTATACCATGTCAATGTTACTATCATATCTTAGGGTTCTAATAGAGCAATTAGAGCTGTGACCTTGAAAGGTCCTTCATAAGTAGATAACTCCTACACGATAGAAAAGACGTTCAAGAGAAAACGGTCTTAGTTTTACTGCAATTAATATGCAGCAGAGCTTTCAAAAAGAGCCCAAATAATATATACGTTAATTCGAACGCGTTTTGTATGCAAAGTAGCAATCCGCGGGCTATATAAGGCACTTTGCGATGTCCATCCATGTTCTATACCATGTCAATGTTACTATCATATCTTAGGGTTCGCATAGAGCAATTAGAGCTGTGACCTTGAACGGTCCTTCATAAGTAGATAACTCCTATACGATAGAAAAGACATTCAAGAGAAAACGGTCTAAGTTTTACTGCAATTAGTATGCAGCAGAGCTTTCAGAAAGTGCCCAAATAATATACACGTTAATTCGAACGCGTTTTGTACGCAAAGTAGCAGTCCGCGGGCAATATAAGGCACTTCGCGATGTCTATCCATGTTCTATACCATGCCAATGTAACTATCATATCTTAGCGTTCGCATACAGCATCTAGAGTTGTGACCTTGAACGCTCCTTCATAAGTAGATAACTCCTACACGATAGAAAATACGTTCAAGAGAAAACGGTCTAAGTTTTACTGCAATTAGTATGCAGCAGAGCTTTCAAAAAGTGCCTAATCAATATACACGTCAATTCGAACGCGTTTTGTACGCAAAGTAGCAATCCGCGGGCAATATAAGGCACTTCACGATGTCTATCCATGTTCTATACCATGCCAATGTAACTATCATATCTTAGCGTTCGCATACAGCAACTAGAGTTGTGACCTTGAACGCTCCTTCATAAGTAGATAACTCCTACACAATAGAAAAGACGTATAAGTGAAAATGGATTTAGTTTTATTGCAATAAGCATGCAGCAGAGCTGCCAAATAATGCCCAGATAATATACGCGTTAATTCGAATGCGTTTTGTAAACAAAGCAGCAATCCGTGGGCTATTAAGGACACTTCGCGATGCCTATCCATATTCTATACCATGCCATTGTAACTACCATATCTTAGCGTTTGCATACAGCACCTAGAGTTCTGACCTTGAACGCTCCTTCATAAGTAGATAACTCCTACACGATAGAAAAGACGTTCAAGAGAAAACGGTATAAGTTTCACTGCAATTAGTATGCAGCAGAGCTTTCAGAAAATGCCCAAATAATATACACGTTAATTCGAACGCGTTTTGTACGCAAAGTAGCAATCCGCGGGCAATATAAGGCACTTCGCGATGTCTATCCATGTTCTATACACTGCCAATGTAACTATCATATCTTAGCGTCCGCATACAGCATCTAGAGTTGTGACCTTGAACGCTCCTTCATAAGTAGATAACTCCTACACGATAGAAAAGACGTTCAAGGGAAAACGGTCTAAGTTTTACTGCAATTAGTATGCAGCAGAGCTTTCAAAAAGAGCCCAAATAATATATACGTTAATTCGAACGCGTTTTGTACGCAAAGTAGCAATCCGCGGGCTATATAAGGCACTTGGCGATGTCCATCCATGTTCTATACCATGTCAATGTTACTATCATATCTTAGGGTTCGCATAGAGCAATTAGAGCTGTGACCTTGAACGCTCCTTCATTCGTAGATTACTGCCACACGATAGAAAAGACGTACAAGTGAAAATGGATTTAGTTTTACTGCAATTAGCATGCAGCGGAGCTGCCAAATAATGCCCAGATAACATACAAGTTAATTCGAATGCGTTTTGTAAACAAAGCAGCAATCCGTGAGCTATTAAGGACACTTCGCGATGCCTATCCATATTCTATACCATGCCATTGTAACTACCATATCTTAGCGTTTGCATACAGCACCTAGAGTTGTGACCTTGAACGCTCCTTCATAAGTAGATAACTCCTACACGATAGAAAAGACGTTCAAGAGAAAACGGTCTAAATTTCACTGCAATTAGTGTGCAGCAGAGCTTTCAGAAAATGCCCAAATAATATACACGTTAATTCGAACGCGTTTTGTACACAAAGTAGCAATCCGCGGGCAATATACGGCACTTCGCGATGTCTATCCATGTTCTATACCATGCCAATGTAACTATCATATCTTAGCGTCCGCATACAGCATCTAGAGTTGTGACCTTGAACGCTCCTTCATAAGTAGATAACTCCTACACGATATAAAAGACGTACAATAGAAAACGGACAAAGTTGTACTGCAATTAGCATGCAGCAGAGCTGCCTAATAATGCCCAGATGATATACACGAAAATTCGAATGCTTTTGTAAACAAAACAGCAATCCGTGGGCTATTAAGGACACTTCGCGATGCCTATCCATTTTCTATACCATGCCATTGTAACTACCATATCTTAGCGTTTGCATACAGCATCTAGAGTTGTGACCTTGAACGCTCCTTCATAAGTAGATAACTCCTACACGATAGAAAATACGTTCAAGAGAAAACGGTCTAAGTTTTACAGCAATTAATATTCAGCAGAGCTTTCAAAAAGTGCCCAAATAATATACACGTTAATTCGAACGCGTTTTGTACGCAAAGTAGCAATCCGCGGGCTATATAAGGCACTTCGCGATGTCTATCCATGTTCTATACCATGCCAATTTAACTATCATATCTTAGCGTTCGCATACAGCATCTAGAGTTGTGACCTTGAACGCTCCTTCATAAGTAGATAACTCCTACACGATAGAAGAGACGTTCAAGAGAAAACGGTCTAAGTTTTACTGCAATTAGTATGCAGCAGAGCTTTCAAAAAGTGCCCAAATAATATACACGTCAATTCGAAAGCGTTTTGTACGCAAAGTAGAAATCCGCGGGCTATATAAGGCACTTCGCTATTTCTATCCATGTTCTATACCATGCCAATTTAACTATCATATTTTAGCGTTCGCATACAGCACCTAGCGTTGTGACCTTGAACGCTCCTTCAAAAGTAGATAACTCGTACACGATAGAAAAGACGTTCAAGGGAAAACGGTCTAAGCTTTACTGCAATTAGTATGCAGCAGAGCTTTCAAAAAGAGCCCAAATAATATATACGTTAATTCGAACGCGTTTTGTACGCAAAGTAGCAATCCGCGGGCTATATAAGGCACTTTGCGATGTCCATCCATGTTCTATACCATGTCAATGTTACTATCATATCTTAGGGTTCGCATAGAGCAATTAGAGCTGTGACCTTGAACGGTCCTTCATAAGTAGATAACTCCTACACGATAGAAAAGACGTTCAAGGGAAAACGGTCTAAGCTTTACTGCAATTAGTATGCAGCAGAGCTTTCAAAAAGAGCCCAAATAATATACACGTTAATTCGAACGCGTTTTGTACGCAAAGTAGCAATCCGCGGGCAATATAAGGCACTTCGCGATGTCTATCCATGTTCTATACCATGCCAATGTAACTATCATATCTTAGCGTTCGCATAGAGCTCCTAGAGTTGTGACCTTGAACGCTCCTTCATAAGTAGATATCTCCTACACGATATAAAAGACGTACAATAGAAAACGGACTAAGTTTTACTGCAATTAGCATTCAGCAGAGCTGCCCAGATGCCCAGATGATACACACGAAAATTCGAATGCGTTTTGTAAACAAAGCAGCAATCCGTGAGCTATTAAGGACACTTCGCAATGCCTATCCTTTTTCTATACCATGCCATTGAAACTACCATATCTTAGCGTTTGCATAAAGCACCTAGAGTTGTGACCTTGAACGCTCCTTCATATGTAGATAACTCCTACACGATAGAAAAGACGTTCAAGGGAAAACGGTCTAAGTTTTACAGCAATTAATATTCAGCAGAGCTTTCAAAAAGTGCCCAAATAATATACACGTTAATTCGAACGCGTTTTGTACGCAAAGTAGCAATCCGCGGGCTATATAAGGCACTTTGCGATGTCCATCCATGTTCTATACCATGTCAATGTTACTATCATATCTTAGGGTTTGCATAGAGCAATTAGAGCTGTGACCTTGAACGGTCCTTCATAAGTAGATAACTCCTACACGATAGAAAAGACGTTCAACAGAAAACGGTCTAAGTTTTACTGCAATTAGTATGCAGCAGAGCTTTCAAAAAGTGCCCAAATAATGTACACGTCAATTCGAACGCATTTTGTACGCAAAGTAGTAATCCGCGGGCAATATAAGGCACTTCGCGATGTCTATCCATGTTCTATACACTGCCAATGTAACTATCATATCTTAGCGTCCGCATACAGCATCTAGAGTTGTGACCTTGAACGCTCCTTCATAAGTAGATAACTCCTACACGATAGAAAAGACGTTCAAGAGAAAACGGTCTAAGTTTTACTGCAATTAGTATGCAGCAGAGCTTTCAAAAAGTGCCCAAATAATATACACGTCAATTCGAACGCGTTTTGTACGCAAAGTAGCAATCCGCGGACAATATAAGGCACTTCACGATGTCTATCCATATTCTATACCATGCCAATGTAACTATCATATCTTAGCGTTCGCATACAGCAACTAGATTTGTGCCTTGAACGCTCCTTCATATGTAGATAACTCCTACACGATAGAAAAGGTTTTCAAGAGAAAACGGTCTAAGTTTTACAGCAATTAATATTCAGCAGAGCTTTCAAAAAGAGCCCAAATAATATATACGTTAATTCGAACGCGCTTTGTACGCAAAGAAGCAATCCGCGGGCAATATAAGGCACTTTGCGATGTCCATCCATGTTCTATACCATGCCAATGTAACTATCATATCTTAGCGTTCGCATACAGCATCTAGAGTTGTGACCTTGAACGCTCCTTCATAAGTAGATAACTCCTACACGATAGAAAAGCCGTTCAAGAGAAAACGGTCTAAGTTTTACTGCAATTAGTATGCAGCAGAGCTTTCAAAAAGTGCCCAAATAATATACACGTCAATTCGAAAGCGTTTTGTACGCAAAGTAGCAATCCGCGGGCTATATAAGGCACTTCGCTATTTCTATCCATGTTCTATACCATGCCAATGTAACTATCATATCTTAGCGTTCGCATACAGCACCTAGCGTTGTGACTTTGAACGCTCCTTCATAAGTAGATAACTCCTACACGATAGAAAAGACGTTCAAGGGAAAACGGTCTAAGTTTTACTGCAATTAGTATGCAGCAGAGCTTTCAAAAAGAGCCCAAATAATATATACGTTAATTCGAAAGCGTTTTGTACGCAAAGTAGCAATCCGCGGGCTATATAAGGCACTTTGCGATGTCCATCCATGTTCTATACCATGTCAATGTTACTATCATATCTTAGGATTCTAATAGAGCAATTAGAGCTGTGACCTTGAAAGGTCCTTCATAAGTAGAGACTCCTACACGATAGAAAAGACGTTCAAGAGAAAACGGTCTAAGTTTTACTGCAATTAATATGCAGCAGAGCCTTCAAAAAGAGCCCAAATAATATATACGTTAATTCGAACGCGTTTTGTATGCAAAGTAGCAATCCGCGGGCTATATAAGGCACTTTGCGATGTCCATCCATGTTCTATACCATGTCAATGTTACTAACATATCTTAGGGTTCGCATAGAGCAATTAGAGCTGTGACCTTGAACGGTCCTTCATAAGTAGATAACTCCTACACGATAGAAAAGACATTCAAGAGAAAACGGTCTAAGTTTTACTGCAATTAGTATGCAGCAGAGCTTTCAGAAAGTGCCCAAATAATATACA
Organism: Tetropium fuscum; assembly: GCA_964058915.1. Classification (NCBI taxonomy): domain Eukaryota; kingdom Metazoa; phylum Arthropoda; class Insecta; order Coleoptera; family Cerambycidae; genus Tetropium; species Tetropium fuscum. The sequence continues at coordinate 588,921 of CAXKVY010008208.1, forward strand.
CGTTAATTCGAACGCGTTTTGTACGCAAAGTAGCAGTCCGCGGGCAATATAAGGCACTTCGCGATGTCTATCCATGTTCTATACCATGCCAATGTAACTATCATATCTTAGCGTTCGCATAGAGCTCCTAGAGTTGTGACCTTGAACGCTCCTTCATAAGTAGATAACTCCTACACGATAGAAAAGACGTTCAAGAGAAAACGGTCTATGTTTTACTGCAATTAGTATGCAGCAGAGCTTTCAAAAAGGGCCCAAATAATATACACGTCAATTCGAAAGCGTTTTGTAAGTAAAGTAGCAATCCGCGGGCTATTTAAGGCACTTCGCTATTTCTATCCATGTTCTATACCAGGCCAATGTAACTATCATATCTTAGCGTTCGCATACAGCACCTAGCGTTGTGACCTTGAACGATCCTTCATAAGTAGATAACTTCTACGCGATAGAAAAGACGTTCAAGGGAAAACGGTCTAAGTTTTACTGCAATTAGTATGCAGCAGAGCTATCAAAAAGAGCCCAAATAATATATACGTTAATTCGAACGCGTTTTGTACTCAAAGTAGCAATCCGCGGGCTATATAAGGCACTTTGCGATGTCCATCCATGTTCTATACCATGTCAATGTTACTATCATATCTTAGGGTTCGCATAGAGCAATTAGAGCTGTGACCTTGAAAGGTCCTTCATAAGTAGATAACTCCTACACGATAGAAAAGACGTTCAAGAGAAAACGGTCTAAGTTTTACTGCAATTAGTATGCAGCAGAGCTTTCAAAAAGAGCCCAAATAATATATACGTTAATTCGAACGCGTTTTGTATGCAAAGTAGCAATCCGCGGGCTATATAAGGCACTTTGCGATGTCCATCCATGTTCTATACCATGTCAATGTTACTATCATATCTTAGGGTTCGCATAGAGCAATTAGAGCTGTGACCTTGAACGCTCCTTCATAAGTAGATAACTCCTACACGATAGAAAAGACGTTCAAGAGAAAACGGTCTAAGTTTTACTGCAATTAGTATGCAGCAGAGCTTTCAAAAAGTGCCCAAATAATGTACACGTCAATTCGAACGCATTTTGTACGCAAAGTAGCAATCCGCGGGCTATATAAGGCACTTCGCGATGCCTATCCATGTTCTACACCATGTCAATGTTACTATCATATCTTAGGGTTCGCATAGAGCACAAGGAGCTGTGACCTTGAACGCGCCTTCATTCGTAGATTACTGCTACACGATAGAAAAGACGTACAAGTGAAAATGGATTTAGTTTTACTGCAATTAGCATGCAGCAGAGCTGCCAAATAATGCCCAGATAATATACGCGTTAATTCGAATGCGTTTTGTAAACAAAGCAGCAATCCGTGGGCTATTGAGGACACTTAGCGATGCCTTTCCATGTTCTACAGCATGTCAATGTTACTATCATATCTTAGGGTTCGCATAGAGCACAAAGAGCTGTGACCTTGAACGCTCCTTCATTCGTGGATTACTGCCACACGATAGAAAAGACGTACAAGTGAAAATGGAATTAGTTTTACTGCAATTAGCATGCAGCGGAGTTGCCAAATAATGCCCAGATAATATACAAGTTAATTCGAATGCGTTTTGTAAACAAAGCAGCAATCCGTGAGCTATTAAGGACACTTCGCGATGCCTATCCATATTCTATACCATGCCATTGTAACTACCATATCTTAGCGTTTGCATACAGCACCTAGAGTTGTGACCTTGAACGCTCCTTCATAAGTAGATAACTCCTACACGATAGAAAAGACGTTCAAGAGAAAACGGTATAAGTTTCACAGCAATTAGTATGCAGCAGAGCTTTCAGAAAATGCCCAAATAATATACACGTAAATTCGAACGCGTTTTGTACGCAAAGTAGCAATCCGCGGGCAATATAAGGCACTTCGCGAAGTCTATCCATGTTCTATACACTGCCAATGTAACTATCATATCTTAGCGTCCGCATACAGCATCTAGAGTTGTGACCTTGAACGCTCCTTCATAAGTAGATAACTCCTACATGATAGAAAAGACGTTCAAGAGAAAACGGTCTAAGTTTTACTGCAATTAGTATGCAGCAGAGCTTTCAAAATTTGCCCAAATAATATACAGGTTAATTCGAACGCGTTTTGTACGCAAAGTAGCAATCCGCGGACAATATAAGGCACTTCACGATGTCTATCCATATTCTATACCATGCCAATGTAACTATCATATCTTAGCGTTCGCATACAGCAACTAGATTTGTGCCTTGAACGCTCCTTCATATGTAGATAACTCCTACACGATAGAAAAGGTTTTCAAGAGAAAACGGTCTAAGTTTTACAGCAATTAATATTCAGCAGAGCTTTCAAATAGAGCCCAAATAATATATACGTTAATTCGAACGCGCTTTGTACGCAAAGAAGCAATCCGCGGGCAATATAAGGCACTTTGCGATGTCCATCCATGTTCTATACCATGCCAATGTAACTATCATATCTTAGCGTTCGCATACAGCATCTAGAGTTGTGACCTTGAACGCTCCTTCATAAGTAGATAACTCCTACACGATAGAGAAAACGGTCTAAGTTTTACTGCAATTAGTATGCAGCAGAGCTTTCAAAAAGTGCCCAAATAATATACACGTCAATTCGAAAGCGTTTTGTACGCAAAGTAGCAATCCGCGGGCTATATAAGGCACTTCGCTATTTCTATCCACGTTCTATACCATGCCAATGTAACTATCATATCTTAGCGTTCGCATACAGCACCTAGCGTTCTGACTTTGAACGCTCCTTCATAAGTAGATAACTCCTACACGATAGAAAAGACGTTCAAGGGAAAACGGTCTAAGTTTTACTGCAATTAGTATGCAGCAGAGCTTTCAAAAAGAGCCCAAATAATATATACGTTAATTCGAAAGCGTTTTGTACGCAAAGTAGCAATCCGCGGGTTATATAAGGCACTTTGCGATGTCCATCCATGTTCTATACCATGTCAATGTTACTATCATATCTTAGGGTTCTAATAGAGCAATTAGAGCTGTGACCTTGAAAGGTCCTTCATAAGTAGATAACTCCTACACGATAGAAAAGACGTTCAAGAGAAAACGGTCTTAGTTTTACTGCAATTAATATGCAGCAGAGCTTTCAAAAAGAGCCCAAATAATATATACGTTAATTCGAACGCGTTTTGTATGCAAAGTAGCAATCCGCGGGCTATATAAGGCACTTTGCGATGTCCATCCATGTTCTATACCATGTCAATGTTACTATCATATCTTAGGGTTCGCATAGAGCAATTAGAGCTGTGACCTTGAACGGTCCTTCATAAGTAGATAACTCCTATACGATAGAAAAGACATTCAAGAGAAAACGGTCTAAGTTTTACTGCAATTAGTATGCAGCAGAGCTTTCAGAAAGTGCCCAAATAATATACACGTTAATTCGAACGCGTTTTGTACGCAAAGTAGCAGTCCGCGGGCAATATAAGGCACTTCGCGATGTCTATCCATGTTCTATACCATGCCAATGTAACTATCATATCTTAGCGTTCGCATACAGCATCTAGAGTTGTGACCTTGAACGCTCCTTCATAAGTAGATAACTCCTACACGATAGAAAATACGTTCAAGAGAAAACGGTCTAAGTTTTACTGCAATTAGTATGCAGCAGAGCTTTCAAAAAGTGCCTAATCAATATACACGTCAATTCGAACGCGTTTTGTACGCAAAGTAGCAATCCGCGGGCAATATAAGGCACTTCACGATGTCTATCCATGTTCTATACCATGCCAATGTAACTATCATATCTTAGCGTTCGCATACAGCAACTAGAGTTGTGACCTTGAACGCTCCTTCATAAGTAGATAACTCCTACACAATAGAAAAGACGTATAAGTGAAAATGGATTTAGTTTTATTGCAATAAGCATGCAGCAGAGCTGCCAAATAATGCCCAGATAATATACGCGTTAATTCGAATGCGTTTTGTAAACAAAGCAGCAATCCGTGGGCTATTAAGGACACTTCGCGATGCCTATCCATATTCTATACCATGCCATTGTAACTACCATATCTTAGCGTTTGCATACAGCACCTAGAGTTCTGACCTTGAACGCTCCTTCATAAGTAGATAACTCCTACACGATAGAAAAGACGTTCAAGAGAAAACGGTATAAGTTTCACTGCAATTAGTATGCAGCAGAGCTTTCAGAAAATGCCCAAATAATATACACGTTAATTCGAACGCGTTTTGTACGCAAAGTAGCAATCCGCGGGCAATATAAGGCACTTCGCGATGTCTATCCATGTTCTATACACTGCCAATGTAACTATCATATCTTAGCGTCCGCATACAGCATCTAGAGTTGTGACCTTGAACGCTCCTTCATAAGTAGATAACTCCTACACGATAGAAAAGACGTTCAAGGGAAAACGGTCTAAGTTTTACTGCAATTAGTATGCAGCAGAGCTTTCAAAAAGAGCCCAAATAATATATACGTTAATTCGAACGCGTTTTGTACGCAAAGTAGCAATCCGCGGGCTATATAAGGCACTTGGCGATGTCCATCCATGTTCTATACCATGTCAATGTTACTATCATATCTTAGGGTTCGCATAGAGCAATTAGAGCTGTGACCTTGAACGCTCCTTCATTCGTAGATTACTGCCACACGATAGAAAAGACGTACAAGTGAAAATGGATTTAGTTTTACTGCAATTAGCATGCAGCGGAGCTGCCAAATAATGCCCAGATAACATACAAGTTAATTCGAATGCGTTTTGTAAACAAAGCAGCAATCCGTGAGCTATTAAGGACACTTCGCGATGCCTATCCATATTCTATACCATGCCATTGTAACTACCATATCTTAGCGTTTGCATACAGCACCTAGAGTTGTGACCTTGAACGCTCCTTCATAAGTAGATAACTCCTACACGATAGAAAAGACGTTCAAGAGAAAACGGTCTAAATTTCACTGCAATTAGTGTGCAGCAGAGCTTTCAGAAAATGCCCAAATAATATACACGTTAATTCGAACGCGTTTTGTACACAAAGTAGCAATCCGCGGGCAATATACGGCACTTCGCGATGTCTATCCATGTTCTATACCATGCCAATGTAACTATCATATCTTAGCGTCCGCATACAGCATCTAGAGTTGTGACCTTGAACGCTCCTTCATAAGTAGATAACTCCTACACGATATAAAAGACGTACAATAGAAAACGGACAAAGTTGTACTGCAATTAGCATGCAGCAGAGCTGCCTAATAATGCCCAGATGATATACACGAAAATTCGAATGCTTTTGTAAACAAAACAGCAATCCGTGGGCTATTAAGGACACTTCGCGATGCCTATCCATTTTCTATACCATGCCATTGTAACTACCATATATTAGCGTTCGTATACAGCACCTAGAGCTGTGACCTTGAACTCTCCTTCATAATTAGATAACTCCTACACGATAGAAAAGACGTTCAAGAGAAAACGGTCTAAGTTTTACTGCAATTAATATTCAGCAGAGCTTTCAAAAAGTGCCCAAATAATATAAACGTTAATTCGAACGCGTTTTGTACGCAAAGTAGCAATCCGCGGGCTATATAAGGCACTTCGCTATTTCTATCCATGTTCTATACCATGCCAATGTAATTATCATATCTTAGCGTTAGCATACAGCACCTAGAGTTGTGACCTTGAACGCTCCTTCATAAGTAGATAACTCCTACACAATAGAGAAGACGTTCAAGGGAAAACGGTCTAAGTTTTACTGCAATTAGTGTGCAGCAGAGCTTTCAAAAAGTGCCCAAATAATATACACGTCAATTCGAACGCATTTTGTATGCAAAGTAGCAATCCGAGGGCTATATAGGGCACTTCGCGATGCCTATCCATGTTCTACACCATGTCAATGTTACTATCATATCTTAGGGTTCGCCTAGAGCACAAGGAGCTGTGACCTTGAACGCGCCTTCATTCGTAGATTACTGCTTCACGATAGAAATGACGTACAAGTGAAAATGGATTTAGTTTTACTGCAATTAGCATGCAGCAGAGCTGCCAAATAATGCCCAGATAATATATGCGTTAATTCGAATGCGTTTTGTAAACAAAGCAGCAATCCGTGGGCAATATAAGGCACTTCGCGATGTCTATCCATGTTCTATACCATGCCAATGTAACTATCATATCTTAGCGTTCGCATAGAGCTCCTAGAGTTGTGACCTTGAACGCTCCTTCATAAGTAGATAACTCCTACACGATATGAAAGACGTACAATAGAAAACGGACTAAGTTTTACTGCAATTAGCATTCAGCAAAGCTGCCTAATAATGCCCAGATGATATACACGAAAATTCGAATGCGTTTTGTAAACAAAGCAGCAATCCGTGGGCTATTAAGGACACTTCGCGATGCCTATCCTCTATCTATACCATGCCATTGAAACTACCATATCTTAGCGTTTGCATACAGCACCTAGAGTTGTGACCTTGAACGCTCCTTAATATGTAGATAACTCCTACACGATAGAAAAGACGTTCAAGAGAAAACGGTCTAAGTTTTACAGCAATTAATATTCAGCAGAGGTTTCAAAAAGTGCCCAAATAATATACACGTCAATTCGAAAGCGTTTTGTACGCAAAGTAGCAATCCGCGGGCTATATAAGGCACTTCGCTATTTCTATCCATGTTCTATACCATGCCAATGTAACTATCATATCTTAGCGTTCGCATACAGCACCTAGCGTTGTGACCTTGAACGCTCCTTCATAAGTAGATAACTCCTACACGATAGAAAAGACGTTCAAGGGAAAACGGTCTAAGTTTTACTGCAATTAGTATGCAGCAGAGCTTTCAAAAAGAGCCCAAATAATATATACGTTAATTCGAACGCGTTTTGTACGCAAAGTAGCAATCCGCGGGCTATATAAGGCACTTTGCGATGTCCATCCATATTCTATACCATGTCAATGTTACTATCATATCTTAGGGTTCGCATAGAGCAATTAGAGCTGTGACCTTGAACGGGCCTTCATAAGTAGATAACTCCTACATGATAGAAAAGACGTTCAAGAGAAAACGGTCTAAGTTTTATTGCAATTAGTATGCAGCAGAGCTTTCAAAAAGTGCCCAAATAATATACACGTCAATTCGAACGCATTTTGTACGCAAAGTAGCAATCCGCGGGCTATATAAGGCACTTCGAGATGCCTATCCATGTTCTACACCATGTCAATGTTACTGTCATATCTTAGGGCTCGCATAGAGCACAAGGAGCTGTGACCTTGAACGCGCCTTCATTCGTAGATTACTGCTACACGATAGAAAAGACGTACAAGTAAAAATGGATTTAGTTTTACTGCAATTAGCATGCAGCAGAGCTGCCAAATAATGTCCAGATAATATACACGTTAATTCGAATACGTTTTGTAAACAAAGCAGCAATCCGTGGGCTATTGAGGACACTTAGCGATGCCTTTCCATGTTCTACAGCATGTCAATGTTACTATCATATCTTAGGGTTCGCATAGAGCACAAGGAGCTGTGACCTTGATCGCGCCTTCATTCGTAGATTACTGCTACACGATAGAAAAGACGTACAAGTGAAAATGGATTTAGTTTTACTGCAATTAGCGTGCAGCAGAGCTGCCAAATAATGCCCAGATGATATACGCGTTAATTCGAATGCGTTTTGTAAACAAAGCAGCAATCCGTGGGCTATTGAGGACACTTAGCGATGCCTTTCCATGTTCTACAGCATGTCAATGTTACTATCATATCTTAGGGTTCGCATAGAGCACAAAGAGCTGTGACCTTGAACGCTCCTTAATTCGTGGATTACTGCCACACGATAGAAAAGACGTACAAGTGAAAATGGATTTAGTTTTACTGCAATTAGCATGCAGCGGAGTTGCCAAATAATGCCCAGATAATATACAAGTTAATTCGAATGCGTTTTGTAAACAAAGCAGCAATCCGTGAGCTATTAAGGACACTTCGCGATGCCTATCCATATTCTATACCATGCCATTGTAACTACTATATCTTAGCGTTTGCATACAGCACCTAGAGTTGTGACCTTGAACGCTCCTTCATAAGTAGATAACTCCTACACGATAGAAAAAACGTTCAAGAGAAAACGGTCTAAGTTTTACTGCAATTAGTATGCAGCAGAGCTTTCAAAATGTGCCCAAATAATATACACGTCAATTCGAACGCGTTTTGTACGCAAAGTAGCAATCCGCGGACAATATAAGGCACTTCACGATGTCTATCCATATTCTATACCATGCCAATGTAACTATCATATCTTAGCGTTCGCATACAGCAACTAGATTTGTGCCTTGAACGCTCCTTCATATGTAGATAACTCCTACACGATAGAAAAGGTTTTCAAGAGAAAACGGTCTAAGTTTTACAGCAATTAATATTCATCAGAGCTTTCAAAAAGAGCCCAAATAATATATACGTTAATTCGAACGCGCTTTGTACGCAAAGTAGCAATCCGCGGGCTATATAAGGCACTTTGCGATGTCCATCCATGTTCTATACCATGCCAATGTAACTATCATATCTTAGCGTTCGCATACAGCATCTAGAGTTGTGACCTTGAACGCTCCTTCATAAGTAGATAACTCCTACACGATAGAAAAGACGTTCAAGAGAAAACGGTCTAAGTTTCACTGCAATTAGTATGCAGCAGAGCTTTCAGAAAATGCCCAAATAATATACACGTTAATTCGAACGCGTTTTGTACGCAAAGTAGCAATCCGCGGGCAATATAAGGCACTTCGCGATGTCTATCCATGTTCTATACCATGCCAATGTAACTATCATTTCTTAGCGTTCGCATACAGCATCTAGAGTTGTGACCTTGAACGCTCCTTCATTAGTAGATAACTCCTACACGATATAAAAGACGTACAATAGAAAACGGACAAAGTTTTACTGCAATTAGCATGCAGCAGAGCTGCCTAATAATGCCCAGATGATATACACGAAAATTCGAATGCTTTTGTAAACAAAGCAGCAATCCGTGGGCTATTAAGGACACTTCGCGATGCCTATCCATTTTCTATACCATGCCATTGTAACTACCATATCTTAGCGTTCGCATACAGCACCTAGAGCTGTGACCTTGAACGCTCCTTCATATGTAGATAACTCCTACACGATAGAAAAGACGTTCAAGAGAAAACGGTCTAAGTTTTACAGCAATTAATATTCAGCAGAGCTTTCAAAAAGTGCCCAAATAATATACACGTTAATTCGAACGCGTTTTGTACGCAAAGTAGCAATCCGCGGGCTATATAAGGCACTTTGCGAAGTCCATCCATGTTCTATACCATGTCAATGTTACTATCATATCTTAGGGTTCGCATAGAGCAATTAGAGCTGTGACCTTGAACGGTCCTTCATAAGTAGATAACTCCTACACGATAGATAAGACGTTCAAGAGAAAACGGTCTAAGTTTTACTGCAATTAGTATGCAGCAGAGCTTTCAAAAAGCGCCCAAATAATATACACGTCAATTCGAAAGCGTTTTGTACGCAAAGTAGCAATCCGCGGGCTATATAAGGCACTTCGCGATGCCTATCCATGTTCTACACCATGTCAATGTTACTATCATATCTTAGGGTTCGCATAGAGCACAAGGAGCTGTGACCTTGAACGCGCCTTCATTCGTAGATTACTGCTACACGATAGAAAAGACGTACAAGTGAAAATGGATTTAGTTTTACTGCAATTAGCATGCAGCAGAGCTGCCAAATAATGCCCAGATAATATACGCGTTAATTCGAATGCGTTTTGTAAACAAAGCAGCAATCCGTGGGCTATTGAGGACACTTAGCGATGCCTTTCCATGTTCTACAGCATGTCAATGTTACTATCATATCTTAGGGTTCGCATAGGGCACAAGGAGCTGTGACCTTGAACGCTCCTTCATTCGTGGATTACTGCCACACGATAGAAAAGACGTACAAGTGAAAATGGATTTAGTTTTACTGCAATTAGCATGCAGCGGAGTTGCCAAATAATGCCCAGATAATATACAAGTTAATTCGAATGCGTTTTGTAAACAAAGCAGCAATCCGTGAGCTATTAAGGACACTTCGCGATGCCTATTCATATTCTATACCATGCCATTGTAACTACCATATCTTAGCGTTTGCATACAGCACCTAGAGTTGTGACCTTGAACGCTCCTTCATAAGTAGATAACTCTTACACGATAGAAAAGACGTTCAAGAGAAAACGGTCTAAGTTTCACAGCAATTAGTATGCAGCAGAGCTTTCAGAAAATGCCCAAATAATATACACGTAAATTCGAACGCGTTTTGTACGCAAAGTAGCAATCCGCGGGCAATATAAGGCACTTCGCGAAGTCTATCCATGTTCTATACACTGCCAATGTAACTATCATATCTTAGCGTCCGCATACAGCATCTAGAGTTGTGACCTTGAACGCTCCTTCATAAGTAGATAACTCCTACACGATAGAAAAGACGTTCAAGAGAAAACGGTCTAAGTTTTACTGCAATTAGTATGCAGCAGAGCTTTCAAAATGTGCCCAAATAATATACAGGTCAATTCGAACGCGTTTTGTACGCAAAGTAGCAATCCGCGGACAATATAAGGCACTTCACGATGTCTATCCATATTCTATACCATGCCAATGTAACTATCATATCTTAGCGTTCGCATACAGCAACTAGATTTGTGCCTTGAACGCTCCTTCATATGTAGATAACTCCTACACGATAGAAAAGCCGTTCAAGAGAAAACGGTCTAAGTTTTACTGCAATTAGTATGCAGCAGAGCTTTCAAAAAGTGCCCAAATAATATACACGTCAATTCGAAAGCGTTTTGTACGCAAAGTAGCAATCCGCGGGCTATATAAGGCACTTCGCTATTTCTATCCATGTTCTATACCATGGCAATGTAACTATCATATCTTAGCGTTCGCATACAGCACCTAGCGTTGTGACTTTGAACGCTCCTTCATAAGTAGATAACTCCTACACGATAGAAAAGACGTTCAAGGGAAAACGGTCTAAGTTTTACTGCAATTAGTATGCAGCAGAGCTTTCAAAAAGAGCCCAAATAATATATACGTTAATTCGAAAGCGTTTTGTACGCAAAGTAGCAATCCGCGGGCTATATAAGGCACTTTGCGATGTCCATCCATGTTCTATACCATGTCAATGTTACTATCATATCTTAGGATTCTAATAGAGCAATTAGAGCTGTGACCTTGAAAGGTCCTTCATAAGTAGAGACTCCTACACGATAGAAAAGACGTTCAAGAGAAAACGGTCTAAGTTTTACTGCAATTAATATGCAGCAGAGCCTTCAAAAAGAGCCCAAATAATATATACGTTAATTCGAACGCGTTTTGTATGCAAAGTAGCAATCCGCGGGCTATATAAGGCACTTTGCGATGTCCATCCATGTTCTATACCATGTCAATGTTACTAACATATCTTAGGGTTCGCATAGAGCAATTAGAGCTGTGACCTTGAACGGTCCTTCATAAGTAGATAACTCCTACACGATAGAAAAGACATTCAAGAGAAAACGGTCTAAGTTTTACTGCAATTAGTATGCAGCAGAGCTTTCAGAAAGTGCCCAAATAATATACACGTTAATTCGAACGCGTTTTGTACGCAAAGTAGCAGTCCGCGGGCAATATAAGGCACTTCGCGATGTCTATCCATGTTCTATACCATGCCAATGTAACTATCATATCTTAGCGTTCGCATAGAGCTCCTAGAGTTGTGACCTTGAACGCTCCTTCATAAGTAGATAACTCCTACACGATAGAAAAGACGTTCAAGAGAAAACGGTCTATGTTTTACTGCAATTAGTATGCAGCAGAGCTTTCAAAAAGGGCCCAAATAATATACACGTCAATTCGAAAGCGTTTTGTAAGTAAAGTAGCAATCCGCGGGCTATTTAAGGCACTTCGCTATTTCTATCCATGTTCTATACCAGGCCAATGTAACTATCATATCTTAGCGTTCGCATACAGCACCTAGCGTTGTGACCTTGAACGATCCTTCATAAGTAGATAACTTCTACGCGATAGAAAAGACGTTCAAGGGAAAACGGTCTAAGTTTTACTGCAATTAGTATGCAGCAGAGCTATCAAAAAGAGCCCAAATAATATATACGTTAATTCGAACGCGTTTTGTACTCAAAGTAGCAATCCGCGGGCTATATAAGGCACTTTGCGATGTCCATCCATGTTCTATACCATGTCAATGTTACTATCATATCTTAGGGTTCGCATAGAGCAATTAGAGCTGTGACCTTGAAAGGTCCTTCATAAGTAGATAACTCCTACACGATAGAAAAGACGTTCAAGAGAAAACGGTCTAAGTTTTACTGCAATTAGTATGCAGCAGAGCTTTCAAAAAGAGCCCAAATAATATATACGTTAATTCGAACGCGTTTTGTATGCAAAGTAGCAATCCGCGGGCTATATAAGGCACTTTGCGATGTCCATCCATGTTCTATACCATGTCAATGTTACTATCATATCTTAGGGTTCGCATAGAGCAATTAGAGCTGTGACCTTGAACGGTCCTTCATAAATAGATAACTCCTACATGATAGAAAAGACGTTCAAGAGAAAACGGTCTAAGTTTTACTGCAATTAGTATGCAGCAGAGCTATCAGAAAGTGCCCAAATAATATACACGTTAATTCGAACGCCTTTTGTACGCAAAGTAGCAATCCGCGGGCAATATAAGGCACTTGGAGATGTCTATCCATGTTCTATACCATGCCAATGTAACTATCATATCTTAGCGTTCGCATAGAGCTCCTAGAGTTGTGACCTTGAACGCTCCTTCATAAGTAGATATCTCCTACACGATATAAAAGACGTACAATAGAAAACGGACTAAGTTTTACTCCAATTAGCATTCAGCAGAGCTGCCTAATAATGCCCAGATGATATACACGAAAATTCGAATGCGTTTTGTAAACAAAGCAGCAATCCGTGGGCTATTAAGGACACTTCGCGATGCCTATCCTTTTTCTATACCATGCCATTGAAACTACCATATCTTGGCGTTTGTATACAGCACCTAGAGTTGTGACCTTGAACGCTTCTTCATATGTAGATAATTCTTACACGATAGAAAATACGTTCAAGAGAAAACGGTCTATGTTTTACTGCAATTAGTATGCAGCAGAGCTTTCAGAAAGTGCCCAAATAATATACACGTTAATTCGAACGCGTTTTGTACGCAAAGTAGCAATCCGCGGGCAATATAAGGCACTTCGCGATGTCTATCCATGTTCTATACCATGCCAATGTAACTATCATATCTTGGCGTTCGCATACAGCATTAGAGTTGTGACCTTGAACGCTCCTTCATAAGTAGATAACTCCT